>JAVIAB010000106.1:14804875-15314875 GCA_032433765.1 Megaustenia siamemsis | reverse complement strand
CCGATATCCGCTTGAAACAGCCTGCGTCATACAGACTATCTAACAGAAGCTATGAGTGTCGTGTTCCCTGTAGTGGTGGCTCTTAGTGCTGGAAGATCTAGTATTGCAGCACCTCTAGACAGGACAAGTCATACAGTTTTCCAGTCATAGCATAGAAATAGACGAATTCCAACTTCTCCAGTAAAAGCTGGGAATGTCAAGAAAGCCATTACGACCTGCCACACTCGATGAGTCAAAGAACGTCCGTTCGTGTCAACTTGTTGTATTACATCAACAACAACAACTTAACACTTCATTAATTATTAGTGCTACTTCCTTCTTTCCTTTATCGTGTTCTGCCTTTTGCCGGTTGGCGTCGCAGGCTTAAGTCAATGATGTTTGTTTGTTTTTCCTTTCAATGGCACTTGTTGTGGCTTGGTACATAGTGATATTGCATTGTGTTATTATGTCGTAAATCCCCTCAATCCATCTTCTTCTTGGTCTACCTCTATATCTTGGTTGTTCAATTTTGTTGTTGTAAGCTCTTGACGCTGGCGCTGAGGGGGTTCATGCGCATTAAATGTTCAAACCACTTTAATCTTTCGGTACGGACGTAATACAGACTTCATTGCTCCCAAAAATAATGTGCCAGAGGTCTGTAAAATTTATGGTCACTAACACCATATTCCCTATACGCCACTTGGCGTGATACGGGTACTTTACTTTTTTACTTTAATCTTTGTCGCTCCTCTATGTATTCGATTACTGGTATAACACAATTATCAATGCGTTATCAATGCGAGAGAGAGAGAGTGTGTGTGTGTGTGAGAGAGAGAGAGAGAGACAAAGAAGAGAGAGCAAAGATTATGTGTTTATAAGAAAGTGAGAGCAAAACAGTGTCTATCTATCTATCTAAACAGTGTGCAAGACAATAATTAAAAAACAGTGAGAGAGAAAGAGAAAGAGTGTGGAAGTAAAAGACAGTGAGAGAAAAAGTGTGTGAGAAAGTACCAGAAAGTGTTGACTTTAGGTAAAAGAGAATACGTACTGCAAGTAGTGTAGATGAAAGAATGGAATAAAGCGGGCTGGAGAGTGTCAGTGAGTGAAAGAAGGAATATGTGTTTCTTCCAAGAGAGAGATAGTGAGGAAAACAAGATTAAGAGAGAGAGAGAGAGAGAGAGAGAGAGAGAGAGAGATGGAGAGAGGAAGACACGATTGAAAGAGAGAAACTATTATACAAGATCTCAACTTACTTTCTTGGGTTCTTCACCTGCAATTAAAAAAACAAGGATGGAAAAAACAAGGATTCAAATTTTTAAAAATCAATTTCATGCAGTTTTAGGAAGAAAAGAACAAATGGCAATATGCAGATTTATTGTTGTTTTACACCTGTAGAAGACTCATGGGTAGAGTCATTGCAGAAGTCCAAAATACGTAAGGTCACCTTTGTCTTTATCCCTGGACATGCGGGAGTACGGTGAAATGAAAGAGCGGACAGGTTGGCTAGCTGCGCTGTCGTTGAGGACGGGCAACCAATGGATCGGGCGGATATCATCAATGTCCTCCGAGATGTGGGAAGAGCACAGGACTTCGACAAACACAGATCCACGTCACTTCTTCGCATGATGGAAATGGGAGTTAAGATGGGCACAGCCAGAAATGAGAAATTTAGTGGGCGTGTAAGAAGACTTATCAACCAACATAGAACAGGAGTCGTCAGTCGCTGGACACTGAGGGAATTGCTGAGGAGGGGATCTGAACACATATGGACATGTTCGGAGTGCAATGATGATGACCCGCAAATAACTCAATAACTTGTAGAAGATTATTTGCCGAAACGTCGTAGTTTGTCTTTTCTCTCTACAGGTTTAGCTGCCATTTTATGTTCATTATGCATATTTCTTATTATATTTTTTTTTTACATTATATATTTTTATATATATTATTATATATATTATTAGGAGGCGAAGGCGCGCCTCCCAGCACCAGAGCTGGAGGTTGTCAGCGAACCACAGTTGATGGCTTGCGCCAGGATCGGTGAACCAAAACCATCCAGACCCTGCTCCACCTCTCCGTGGTGCCTCCAGTAAAGACTAACCTGTCTAGTCTGACCAAGCGTGCAGGGATCGAAGAGGGAAAACAACCCGGTACTCAAAAATGTCGTGCTGAAGTCGGATGTGTTGGGCCGAAAGGCGCAAATATAACAGTTATACTGCAAACCACAACACAACGCAGACACGTCCACTACGTCCTTGTAAGGGCGGATGATGAAGAGGAATATTCTAGTCTACCACGATACTCTAGAATACTTTAGTCATCGGGCGAACGCAACCAAGCAACCACCATATATATTATTATATATATTACTATACTTTGTGGCTATCTCCATTTAAGATTAGATTTGTGACTAGGTATGCAGTAGGTTCGATCAGAAATTTGGTGTAGTTCAGAGTCTTTTCAATTATCATCATCATCACGTACCGGGCCTGCTGGCCTATGTGATCATGTCTCTCCACAATTTTCAATCACGGCAGTTATTTATAATTTCTGTTGTTGACCTTCTGCCAAGCCATTCTCTTAAGCTGTCTGGTATTTTTTTTTCTCTTTGTTTCCCTCTATCTCTTCGTCCCTCAATTTTCCCAGTTGTTACAATATATTCCAGCTGTTCTCTTCTCATTACGTGACCCAAAAAAAAAAAAATGATGATTGTTTCTTCCTAATATTGGAAATTAGCTCTCTTTTTGCTTTTGCCTCTTTCAGAACTGAAAAGTTGATAGTTGAAGAGATAAATGAAAATAAAAATGATAATCTCTCTCTCTCTCTGCGATCAGGACTCAGTCAGAGTAGGATTCCAGACTCCCACATGAAGTCAACTGTCAGGTTAACTAAAATGATAATGATATGGTTCATGTTTCTTCAATTATATGCTGAACATATTGTTACCTTTCAGGTTCACATACGGCAAGAGACAGACGCCTGGGAGTCATGACCCATCTGCCATCTCTAAAACTGTCTAGAAGCAAGAGGGCCGAACAATGTGCTCGACGGGAACCATTTCTGATGATCATTTTGAATCTATGAAGTGGGCTCATTTTGTGTTTAACTCAAAAGCGTATGTGCTTTTTAACCAAAGACCTTTTTTTGGGAGGGGGGGGGGCTCAAGGAAGATATCCCCGATGGAAGAATAAATTGTACTATTAGTCCCATTAATGATTCGCTTCCAGAGGTTTATGATGTAAACAAAGCAGCTTTGTCATTGCAAGTGAATAATGTCCACACCTATAATTGGTCAGGATTGTGTAGCAGCAGCAGCTTTATAGCGAACACAGAAAACATCATAGGATTGTGCTGTTCTG
The DNA here is from genome assembly GCA_032433765.1 of Megaustenia siamemsis. Lineage (NCBI taxonomy): Eukaryota > Metazoa > Mollusca > Gastropoda > Stylommatophora > Ariophantidae > Megaustenia > Megaustenia siamemsis. Next base: position 15,311,540 of record JAVIAB010000106.1, on the reverse strand, counting down.
AAACAGCTATGCCATGCTACCCTAGAATTGCCTTTAATGGGATTACTGTGACCACAAACCACTCTCCGTGTGTGTGCCACATATTTACACCCCAGAAAGAAATACTGAATATAACAACATCATATGCCGTCTGTGATATTAATGACCACAAACCAGGAGCCTCCTGTATGATTGATACAACTGTTGCACCAAGCACTTCATCAGCAGAGCCAGATCTATGGAATGTTAATCTGGCATTGTTCTTGAATGATGTCCAAGTTAATGAGACATCAGAATCGTGTGGCAGCAGCTACAAGAAGGGAGCAGAGAACATCAAGTTATGTTGCTATAAAGGAGACTTGCCTTGCTATCCCAGAATTGCCTTAGATGGGATCACTAGTTGAAAACTTCTCCTCTTGTGTAAACTACACATTCACATCCAAGAGTGAATCAGTGAAGGTCACAAAATCATATTCTCTCTGTGGTTTTACTAACTACAGGTCATGTCGCTTCTGTTGGATTGGAAATGATAACTTACCACCACTGTGTGTCTATATATTTGGAATTGGAGTCATCAACGATGGCCTAACATCATCAAGTTCTACGACAATCATCATTTTCGGGAGGACGCGAACTTCCATGGTATATGGTGGATAGGCGGCAGGAACCATTGAAGGCTATGTCTGAAAAGTGTTCCTTCTTGCAGTTTTCTCATATTCCAAGTCCGGCTTGTTGCAGGAGCTACTGAGTTAAGTGCTCTGTGCACACCGTGAGCTGTGTGCCTCATCTGTTTTGATCATGTTTCGATGTCCCAATTGTTTACGATGAAGGATGATATCGTATGACAGGGAACAGTTGGCTGTGTTCACTTTCTGCGCGGTTTCGCCTTATGTCTTTTGGCGTGTGCTGAGACTGCTCCGATGAGGACTACAGTTACCTTTCTTTGTTTGGGAGATGTGTTAGTAATTCGGATGATTCCACTGGCACGGGCGGTTGAGCGATTATGGGTTTTAATTCGTTTGCAGTGATACCGAGGCCTTCCATAACCAATAACCAATAACCAAGATTGTCTCCTGCTATGTATGCTGTGTATACGGAGTTTCCCATCATTATCGTTGCAATTTCAAGATGTGTACATCATCATGTGCCATACCGGTTGGCATAGGCTATCATGTCTTTCTACAATCTTCTACCCACTGCGCATAGTATTAATTCTGTTGTTGACTGTTTTCCATGCCATGACACCAAGCTGTCTAGCATTTTCTCTTTGTCGTCCGCGATCTCTCTTTCCCTGTATTTTGCCAGTTGTAACCAAGTATTCCAACTTTCCTCTTCTCATGATGTGCCAAACAAATGTCAATTGCTTCTTTCTGATGTTTCTTATGAGCTCCCTCATTGATCTTTTTAGTTGCCCAGGAAACTTTCAACATTCTGAGATGTGTTCAAAGGTAGGATTATGACTAAGTTTTTTTTTTTTTAAATTTAATTTCGGTAAATAAAAAACCGTGCGTAGATAAAACTTTCCCTTTTATTTGGAACTTAACGGTGAGACGGATATCACATAAAATAATTGTCAATAACTTGTGAGAAGAGAGGCCGAAAAAAGCAGTAAATTAAGAATTAAAAAAATTATGAGTGGGCAATGTATGGGGATAATAACTGCAGAATGCATGACTGGAGAATGTGTTGACTGGAGAATGTGTTGACTGATTTGAGTCTTGGGACAAGTAATATTTCAGCATAACATGAGTGTATGAGTGTGTCTTTTTGTGTTTGTGTGTGCAATTGTTTGTGTGTGCGTGAACGCTTGTTGTGTGTGTGTGTGTGTGGATAGAGAGTGAAATGACAATCACGTGATGTTGCAAGAAAAGTAAGGGTTCGGGTTGTCTTCGTGGAAACAGAGAGAGAGAGAGAGAGAGAGAGAGTAGGAATGAATAGTGAGCGAGAGAGTGAGTGAGAGAGTGAGTGAGTGAGAGAGTGAGTGAGTGAGTGAGTGAGTGAGTGAGTGAGTGAGTGAGTGAGTGAGAGAGTGAGTGAGTGAATGAGTGAGAGTGAGTGAGTGAGAGTGAGTGAGTGAGTGAATGAGTGAGTGAGTGAGTGAGTGAGTGAGTGAGTGAGTGAGTGAGTGAGTGAGTGAGTGAGTGAGAGTGAGTGGGTGAGAGAGTGTGAGTGAGTGAGAAAGAGTGAGTGTGTGAGAGAGAACGAAACGGTGATGGGGCTAGAGAGAGTGAGTGAGTGAGTGAGTGAGTGAGTGAGTGAGTGAGTGAGTGAGTGAGTGAGTGAGTGAGTGATGTGAATGAGTGAGTGAGTGAGTGAGTGAGTGAGTGAGTGAGTGAGTGAGTGAGTGAGTGAGTGAGTGAGTGAGTGAGTGAGTGAGTGAGTGAGTGAGTGAGTGAGTGAGTGAGGGCGAGTGGGTAGGTGAGTGGGTGAGATAGTGAGTGAGAGAAAAACGCTGAGTGAGTGAGTGAGTGAGTGAGTGAGTGAGTGAGTGAGTGAGTGAGTGAGTGAGTGAGTGAGTGAGTGAGTGAGTGAGTGAGTGAGTGAGAAAGGCTGAAAGAGTGAGTGAGTCAGTCAGCCAATCAGTCAGTCAGTCAGACAGTCAGTTATAGATATTTCAGAATGTAACGCATGCCAATAACAGACATAACTGCAAGTTTCTATAATTCCCTCATATAATTGCGTCCCCGCATCCAAGGAACCCACGACAACTATGACAAATGTTCAGCCTTGATCAACAAACACACCACACCCAAACATCCAAGCCACATATGAAACGATTCGGAAACCCCTCATTCATTTGCACTACCGAGAACGTGTAACGTTGTTTGAATTGTTCCGTTAGATTCCTGGGGTAAAGAGATCGATGATATTGATTTCTGATAGATGTCGATATTGCTGATTCGTTGCCTAGGATTTTTCTTTGTCGGTCTTAAACAAATGGGCGCACAAGTTCGAAGACATTGATCAGAACAATCGCGTTTCAATAACGGTGCTTTAGTTCGAGCTGATCTTGTTTTTGTGATAATCGTTGTGACTATTATACTATGACGATTGATGTCACAATTCTTGGAACTACATGACGCAATTTGTTGACTTTTTACTATTTAAAAATATAAGCGCTGAGTAATTATGGCAAAGAAAGAAATTACATGGATCCGAAAATAATGAGCTCGCTTCAAGAAACAAAAGAAAAAAAAGAGACCAGAAGCAGGCTAGCGAAAGCAGCAGCCAATTTTAAAACCTTGACTAAATATGGAAATAAAAGATACTAAGAAAGAAAACTAAATTTAAAATATTCATCTCAAACGTATTAGAAACCCTTATTACGCATGTGAAAGCTGGAAAGCAACAAAAGAGATTGAGAGAAAACTAAACGCTTTTGAAGTCAGATGCTAGAAGAGTATGTGTATAAAGGAATGAATTCAAACAGGCTCTTCTATGGGAAACATCAAGATACATGAAAAGAGAAGGACCTAGAGGGATACTAAAAAACCACTTATAATGGAAGCAAAGTTGGCAGACATAAACTTATTAGATAAGATCATCATCATCATCAAGTACCAAGCATGCTGTCATAGGTGATCATGTCTCTCCACAACTTTCGATCTCGACAGTTATTTATCATTTCTCTTGTTGACTTTCTGCCAAGCCATTCTCTTATTAAGCTGTCTGGCATCTTTTCTCTTTGCTTCCCTCTGTCTCTTCGACCCTCAATTTTTCCAGTTGTTACAATATATTCCAGCTGTTCTCTTCTCATTACATGGCCAAAAAATGATGATTGTTTCTTCCTAATGTTGGAAATTAGCTCTCTTTTTGCTTTGTCAATCTTTCAGAACGTTTTCATTACTCTTCTTAGCTGTCCATGGCATTCTCAACATTCTTCTGTAAAACCACATTTACTCATTAGATTTTTATCTTGTATTATTGGATTAGATAGAACAAGAATAGAGTTGGATGGCGAAAAACACAACGAGCCCTGAGCGACCTCTAGCGGAGCTGGAGGGGTCAAGGTCAAGAATATCGCTATCAGCCACTGAGTGTGGCCTCCGGACAAAGAGGATATCGTCAAGTTTGTTCTTCAGTCCTTAAGAGAAGAGAATGAAATTGAGTGAGACAATGATGTATATATTGAGAGAATAACGAGTCTTGAGGTGGAAATGGGGTCTGATCAATTCGGAGAGCTTAGTGGAGAAAAGCAGATGTTTCTACAGTCAACACATTACAGGAACAGTCAGTCTACATACGCGTGAAGAAATGCTGGGACGGGCTGTGGGGCGGGTATGGGGATGTCTCAAATGCAATAAAAATTGATACCATGAATGGACAATATCTAGCATTGCAGTATCACTAGGATGGACAAGACCTAGTACTGCAGTACCTCTAGGATGGACAAGACCTAGTACTGCAGTACCTCTAGGATGGACAAGACCTAGTATTTCAGTATCTCTAGGATGAGCAAGACCTAGTACTGCAGTATCTCTAGGATGAGCAAGACCTAGTACTGCAGTATCTCTAGGATGAGCAAGACCTAGTACTGCAGTATCTCTAGGATGGACAAGACCTAGTATTGCAGTATCTCTAGGATGGACAAGACCTAGTATTGCAGTATCTCTAGGATGGACAAGACCTAGTATTGCAGTATCTCTAGGATGGACAAGACCTAGTATTGCAGTATCTCTAGGACTGACTGGACTCAATTCTTGCAATAGAATCCTGGAAATAAAGCTATTGGCTAAGGGAAAACACTGTGCATACAAGGGAATGAATTCAACACTTGTTCAGAAATAAAGAGATGTAAACATGTAACCAACTATCTTATCTATAACTAGGAAGAGAATGTAGACATAGGTCACGTGATAAGAAGACATAACCGGAGTATATCAAAGCGAGGCCACAAATTGGAACAACCAGAAAATAAAAATACATTTTAAAAAAAAAAGAGGTCGAGACCCGAGATACCACGAAAAGGACACAGATAAGAGAGGCCATGACAGTTTACCTAGCATGAACTACCATAATTAATGAGCTTGTCCAGAACAAGCATGTACGGTGAAGGAACACTGTGATATAGAAGTGCATTGTGGGCAGATTGACAAAAGCATAAAAAAGACTGGCTGGATCGAATTTGCATCAAATAAAAGATTGTAAAAATAACCACAAATAAGCAGTTGGAGGGGGATATGAACAATATGAAGGTCACAATGGTAACAATCAAGGCAGAGTTACAGAGTGAGCCAAACATCGGGCACTCTACAAAGAATGGCCCCACAGACAAAGCCAAGTGGAGATCACGTATTTCCTTAAAACACCACTGTTCTCCGCAATTTGTGTTTTCCTCCAAATCAACACAAGGTGTGTCCTGTTCCTTACAAATCCCCACTAAGACTGTTCTATTTTCCTTATAAATCACAAGGACTGCTCCATTTTCCTCACAAATCACCACTAGGAATATTCTATTTCCTTATAAATCACAAGGACTGTTCCATTTTCCTCACAAATCACCACTAGGAATGTTCTATTTTCCTTACAAATCACCACAAGGACTGTTCTATTTTCCTTACAAATCACCACTAGAGGACTGTTCTATTTTCCTTACAAGTCACAGCAAGGACTGTTCTATTTTTCTTATAAATCACCACAAGGCATGTAATTTTTCCATTGTAAACACCATTAGAGACGTCGACGACCCACATCATTAGACACCAAGAGTCAAAATAAGAAAGAAAAAAAAAGTAAATATATGAGACACGTTGACTGAATTGTTTGAGATATAAATAGTAAGAAAACTAAAACCAGAAGTTTTGAAATCATGAATTATTTGTGAAGACATAGATCAATAACAAAATGGAAACGGTGATGCTGATCAAATAAGCATGTGTGCGGGCGTGCTCTTGTTGCTAATCGGATACACTCCCTCATTATTGCTGTCGTCAGTTTGTCTGAACACACAAGATCAATCAATCAATATGTACCCAAATCTGCCCCTGCAGCAAGGTAGGTGGGGCTCTCGTCGGAAGCAGTCATTACTAGCTGGAATACGTCCAATGGAGTGAGCAGAGAAACAAATAAACATCCGGTTTATGGCAGGTGATTGTTGCGTCGTTTGGGAGAAATAAAATGTTGCAGGGAAGTGAATTATTAAAGAGAAGAAAATGTATTATTTACTTGACCTTTCAATGACAAAATGAGGCGACATTATCTGCGATTGAACGAATCATGCCTATTCAAAAGGGGGGGGGGGGGAACTCTTAAGTAACAATACAAACAGTATTCTTTACCGTAGACAAATAATAATAAATGAATATTATTATAGAGGGAAACTTCCGAGGCGATAATCAGTGAATCAATTCAGAGGAAGAGGTATGTTTACAGCACTCGGAAAAAATGACAAATAATCAACAACAGAAAAAAATATGAACCAAGGCAGGATCAAACCCGTGGCAGAGTTCCTAAGCGTTTGGCTTTTCGTGGCAAGGCGCTGTGCCACTGAGTACGGGTTCGATCCTGCCTTGGTCCATATTTTTTTCTGTTGTTGATTATTTGTCATTTTTCCGAGTGCTGTAAACATACCTCTTCCTCTGAATTGATTCATTCTTTACCGTACTAGGCCACAATGTCTGCAGGCGAGAAAACAAGTTCCCTTCCCGGCAGTTATTTTTCTTTTGAACTAACCAGCTGTTGCGAGTTGTTCCTCTTTTTCAGCAATTCCTATCCAAAGAAGTAAAAACTTGTTTTATGCCTAAAATTGGAGCTGTGACTATTATTTCATCCCAGAGAAAGTATCTGGGGACCAGTGGCGGATATTCAGAGGAAGCAATGGTGGCCTCGACTCCTCTAAGATTTTATCAGAATACATAATACAATTACATTCCAGGTCCATGAGTTCAAAGTCAATCCACAACCAGCCACTGTATTCCCTAGTATAGCCGTGATATAATTCAAATAATTCGAGCCGTTACTAATAAATGGGCTTCAATGTCTATTGAGGTCAAACCTACTACATGTATATACAAACGTACAACGCCATCTGCTGGACGTGGGATTGTATGAGAACTAGGTAGGTCTGTAATCAGCTGTTGGTTATTACGGCAACAGGCGAGCAGCAAATAAGATGGCGTTCTATCTCTTTATTGAAACATATAGAAGTAGAGCCAATAGGAGGCATTTTTCTCTAGAGCCTTCTTAAAATCACTGGGCTTCGTCTATATATATATATACAAAAAAAAAACCTTGAACAAAACTGTAAGAGATGTTAATAAACGGCAAAACCATTGTTTAAAAATAACTTATGATACAAGCAACTAAGATATTATTATGTAATGTAAAAAAAAAGGATAAATACGGTGAAATTAAATTAATTTTTATTTAATTTCTTACATTTAACAAAATACCACGAATATCTGGGATCTGTAGTAACTAACAATGGAGACTGCCACAAAAAAAATCAAAAGAAGACTAGCAATAGCAACACAACAACTAAACGCCCACGAGGAACACATAGACACAATAAAATAGTAAACTTAAAATTACTGTACATATATATTGTCCCGATAGCAACATTTGGTTGTAATACATGGACAATCTCGCAAACAGCAAGGAAGAAAATCAATTCATTCGAAACAAAATTGTTACAGAAAAATAATTAAAATAGCTTAGATAGTGAAAAAGAGCAATGAGGACATATTAAAATATTTAAATACATGTATTAAAAATAACTTATTTATAAACACCATTATACAGAGGAAATTAAAATATTATGGCCACATCAAAAGACACACGGGCTGGAAAGAACAATAATGGAGGGCATGGTTCCTGGGCGATGTATCAGGGGCAGACCAAGAAGACGGTGGTTTCAATACATCAAGAAGACCATGAATATGACAACAGAAGTGGGAGACCTGGCTAGTGACATATTCTTTCAGACGGGCTGTGATGAATGCAACATTCTGTGGGAGATCTGGCTAGTGACAGATTCTTTCAGACCTGCTGTGGTGAATGCAACGTTGTGTGGGAGTTCTGGCTAGAGACACATTCTTTCAGACGGGCTGTGATGAATGTAACATTCTGTGGGATATCTGGCTAGAGACAGATTCTTTAAGACGGGCTGTGGTGAATGCAACGTTCTGTGGAAGATCTGGCTAGAGACAGATTCTTTAAAATGGGCTGTGGTGAATGCAACGTTCTGTGGAAGATCTGGCTAGAGACAGATTCTTTAAGACGAGCTGTGGTGAATGCAACGTTCTGTGTGAGATCTGGCTAGAGACATATTCTTTCAGACGGGCTGTGGTGAATATAACGTTCTGTGGGAGATCTGGCTAGAGACACATTCTTTCAGACGGGCTGTGGTGAATGTAACGTTCTGTGTGAGATCTGGCTAGAGACAGATTCTTTCAGACGGGCTGTAGTGAATATAACGTTCTGTGGGAGATCTGGCTAGAGACAGATTCTTTCAGACGGGCTGTGGTGAATATAACGTTCTGTGGGAGATCTGGCTAGAGACAGATTCTTTCAGACGGGCTGTAGTGAATATAACGTTCTGTGGGAGATCTGGCTAGAGACAGATTCTTTCAGACGGGCTGTGGTGAATATAACGTTCTGTGGGAGATCTGGCTAGAGACAGATTCTTTCAGACGGGCTGTAGTGAATATAACGTTCTGTGTGAGATCTGGCTAGAGACAGATTCTTTCAGACTGGCTGTAGTGAATATAACGTTCTGTGTGAGATCTGGCTAGAGACAGATTCTTTCAGACGGGCTGTAGTGAATATAACGTTCTGTGTGAGATCTGGCTAGAGACAGATTCTTTCAGACGGGCTGTGGTGAATATAACGTTCTGTGTGAGATCTGGCTAGAGACAGATTCTTTCAGACGGGCTGTGGTGAATATAACGTTCTGTGTGAGATCTGGCTAGAGACAGATTCTTTCAGACGGGCTGTGGTGAATATAACGTTCTGTGTGAGATCTGGCTAGAGACAGATTCTTTCAGACGGGCTGTGGTGAATATAACGTTCTGTGTGAGATCTGGCTAGAGACAGATTCTTTCAGACTGGCTGTGGTGGATATAACGTTCTGTGGGAGATCTGGCTAGAGACAGATTCTTTCAGACGGGCTGTAGTGAATATAACGTTCTGTGTGAGATCTGGCTAGAGATAGATTCTTTCAGACTGGCTGTAGTGAATATAACGTTCTGTGTGAGATCTGGCTAGAGACAGATTCTTTCAGACGGGCTGTTGTGAATATAACGTTCTGTGTGAGATATGGCTAGAGACAGATTCTTTCAGACGGGCTGTGGTGAATATAACGTTCTGTGTGAGATCTGGCTAGAGACAGATTCTTTCAGACGGGCTGTGGTGAATATAACGTTCTGTGTGAGATCTGGCTAGAGACAGATTCTTTCAGACGGGCTGTGGTGAATATAACGTTCTGCGTGAGATCTGGCTAGAGACAGATTCTTTCAGACGGGCTGTGGTGAATATAACGTTCTGTGTGAAATCTGGCTAGAGACAGATTCTTTCAGACGGGCTGTGGTGAATATAACGTTCTGTGTGAGACCTGGCTAGAGACAGATTCTTTCAGACGGGCTGTGGTGAATATAACGTTCTGTGTGAGATCTGGCTAGAGACAGATTCTTTTAGACGGGCTGTGGTGAATATAACGTTCGGTGTGAGATCTGGCTAGAGACAGATTCTTTCAGACGGGCTGTGGTGAATATAACGTTCAATGGGAGATCTGGCTAGAGACAGATTCTTTCAGACGGGCTGTGGTGAATATAACGTTCTGTGGGAGATCTGGCTAGAGACAGATTCTTTCAGACGGGCTGTGGTGAATATAACGTTCTGTGTGAGATCTGGCTAGAGACAGATTCTTTCAGACGGGCTGTGGTGAATATAACGTTCTGTGTGAGATCTGGCTAGAGACAGATTCTTTCAGACGGGCTGTAGTGAATATAACGTTCTGTGTGAGATCTGGCTAGAGACAGATTCTTTCAGACGGGCTGTGGTGAATATAACGTTCTGTGTGAGATCTGGCTAGAGACAGATTCTTTCAGACGGGCTGTGGTGAATATAACGTTCTGTGTGAGATCTGGCTAGAGACAGATTCTTTCAGACGGGCTGTGGTGAATATAACGTTCTGTGTGAGATCTGGCTAGAGACAGATTCTTTCAGACGGGCTGTGGTGAATATAACGTTCTGTACGAGATTTTGCTAGAGACAGATTCTTTCAGACGGGCTGTGGTGAATATAACGTTCTGTGTGAGATCTGGCTAGAGACAGATTCTTTCAGACGGGCTGTGTTGAATATAACGTTCTGTGTGAGATCTGGCTAGAGACAGATTCTTTCAGACGGGCTGTGGTGAATATAACGTTCTGTGTGAGATCTGGCTAGAGACAGATTCTTTCAGACGGGCTGTGGTGAATATAACGTTCAATGGGAGATCTGGCTAGAGACAGATTCTTTCAGACGGGCTGTGGTGAAAATAACGTTCTGTGTGAGATCTGGCTAGAGACAGATTCTTTCAGACGGGCTGTGGTGAATATAACGTTCTGTGTGAGATCTGGCTAGAGACAGATTCTTTCAGACGGGCTGTGGTGAATATAACGTTCTGTGTGAGATCTGGCTAGAGACAGATTCTTTCAGACGGGCTGTGGTGAATATAACGTTCTGTATGAGATTTTGCTAGAGACAGATTCTTTCAGACGGGCTGTGGTGAATATAACGTTCTGTGTGAGATCTGGCTAGAGACAGATTCTTTCAGACGGGCTGTGGTGAATATAACGTTCTGTGTAAGATCTGGCTAGAGACAGATTCTTTCAGACGGGCTGTGGTGAATATAACGTTCAATGGGAGATCTGGCTAGAGACAGATTCTTTCAGACGGGCTGTGGTGAATATAACGTTCTGTATGAGATTTTGCTAGAGACACATTCTTTCAGACGGGCTGTGGTGAATATAACGTTCTGTGTGAGATCTGGCTAGAGACAGATTCTTTCAGACGGGCTGTGGTGAATATAACGTTCTGTGTGAGATCTGGCTAGAGACAGATTCTTTCAGACGGGCTGTGGTGAATATAACGTTCTGTGTGAGATCTGGCTAGAGACAGATTCTTTCAGACGGGCTGTGGTGAATATAACGTTCAATGGGAGATCTGGCTAGAGACAGATTCTTTCAGACGGGCTGTGGTGAAAATAACGTTCTGTGTGAGATCTGGCTAGAGACAGATTCTTTCAGACGGGCTGTGGTGAATATAACGTTCTGTGTGAGATCTGGCTAGAGACAGATTCTTTCAGACGGGCTGTGGTGAATATAACGTTCTGTGTGAGATCTGGCTAGAGACAGATTCTTTCAGACGGGCTGTGGTGAATATAACGTTCTGTGTGAGATCTGGCTAGAGACAGATTCTTTCAGACGGGCTGTGGTGAATATAACGTTCTGTATGAGATTTTGCTAGAGACAGATTCTTTCAGACGGGCTGTGGTGAATATAACGTTCTGTGTGAGATCTGGCTAGAGACAGATTCTTTCAGACGGGCTGTGGTGAATATAACGTTCTGTGTGAGATCTGGCTAGAGACAGATTCTTTCAGACGGGCTGTGGTGAATATAACGTTCTGCGTGAGATCTGGCTAGAGACAGATTCTTTCAGACGGGCTGTGGTGACTATAACGTTCAATGGGAGATCTGGCTAGAGACAGATTCTTTCAGACGGGCTGTGGTGAAAATAACGTTCTGTGTGAGATCTGGCTAGAGACAGATTCTTTCAGACGGGCTGTGGTGAATATAACGTTCTGTGTGAGATCTGGCTAGAGACAGATTCTTTCAGACGGGCTGTGGTGAATATAACGTTCTGTGTGAGATCTGGCTAGACACAGATTCTTTCAGACGGGCTGTGGTGAAAATAACGTTCTGCAAAGGACATGTAACCTGAAGATGAGGAACAAAACACCAATTTAAAAATCTGGGTTTCGACGTATACTGGCTCACCAAATAAAAAAAAATATTATTTATGACATTAGCAAAAGCATACCATCATCATGATCATGCTTAACGATCTCATTGGGAGAAAACTTAGGACAAACAGACAAGAAGGTGGCAGTGAATATAAAGGATAATAGAGCGTAGAAACAAGAGATAAACACATAATTCGCCAGAATGTGCAACCAAAATTAAAGACAGATAATGGCTGTTAATCAAATCAGATAACTTTGAAATGATTTACCAATTTTCTTGAACTTGATAAAGATTATAAGATCTTACTTGGGTTATCTGGGTTGCCGATTGTCGTCATATTCCCCTGCATCTTGACGATGAGCTTGGCTTGCCGGTCCTTCTCCCTGAAACATTTCACTAATTATTTAAACATTGGTAACTATAGGGTTAAAGGTTAAAAGGTCAACATGTCATCTGTTGTGAAAATAATTGCTGTGGTCATTTGTTAAACTGAATCCACCTCACAAAGTTCCCCAATCTCTTTCACAAGATGATGATTGTCTGCTTGTCTATTACAACCGTTGCTGTATGATTTTATGAATTTTTAATACACTTTACTTGACTTCTTATAATTAATATCAGTAGACTCTTCCCCACCCTCCAATCACCCAAAAGGGACTATCGTAGTACATAAAAATAAGGGAAATAATAACGTATACAAAATAGTACGTTTTAGCTTTGCAGGATAAGACAGGAGTAAACAACAGACCTAGTTCTAGCGTTTCGACTGGAAAAAAAAATTCAACAGGAGACAAACACAAAGAAAACAAAATGAACAATCAGAATAAATACATTTGGTGACCAGACGGATGTGACATCATGTGAACACACACAAATGAGACATTATACTACACATCATATGCGCAAATGAAACTACTATAGTGTGCTTATGCTTAATGTACATTATGTCGTGTTGAAATGGTTACGGAAACCCCGGCATCGCTGCAAACGAATTAAAACCCATAATTGCTGAACCGCCCATGCCAGTGGAATCATCCGAATTAATATCTCATCCTCTGAACAAAGAACGGTAGCTGCAGTCCTCATAATAGCAGTCTCAGTACACGCCATAAGACATAAGGCGAAACCGCACAGAAAGTGAACACAAAGTGTTGAAATGATCACGTTGGTCTTGTAGTGACTTGGTGATTTACATCAAGAAATTACATCATTAGAAATCTAGTTGTTATTTAATAGAATGTTTATAAAGTTACATTCATGCAACACAACAGAACATCAAAGAGATGTAGGAATACTAATAAAAAGAGAGCTACAAAAATATATAAGTACCCACTGGACATACAATGATATGAATCTACTACTGAAAATGAAAGCACAACAATTTGACATAGCAATAATACAGACATACTCACCTACTCAAGACTATACAAATAAACAAATAAAGGCATACTATGAAGATCTATATAAAGTTATGAAGCAAGTGAAATATTCGAACATCTTGATTGTAATAGGTGATATGAATGTTAAAGTAGGAAAAGGTAGATATAAAAGCATTATAGGAAATCATGGTTTAGGAAAAAGAAATGACAGAGGAGAAAGATTAATACAATTATGAGGGAAAAAAAACAAGCTGATAATATGTAACACCTTCTTTGAGAAAGAGAAAAGGAAACTATACACATGGAAAAGCCTTGAAGATAAGAAAAGGAATCAAATAGACTACATAATGATAAAAGATAGATTCCATAACAACGTCAAGAAAGCCAAAACCTATCCTGTAGCAGATATTAACTCAGATCACAATCATGTAATGATTAAAATGAAAATCAAACTAAATAGAATCAAACAAAAGACTGATTCTTCAACAATACCAATAGACATAACAGCTTTCAATCAAAATGATGTTAGATACTATATAATACAAGTAAATAATACATATTAGAAGCTGCTAGGAGAAGGGATTGAGCAGTTTTAAAAAAAAGTAGTAAAGTACCCCCGTCACGCCAAGTGGCGTATAGAGAATATATGGTGTTAGTGACCATAAATTTTACAGACCTTTGGCACATGATTTTTGGGGTAATGTGGTCGGTATTACACCCGTGCCGCTTTACTTCCCCAGAAAAAAAATCCGGTAACCATTAAAAGCTGGGTGAACCCGGAAGCCGACGTTTGGGATCGAACCCTACCTCTTGTCCTTTGTAGTCCAGTTCACTAACCAATGAGCTATCGCAGCTCCCGGATTGAGCAGTACAGAAGATAAAATCCTGATGAAAAGGCTAAAACCAAATGGCAGTGCATAAAGAAAAGCATAAAGAAACTTCCGACATCTAACCCAAAAAAGGAAAGGACAGAAAACAAAAATGGATAACTGATGCCATCTTGGGAAAAAATTGAAGTAAAAAGAGAAACGAAGAACACTACCCGATACAACAAAATAGATAATGAAATACGCAAAATGTGCAAAAAGGCGAAAGAAGACTGGTTCAGTCAAAGATGTCTATAAATCGAAGCTATGAAAAATAAACAAGATTTAAGAGAGATGCACACAGAAATAAAGTGATTGACTAGTAAAAATAAAAGAGCCAAAGAAAGTGGATGTATTGCAAAAAAAAAAAAAAAGGAAAAATGTTAACAGATAACAAATATATAATCAACAGATGGCAGGAATATATAACAGAATTATTTTATGACTTTAGCGAGAATGAAGCACTTCTTCCTAACCTACAAACGATGTGTTGGACCGAAATGCGAAAATATCAGTTATACTACACACCACAACACAACACAGACACGCCTACTTAACCTCCTTGTAAGGGCGGATGACGAATAGATGTACTCCAGTAGTCAACCGGCGAACGCAAGCAAGCAAGCATCACCTACAAACGTTGTGGCCTATAAGCGGTAAAGCCTTATGCTTCACTCTCATACTGTATTTTCAGCTTACTCTAATGAGACAAATCTTATCAATAAACGGATTAATAAACTGTTTGGCTAAATGGGTTAAATTTGTAGCAATTTAATTTTAAAGCATTATCTCAAAGTAATTGTTGCAAGAACTACACACATACACACACAAACAATAAAAAAAAAAACAGTAAAATTTAAAACGACATTGCAGATACAGACAATACTTCAGGCGCATTAAATATTTTTTTTTTCTGTTCTAACTAATTGAAAAATAATTTAATTTAAAATGGCTGATGCTGTGTTGTAAAGCCAGATGCATAGTAAAAAAAAAAAGTAAGTACCCCCGTCACGCCAAGTGGCGTATAGGGAAATATAGTGTTAGTGACCCTATATTTTACAGACCTTCAGCACATGATTTTTGAGGTAATGTGGTCGGTATTACGCCCGTGCTGCTTTACTTTCCCAGAAAAAAAATCCGGTACCCATTTAAGGCTGGGTGAACCCGGAAGCCGTCGGTTGGGATCGAACCCTACCCCTTGTCCTTTGTAGATGCATGCCTATTGTAAATAAGCTACAGCTTTGAGCCTCACAGTCTGATTGGGTCTAACCATTGTTTTTATTGTAATCTACGATAGAGACCTTCTGGTGTTTATATTTTAACACAGGACCTCAAAAGTTTCATTTAGCTTAGGGTCTCGCCAGGTCTAAATCTGACCCTGTTGTGTTACAACATTATAAATACGCTTTTCGCTACTTGAAGTCAGTCCTGGGCCCTAGATGCAAGGACAATAAGAAACAATAATCACTACCGAGATGAAATGTGTTAGACGAATAACAGGAAACAGCCTGAGAGATACGATCAGAAATGAAGAACTGAGAAAAAACCTAGGAATAATCTCCGCCATACAATATATAAAGAAACAACAGATAAATTCATTTAGCCACATGATAAGGCAGAACGATCAAAACACAACACAACGAGGCTTCAATAAACGTTGTGAGAACACCCGACCCAAGGGCCGACCACGAAAAGATGGATGGATGGAATATTAGAAACACTAGGAAACATAACAGCAGCAGAGGCCAACATAAATGCAAAAGACCGCAAATTACATCTACCCTCGACGCTGAAAGGCAAATGAGGAAAGAAAAAAGAAGAAGAAATATTGAGAATCATTACTGATAAAATATTTGGAATTAAAGTAACGCTGAACAGTGAGGTGAACAACAAATGTTATTCTGTGAGCCATTGTTACAGTAATAGAGGTATTAAAAAAAGGATTTACTTGAGTCAATAACAGTGGCGTGATTAATGAAACCTACCTTTGGTTGAAGGGGCGAACCCTGACAGCAACTTTGACCCTGCGAATAGAGAGACACAGATATAAACGATAACTTTTGTAAGGTTGGTGGTACTTTACTTGAAAGCTACAACTTGACTTAACTCTTTCAGTACGGAAGGTTTTTTTTTTTATCAATTTAGCGGTAAAGATTTCAGTGACAAAATTTTTCAACTTTTTAAATATTCATCTACATGTTTATATTTATCTAACACTTAACATATTATATATACATTTTTTAGATAATTAAACAAGGAATTCGATTTCACCAATACTAAGATAATACAATACATACAAAAAGAATATTGTTTGATGACGGTTGACACTAATCAAATTGATTGTGACGCACTGTGCGGCTAAGCGTACAGAAAGAGTTTATCATGCTTGGATTTCCTACTTTTACCTCAGCGTCTCTTTCGTCTTATATTTGTATTATTTCATCTCCGCTTTTCTTTTAATTTGTCTTATTTATACTCATCGTCGCCATGTTTTCCTTTCCTAGCACTTTTTTTTCTCATCGTTGCCTCATTTCTTCTTCTCGTCGCGTATTTCTTTTCTTCTCTCTTTATTTCTTCTCCCCGTCTTATTTCTCCTCGCACCTCCTCCCCTTCTCCTTTCTCCTCCCATTCGCTTATTTATCCTTTTTGTCAACTATTTGTCTCCTCCTCCCTGTTGTCTTATTTTTCCTCGTCGTCTTATTTATCTCAACTTCCTCATTCTCTTCGTCGTCTTTTCCTCGTCACCGTGTATCTCCTCCTTGTCGACTTATTGTTTATTCTCCTCCTTGTCGACTTATTGTTTATCTCCTCCTTGTCGACTTATTGTTTATTCTCCTCCTTGTCGACTTATTGTTTATCTCCTCCTCGTCGACATTTTTTTCATCTTCTTCGTTTGTTTATCCTCTTCATCACCTTCTATCTCCTCTTCCCGGCGTCCTTCTACTTCGCCTCTTCGTCTTCTTTCTCTTCCTCGTCATCTTAAATCTCATCCTCGTATTATTTCTCCTCCTCCTCCTCGTCATCTTAAATCTCATCCTCGTATTATTTCTCCTCCTCCTCCTCATCTTAAATCTCATCCTCGTATTATTTCTCCTCCTCCTCCTCATCTTAAATCTCATCCACGTATTATTTCTCCTCCTCCTCCTCGTCATCTTAAATCTCATCCTCGTATTATTTCTCCTCCTCCTCCTCGTCATCTTAAATCTCATCCTCGTATTATTTCTCCTCCTCCTCCACCGCCTCGTCGACATCTTTCAATCTCCTCTTCGTTTTATTTATCTTCTTCATCGCTCCTCTCTGCCATAGTCTTTCTCCTTCTTTTCACCATCGTCCTCCTCCGCCCAGCCGCCTTCTTTCTCTTTCTTCTCCTCCGCCCAGCCGCCTTCTTTCTCTTTCTTCTCCTTCGCCTAGTCGCCTTCTTTCTCTTTCTTCTCCTTCGCCTAGTCGCCTTCTTTCTCTTTCTTCTCCTTCGCCTAGTCGCCTTCTTTCTCTTTCTTCTCCTTCGCCTAGTCGCCTTCTTTCTCTTTCTTCTCCTCCGCCTAGTAGCCTTCTTTCTCTTCCTTCTCATCCGCCTAGTCGCCTTCTTTCTCTTCCTTCTCATCCGCCTAGTCGCCTTCTTTCTCTTCCTTCTCCTCCGCCTAGTCGCCTTCTTTCTCTTCCTTCTCCTCCGCCTAGTCGCCTTCTTTCTCTTCCTTCTCCTCCGCCTAGTCGCCTTCTTTCTCTTCCTTCTCCTCCGCCTAGTCGCCTTCTTTCTCTTCCTTCTCCTCCGCCTAGTCGCCTTCTTTCTCTTTCTTCTCCTCCGCATAGTTGCCATCTTTCTCTTCCTTCTCCTCCGCCTAGTCGCCTTCTTTCTCTTCCTTCTCCTCCGCCTAGTCGCCTTCTTTCTCTTCCTTCTCCTCCGCATAGTAGCCTTCTTTCTCTTCCTTCTCCTTCGCCTAGTCGCCTTCTTTCTCTTTCTTCTCCTCCGCATAGTTGCCATCTTTCTCTTCCTTCTCCTCCGCCTAGTCGCATTCTTTCTCTTCCTTCTCCTCCGCCTAGTAGCCTTCTTTCTCTTCCTTCTCCTCCGGCAAGTAGCCTTCTTTCTCTTTCTTCTCCTCCACCTAGTAGCCTTCTTTCTCTTCCTTCTCCTCCGCCTAGTCGCCTTCTTTCTCCTCCGCCAAGTAGCCTTCTTTCTCTTCCTTCTTCTCCGCATAGTCGCCTTCTTTCTCCTCCGCCTAGTAGCCTTCTTTCTCTTTCTTCTCCTCCGCCTAGTCGTTTTCTTTCTCCTCCGCCTAGTAGCCTTCTTTCTGTTCCTTCTCCTCCGCATAGTCGCCTTCTTTCTCCTCCGCCTAGTAGCCTTCTTTCTCTTCCTTCTCCTCCGCATAGTCGCCTTCTTTCTCTTCCTTCTCCTCCGCATAGTCGCCTTCTTTCTCTTCCTTCTCCTCCAAATAGTCGCCTTCTTTCTCTTCCTTCTCCTCCGCCTAGTCGTTTTCTTTCTCCTCCGCCTAGTAGCCTTCTTTCTGTTCCTTCTCCTCCGCATAGTCGCCTTCTTTCTCTTCCTTCTCCTCCGCATAGTCGCCTTCTTTCTCTTCCTTCTCCTCCGAATAGTCGCCTTCTTTCTCTTCCTTCTCCTCCGAATAGTCGCCTTCTTTCTCTTCCTTCTCCTCCGAATAGTCGCCTTCTTTCTCTTCCTTCTCCTCCGAATAGTCGCCTTCTTTCTCTTCCTTCTCCTCCGAATAGTCGCCTTCTTTCTCTTCCTTGTCCTCCGCATAGTCGCCTTCTTTCTCTTCCTTCTCCTCCGCAAAGTCGCCTTCTTTCTCTTCCTTCTCCTCCGCCTAGTTGCATTATTTCTCTTCCTTCTCCTCCGCATAGTTGCCTTCTTTCTCTTCCTTCTCCTCGCCTTCTTTCTCTTCCGCCTAGTCGCCTTCTTCCTCTTCCTTCTCCTCCGCCTAGTTGCCTTCTTCCTCTTCCTTCTCCTCCGCATAGTTGCCTTCTTCCTCTTCCTTCTCCTCCGCATAGTTGCCTTCTTCCTCTTCCTTCTCCTCCGCATAGTTGTCTTCTTCCTCTTCCTTCTCCTCCGCATAGTTGCCTTCTTCCTCTTCCTTCTCCTCCGCATAGTTGCCTTCTTCCTCTTCCTTCTCCTCCGCATAGTTGCCTTCTTCCTCTTCCTTCTCCTCCGCATAGTTGCCTTCTTCCTCTTCCTTCTCCTCCGCCTAGTTGCCTTCTTCCTCTTCCTTCTCCTCCGCCTAGTCGCCTTCTTCCTCTTCCTTCTCCTCCGCATAGTCGCCTTCTTCCTCTTCCTTCTCCTCCGCATAGTTGCCTTCTTTCTCTTCCTTCTCCTCCGCATAGTTGCCTTCTTCCTCTTCCTTCTCCTCCGCATAGTTGCCTTCTTTCTCTTCCTTCTCCTCCGCATAGTTGCCTTCTTCCTCTTCCTTCTCCTCCGCATAGTTGCCTTCTTTCTCTTCCTTCTCCTCCGCATAGTTGCCTTCTTCCTCTTCCTTCTCCTCCGCATAGTTGCCTTCTTTCTCTTCCTTCTCCTCCGCATAGTTGCCTTCTTCCTCTTCCTTCTCCTCCGCATAGTTGCCTTCTTTCTCTTCCTTCTACTCCGCATAGTTGCCTTCTTCCTCTTCCTTCTCCTCCGCATAGTTGCCTTCTTCCTCTTCCTTCTCCTCCGCATAGTTGCCTTCTTTCTCTTCCTTCTCCTCCGCCTAGTTGCCTTCTTTCTCTTCTTTCTCCTCCGCATAGTTGCCTTCTTTCTCTTCCTTCTCCTCCGCATAGTTGCCTTCTTCCTCTTCCTTCTCCTCCGCATAGTTGCCTTCTTTCTCTTTCGTCTCCTCCGCCTAGTAGCCTTCTTTCTCTTCCTTCTCCTCCGCATAGTTGCCTTCTTTCTCTTCCTTCTCCTCCGCATAGTTGCCTTCTTCCTCTTCCTTCTCCTCCGCATAGTTGCCTTCTTTCTCTTCCTTCTCCTCCGCATAGTTGCCTTCTTCCTCTTCCTTCTCCTCCGCATAGTTGCCTTCTTTCTCTTCCTTCTCCTCCGCATAGTTGCTTTCTTCCTCTTCCTTCTCCTCCGCATAGTTGCCTTCTTTCTCTTCCTTCTACTCCGCATAGTTGCCTTCTTCCTCTTCCTTCTCCTCCGCATAGTTGCCTTCTTCCTCTTCCTTCTCCTCCGCATAGTTGCCTTCTTTCTCTTCCTTCTCCTCCGCCTAGTTGCCTTCTTTCTCTTCTTTCTCCTCCGCATAGTTGCCTTCTTTCTCTTCCTTCTCCTCCGCATAGTTGCCTTCTTTCTCTTCCTTCTCCTCCGCATAGTTGCCTTCTTTCTCTTCCTTCTCCTCCGCATAGTTGCCTTCTTTCTCTACCTTCTCCTCCGCCTAGTTGCCTTCTTTCTCTTCCTTCTCCTCCGCATAGTTGACTTCTTTCTCTTCCTTCTCCTCCGCATAGTTGCCTTCTTTATCTTCCTTCTCCTCCACATATTTGCCTTCTTTCTCTTTATTCTCCTCCGCCTAGTTGCCTTCTTTCTCTTTCTTCTCCTCCGACTAGTAGCCTTCTTTCTCCTTCTTCTCCTCCTCGCCTTCTTTCTCCTCCTTCACCTCGCCTTCCTTCTCCTTCTTCTCCTCCTCGCCTTCTTTCTTCTCCTTCGTCTCGTCGCCTTCTTTCTCCACCTCCTCCTCGATTCCCTTCTTCTCGTAACCGCCTTCTTTCTTTCCTTTCTGTTCTGATCCCCTTCTATTCGCTGTTTTATAGTTTCACTTCCCCGTCATATTCTTAGACGTCATATTTGATTGATAACGTCAGAATCAACGACTTTCATCTGACCAAGAACCTACTCCGCCCAATAATACGCTACACAAACCATAAAAGTGAGTAGTCGTAGAAGGGAAAACAAGTCTGGTCCCAAAATATGCTGGTAACGAAGAAGCCATATACGTCTGGCCAAATAGAATGGCTGCTCCAATGTAATCTGCGAATGAGCGCTACAAACGCTCTTTGCACATGACGTAAACGAAGCCATACTGATTACCTAACACGTTTTATGGAAATCTAGAAGCCTGTGTCTGTCATCATTCGAGATTAAGATTGTGTGAGCTTTCAGGAAGAGATTCTTATTAAAGTCTTGGCCTTCTTAATCTTCGTTAATGTTAATGAAGAAAAGGATTCTTCGATGTAGCACAGAACCGGTTATTGAGTTATTGAGTTATTGAGTTATTTGCGGGTCATCATCATTGCACTCCGAACATGTCCATAGGTGCTCAGATCCCCTCCTCAGCAATTCCCTCAGTGTCCAGCGACTGACGACTCCAGTTCTATGTTGGTTGATAAGTCTTCTTACACCAGTTGTGATATACAAAGGTGAAGATCTTGGATAATTAATAGAAGATCTTAGATAATTAATAGAAGATCTTGGGTAATTAATAATTAAACAAACAAATCTACAGAGGTCGCAGAGATGGTAAGTAAAAAGTAAAGAGCCCCGTCGCACAACGTAGCATTTAGGGAATATGGTGTTAGCGACCAAAATTGTACAGACCTTCGGCACATGATTTTTGGAGTAATGTGGTCAGTATTACGCCCGTGCCGGTTTACTTTCCCAGAAAAAAAATCTGGTACTCATTTAAGGCGGGGTGAACCTGGAAGCTGTTTATCAGGATCGAACCCAACCTCTTGTCCTTTCTACTCCAATTCACTAACCACTGAGCTATCCCGGCTCGCCTTTTGCTTTTTGATTATCCAATTATTCTCTCCCATTTCTCAGTGTTACTTATGTTTTATTAATCCACTTTGAATCTTCCAAAACAAACACTGAATAGTCAGTATAAACACCCTACTTTTTATTTGTATCTGAGAGCAATTTTATGACTGTAATTAATATCTTAATATCCTTATTTCAGGCTATACTTCTTTCCTTTTTCATTTGCCATTCGGTGTTGTGGGAAGAGACAGATTGTGGTCTTTTGCTCTTTATAAGAAAAAATAAAAGAGCGCTGTCACGCCAAGTGGCGTATAGGGAATATGGGGATGGTGACCATAATTTTTTTTTATAGAGCTTCCTTCGGCACATCGTTTTTGGGATAAAAACGTAAAGTGCCCCGTCACGCCAAGTGGTGTATATGGAATATGGACCATAATTTTTACAGACCTTCAGCACATGATTTTTGGGGTAATGTGGTCGGTAATACGCCAGTGCCAGTTTACTTTCCCAGAAAAAATCTGGTACCCATTTAAGCACGAGTGAACTCGGAAGCCGTCGATCAGGTGTGAACTCTATCTCTTGTTCTTTGTAGTCCAGTTCACTAACCAATGAGCTATCGCGGCCCCCTCGTATAGCTGGTATTTGTTGAAAGTTCCGTAGACATGTAAGCGATTAATGGGAATGTGATGCGAGAGATCAATACACCAAGATAAGGTTGGACAAATAGATCTGGCAGTTATTGATTTTGTTTTTGACTTGCTTCGTGCAAGTGCAGAGGAAGGGTGTATAGAAAGCGTTGTGACAACAGGTAAGATTAATGGGATGAGATGCAAATGATGACAGAGACACGGGGTGGGATTGGAAATCCAGGAACTGTCTGATATGATGTTATGATGTTATGATGATACGATGATTTGATGATATGATGACATGATGATTTCATGATATGATGATTTCATGATATGATGATATGATGATTTCATGATATGATGATATGATGATTTCATGATATGATGATATGATGATATGATGATATGATGATATGATGATTTCATGATATGATGATATGATGTAAATTCAACAGCAGAGTTGATGGACATGAAGAGGTACAGAAGATCGTGCATATCTCTGCTTATAATTCACTTATTCTGTCCAGTAATAACTAGTGTCATTGGAAGCCACACCGATGACTACAACCAGCTTCCTCTCTGTTTGCAGCTGCTTAATTTGACCCGGCAAAGTCACACATCTACCAACGGTCTCGTACTTAACAATTAACTGATATTTCTCTGATATTGTTTTTCCATCTTTCTATGATCCAGATGAAGGTCTATTGAGCCGCAACGTCGTTCTCTTTTGTGCTTTTCCTCACTTACGTAAAGCTATACGTCATACTCTCTCCCCCTCTCCTCTTTCTTTTTTTCTATTCATTCTTATCATCAGCTTTAAGGCAGTTTCACATCTTTATGCATCTGGATGACTTGTTATGTCTTTGCCCGTTCTTTTGTCTTCAACATTTTCTTTAACCATTTACCGTTGCGAGATGGTATTTGTGAGACAGGCCACAAGTTGAGCTATGGTCATACCGCTTGAGGGAGAATTGAAAAAAAAAATAGAAAAAATTGTATGGTAAAAGCTTTACGTGATTGGTAGACGACACAGATTTGAACGACGTTTCGGCTCAATAGGCCTTCAGCAGGAACATACAAACAACACGCACACACAGATATGTAATTAAATAAAACTAATCCTACATAGTTAACTAGTAACTAAACATCCAAAACAAAATAATCGAAACTGGTTAAAGAAAAGAAAAATGACTTCCCTGTGTCGTGGACCGTGGTCCGTGGTCTGAATGGGAAAGAGATAGTCACACGGGTATAGCTTTAATTATACCCTGCTGGTCAGGACCGTGTGAAGGGTTCTAAAAATACGCGAGTAGGGGGAACGCTGTCTAGGTTACTTCGACTGCTAAGACACTGACAAAGTCTAAAATTATCTAAGGGCCCACTAATACGTGTATACACACACTTGAGTCACAGCCATCAACAGAAACAGGATAAAATGAACATACTTGATGAGAGATCACAACAGCTAGGACTGAAGATTAATAGTGATAAGACTAACATTATGATAATTAATACAGTTGGCAATAGCCAAATAAAACTAGGAGAATTACCTCTATTGAGATGTACAATCTTACATATATCTGGGCAGTAATATAGATAAAGAGGGAGGAACAGAAAATGATACCAAATTAAGGATATCAAAAGCAAGAGGAGCTTTCATTGCACTGGGAAACTTATGGAAATCCAAAGAAATTAGGTTAAATACAAAAATAAAAATTTTCAACTCAAATGTTAAGGCGGTCCTATTATATGGCTGTGAAACATGGAGAACAACAAAATTGACAATCACGAAGATACAGGCTTTCATTAATGGATGTTTACGCAGGATAAAAGGATGGAAATGGCAGGACAAAATCACTAACATAGAATTATGGAAATGTACCAGTCAAACACCAGTGGATAAAGAGATACAGCGAAGACGATGGTGTTGGATAGGACACACACTACAGAAGCCAACTGAGAGTATTACACAACAGTCCCTTTATTGGAATCCCCAGGGGAAAAGACAAAGAGGAAGACCAAGGAATTCTTGGAGAAGACAGATAGAAGCAGAGATGAAGATGATGGGGAAGACATGGAATGATCTTAAAAGAATGGCAAAAAACAGAACGACTTGGAAAGTGTTTGTTGAAGACCTATGCTCCACTGGGAGCTAAAAAGGTAGAAGAAGAAGACACACTTAAGAGTTCCGATTAAAGCCAGTACGTCTGTCTGTTCATCTTCCTCGTAATCCTCTAAACTCCGATCGGAGCATGGGACACCCACAAGAGATCTCCACCCAATCCAGTCTGGAGCAAGGATGGACAGCCAAGACCTGCCAGCCACTATCATCTCATCGTGGGTGGTTCGTCGCCATGTCCAAAATTGTTTTCCTCTTCTTCGTTTACCAGGTGGTGTCAAATTTAATTTTAGGTACGGATGCCTGGTTTGTTCCTATCTTAAAATAGGGCCGAGTCATTTCCAACATCTTCTTGTCACTTCTTTATTGCTGTTGTTACTGCCTGATCGTCTGGTGAACTTCTTTGCTCGTAATGTCTTGATCCCAACGGATGTTTAGAATCTTCTTAAAACAACGACACAAATCCTCTTAGTCGGTGTTCTATCTTATGGTTTATTGCCCACGTTTCTGTTGCATATTGGAGTATGAATCGCACATTTGACTTGTACATTCTAAGTTTGGTGCTGAGATTGAGACTAGTTGATCGCCAAATGTTTATACGTTTATTGAATGTCTGGGCTGACATGCCTATTCTAGTAGAGATCTTGTTCTCAATGTCGCTATTTGGTGAAATATAGCTTCCCAGGTATTTAATGCCATCCACTTCTTCTAGTCCCACCCCTCTGAATGTAAACTTTCTTTGTACTTGTGACATTTATCCTCATGATCTTAGTTTTCTCTGTATTTATCTTCAGTCCTACTGTGTTAGCAAACTGATCTACTCTGTTTTCTCTTGTATGTCTTGGTGACAGTGGGCAAGCAATCCAACATTGTCTTCAAAGTCGGTATCTGCAAGACGTCCAGTAAAACCACAGATAATGCCTATTCAAAGTCGGTATCTGCAAGACGTCCAGTAAAACCACAGATAATGCCTATTCAAAGTCGGTATCTGCAAGACGTCCAGTAAAACCACAGAAAATGCCTCTTGGTCTGTTACCAACCACTATTAGCATGATCAAGTCCATGACCACAAGGAAAACAAGTAGTGGCGGAGTACATTATTGCCTAACTCCCCTTATGACTCTAAACCAAGCTCTCTGATGTCCTTAGTGTATTACACAGCACTAGTTGTCATCGTACATGTCCCTTAGAATACATGTCCTTTAGAATACATGTTCTTTAGATTACATGTCCTTTAGAATACTGATGGTAATATCTCTTCGTAACTACCGTACATGTCCTTTAGAATGCAGATGGTAATATCTGTTCGTAACAACCGTACATGTCCTTTAGAATACATGTCCTTTAGAATACTGATGGTAATGTATGTTCGTAACTACCGTACATGTCCTTTAGAATACAGATGGTAATATCTGTTCGTAACAACCGTACATGTCCTTTAGAATACTGATGGTAATATCTGTTCGTAACAACCGTACATGTCCTTTAGAATACTGATGGTAATATCTGTTCGTAACAATCGTACATGTCCTTTAGAATACTGAAGGTAATATCTGTTCGTAACAACCGTACATGTCCTTTAGAATACTGATGTCCACGTCCTCTCGATCGCTGCAGAAAATGCACCCAAGGTCTGATTAATTTCGGATCTTCTTTGCACTTTTCTGCGTAAAAGTCAAAATGATGATATGCTTGATACATCTGTGTCGCTAAGACGAGGTCGTAGGTCGACAACAGTCCGTTTTTGACGAATCAAGTGTTGTGAGTGAGACATTCCACCGTCCAGACTTCATCTGTGCTTTACGTCACATTAGTGCTGTTCAAGACCGTTATTGGGATTCTTTGACGCAAGTTATTTCCACGTTACACATTAATGTAAACTACTTCGTCAGTCGCAGTTTTGTCTCTTTGGGGAAGTTGCTTCGTGTATTGTTCGTCGTAGACTGTTTACACTTGAGTAATCAGACATAAGTCTAAAGGTATCGAGATTATGAGTTTGGCGACATTGTGTCCTACGTCATCGTATTGGTTCCCTAAACCGGCCGTGCGCAAATCTTACGGTCTGCTGTTTGATGTGCAACAAGAATAAATTGACGACTGACTGTGTGTCTATATGTTCGGAATTGGAGTCATCAACGATGGCCTAACATCATCAAGTGCTACGATGATCATCATTTTCGGGAGGACGTGACTTACCGGTATATGGGGATAGGCGGCGGGAACAAATGGAGGCTATGCATGAAATGTGTTCCTTGTTGCAGTTTCCTCATATTACAAGTCGCATGTCTGTGTTAGTCACCTCTAGTGACTCGGGCAGATGGTGCTCGTAAACCTGGGAAGGCCGACCATCTAAGGGCAGAATCCCCCGACAGAAAAGATCAACTGCTGCCTTGCAGGAAGATTGGGGACAATCAAAGGCTAAGGAAAGCAAACCTGAAAAAATGCTGGCTGAAATCGGATGCACTGGGCCACTGGCGCAGAACACAGTGCAACGTATTAACGGGTGTTCAGTCAGAGTGGATCTGACAGACTCTAATTGTGATGTTCTGTCTGTGGGGGCGATCAACACACTTAGCCTGACAGCTGACTTCATATGAGAGTCTGGAATCCTTACTCTGATTGAGTCCTGAACGCAGAGAGAGAGAGAGAATACTGATGGTAATATCTGTTCGTAACAACCGTACATGTCCTTTAGAATACTGATGGTAATATCTGTTCGTAACAATCGTACATGTCCTTTAGAATACATGTTCTTTAGAATACATGTCCTTTATAATATTGATGGTAATATCTCTTCGTAACTACCGTACATGTCCTTTAGAATACTGATTGTAATATCTGTTCGTAACTACCGTACATGTCTTTTAGAATACTGATGGTAATATCTGTTCGTAACTACCGTACATGTCTTTTAGAATACTGATGGTAATATCTGTTCGTAACTACCGTACATGTCCTTTAGAATACTGAAGGTAATATCTGTTCGTAACTACCGTACATGTCTTTTAGAATACTGATGGTAATATCTGTTCGTAACTACCGTACATGTCCTTTAGAATACATGTCCTTTAAAATACATGCCCTTTAGAATACATGTCCTTTAGAATACATGTCCTTTAAAATACATGCCCTTTAGAATACAGATGGTAATATATGTTCGTAACTACCGTACATGTCCTTTAGAATACATGTCCTTTAGAATACATGTCCTTTAGAATACATGCCCTTTAGAATACTGATGGTAATATCTGTTCGTAACTACCGTACATGTCTTTTAGAATACTGATGGTAATATCTGTTCGTAACTACCGTACATGTCCTTTAGAATACATGTCCTTTAGAATACATGTCCTTTAAAATACATGCCCTTTAGAATACAGATGGTAATATATGTTCGTAACTACCGTACATGTCCTTTAGAATACATGTCCTTTAGAATACATGTCCTTTAGAATACATGTCCTTTAGAATACAGATGGTAATATCTGTTCGTAACTACCGTACATGTCCTTTAGAATACATGTCCTTTAGAATACATGTCCTTTAGAATACATGTCCTTTAGAATACAGATGGTAATATCTGTTCGTAACTACCGTAAGTGTCATGCTACAAGAATATCATCTATTCCATTCTTCTTCTTACCGTCCACACATTCAATGGGCGTGGATGCGTTGTGTCGTTAGTTTGTGGTAGAGTCGCGATATCTGCGCCTTTAGATCCCACACATTCGTCTTCAGCAGTGCCAGATTTGCTTCACATTTTTTGTCCGGGTAGGAGCTATTTTTAGTCTTCTCTTGTTGAAACTTCAAAAGGTTTTTTTAACGTGCGCAAATGCACACAAAGCCTCCTGTTTTTCGCCGTTTCCTCGATGGCTGGACGTCGGATCTCATCCTAACATCAAGAGAAGAATAAAGCCAGAGGAAACCACGGATTCGAAGCGGAAAATTTCTACCGCCTGTGTAATCACAGGACCTTCCTGTCCAGATGCCGACGTCTAAGGTTGCTTAGATGACAGTGTACCGTAACGCAAGTCTCTCCTGACAAGTCGCTGTGTGGAGAAATACGAGTTCGATCCTACTGCGGACTGTCTATTGCTCTTTGTGTTTTCTGTTGTTGATTATTGTGTGGATTTTTCCGACTGTTGTAAACATATCTATCCTCCTGAAATGATTCGATGAAATCAGATATGCTGGGCCGGAACAGCGTAGCTTACTGTAAACAACAGCACTGCGTAAATGTATGCCAACTTAACCTCATTTTTAAGGGCAAATGAGTTAGACTAATAGTAGTTGAGCAAACCCAAACAACGACAAAATCAAGACAAGAGCAGGTATAATGTACTTACGAGTCCTCAGGCATTGTTGTCCACTAGTAAACTGCACTTGAAGTCAGTCGGTATTTAATCATAAATTAGTACAGTGTAATAACATGCACCAGGCCAGTGATTTAATCCGTTATGAAATATGTTTATAAATAACAAACATGTATGTATTATTATAGGCACGAAAACATTTCCAAATTTACACCGAACATGCATTAAATGCGAGGCAAGTGCGTGCCCAAACTGGTTTCAGAATTTCTAGGACAATAATATCTGAAGTG
Source organism: Megaustenia siamemsis (assembly GCA_032433765.1). Taxonomy (NCBI): domain Eukaryota; kingdom Metazoa; phylum Mollusca; class Gastropoda; order Stylommatophora; family Ariophantidae; genus Megaustenia; species Megaustenia siamemsis. The sequence goes on along the minus strand of JAVIAB010000106.1, from coordinate 15,282,355 downwards.
AATGAGCAGGCGACTTGCGTCAGTACTGGTGATGGACGACGGTCGCGTGTGACTAGGACTGGCGAGGTGAGTGACTTTTAATTGCATTCTAAAGTTTAATATCTAATAAATCGACAGGAAAAGAATGACTTTAATATGAAATACAGTGATCGAACAGGGCAATAAACAGAGAAAGGTACGTTGCCAGGTAGGCTGCAAAATATTTATTGTGCTAAAATTGGTTGCTTTTTTTCGAACGCGGTTGTTGTTTTTTTTTTAAATGTGTTTTTTAATGTTTTTGTTTTAATGTTGTGAATATTTATGTTTGCTGGCGATTCCTTTTATGCCCCGCCCCAATCAGAAAGACTCAAAGTGCGCTTGGTCGCAGGTTACGGCTAGATTAGATTGGGATATTATTCTTCTGCTTCTGCAATGATGAATCATACAGATTGGGATATTATTCTTCAACTGCTTCTGCAATGATGAATCATACAGATTGGGATAGTATACTCTCTGATAAGTTTAGATAACTCTGCTGACCGTTTCAGGGTTTCATATATTGACATACGATGCTTCTTTTGTTCGTTCGTTCGCTTTCGTCAGCTTTGACCTCTGACGAAGTCCCACCCACTCGATTTTGTGGGACTGAATTTTGCGTGTAAAGTCTGTTTTATCCCATTACAGGATGCCCCTCGCCATGCAGGCAGATTTACTCCGACTTCAAAGGTACTAATTTTTAGGGAATTAGTAAAACCCAGGTGTCCTCGCCAGGGTACGAACCCCGGCTGTTGCCGTGGTAAGCCAACCGCCTATCGATTGCGCTAACCGGACACCCCGTGATGCTTCTTTTAACACGTGGTGTATGGGACAGGGCCCGAACAATAGAATCTGACGCCCTCTGGGCAGAGACAATGTACACGTCTCTAAACATTGTATTTACCAACTTACCTACCTATTAGTCCGTCCGTCTGTCTGTGTTTGTCTGTCTGTATATATATGTCTGTCTATTGTCCTTTCGAGTCGATGACGGCACATAGGACAGAAATTCTAGACTCTATTTATTTGCTACAAAGTGCCAAACCTTGCCAGGGACCCACATTGTATGTCGACATACGTCCCTGTTCTGGCCAAGCCTCTCAACCTCGGCAAGGTAGCTGATAACTGCTGTTGTTGCTTCTCGCCTTAGTGCTCGTTTTAGTATTTCACTGGGGCGGACTCTTTTTCTTGTATTCTCTTGCTCCCATTCCAATACCTGCTTTGAATTTATCTTGCTATCTTTTCTCATCGTATGGCCAACATATGACCACCTTCTTCTCTTGGTTATAGATGGTAAAGCAATGTAAAGTACCCCGTCACACCAAGTGGCGTATATGGAATATGGAGATCTTCTTCTTCTACCTTTCAGCTCCCTGTGGAGCATAGGTTTTCAACAAACACTTTCCAAGCTGTTCTGTTTCTTGCCATTATTTTAATATCATTACATGTCTCCCCCATCATCTTCATCTCTGCTTCTGTTTGTCTTCTCCAAGAATTCCTTGATCTTCCCCTTTGTCTTTTCCCCTGGGGATTCCAAAAACGGGTTTGTTGTGTAATACTCTCAGTTGGCTTCCGCAGTGTGTGTCTTTTCCAGCGCCATCGTCTTCGCTGTATCACTTTATCCACTTGTATTTGACTGGTACATTTCCATAATTCTATGTTAGTGAATTTGTCCTGCCATTTCCATCCTTTTATCCTGCGTAAGCATCCATTTACAAAAGTCGGTATCATCATGAATGTCAATTTTGTTGTTCTCCATGTTTCACGGTCATATAATAAGACTGACTTAACAGTGGAGTTGAAAAATTTTATTTATTTTTGTATCTAACCTAATTTCTTTAAACTTCCATGTTTCCCAGTGCAACAAAAGCTCCTCTTGCTTTTGATATCTTTATTTTGGTATCATTTTCTGGTATGTCTCCTAATTTTATTTGGTTATTGCCAACTGTATTAATTCTCATAATGTTGGTATTATCTCTATTAATTTTTAGTCCTAGCTGTTGTGATCTTTCATCAAGTATGCTCATTTTATCCTGCATCTGTTGATGGCTGTGTGATAGGAAAGCTATGTTATCATCAAAGTCTAAATCATCAAGTTGCTTGGTCAGTGACCACTGGGTTCCATTTCTTTTGTTTTGAGTTATCTTCATAATCAAATTTAATTTTACAGACCTACGGCACATGATTTTTGCGGTAATGTGGTCGGTATTACGCCCGTGCCACTAACTTTCCCAGAAAAAAAATCCGGTACCCATTAAAGGCTGGGTGAACCGTCCGCCGTCGGTTGGGATCGAACCCTACCTCTTGTCCTTTTAGTCTAGTCCACTAACCACTGAGCTATCGCGGCTCCCGATTATAGATGGTACTGGAGATAAATAAATATTCCGACGGTTGCTGTGAAGAATACACAAGCAATAGACGATGTTTATATTCTAAATATCCCCGGGTAGGTTCATGGCCATGCAACTAACGATCTCTTCTGCCATTAGTAAGAGGTGATGGAACTAAGTCGGACATGTGTTGAGAAGAGACAAGAGAATTCCAAAACAGGCTTTTCTATGGGAAACATCAGGATACAAAAAAAGAGAAAAACCTAGTGATATACTAAAAGGATCACTGTAAGAGAAGTAGAGTTGGCAGGCATAGACTTATTAGATAAAATCGAAAATCGGAGACGAAGGCGCGCCTCACAGCAGCAGAGCTGGAAGTTGTCAGCGACCCACAGCTGATGGCATGCGCCAGGGTCGGTGAACCAGACCCTGTTCCATCTCTCCGTGGTGCCTCTAGTAACAGACTAACATGTCTAGTCTGGCTAAGCGAGTATGAATCGAAGAGAGAAGACAACCCGGTATTTTAAAATGTCGTGCTGAAGTCGGATGTGTTGGGCCGAAAGGCGCAAATATCACAGCTACACTGCAAACCACAACACAACGTAGACACGCCCACATGACGTCCTTTTAAGGACGGATGACGAAGAGATGTACTCCTTTAGTAATCGGTCGAACTCAAGCAAGATCGAACATCTCTACAAAAATAGAGATGGATGTCGAAAAACACTAAGAACTTTATGCGATGTCTAGCTGCCAGGGAAGGATGAAGATACAGATCAAGGCTTGACAAGTCAGCGATCCAAGCTAAATGTTGCGAGATGCGACTTTGGTCAGACTTAAAAAAAGAAATGTCAGAAAGGGAGAACCCAGACGAGATCACTATACAAGGAGAGAAGATTTGTCTTGAAGACTAGACAACTAACATTATCAGTCCCACTACGCCACAAATAGACTGAAGAACGCATCTGAGCATTTATGGATGAATCCGGTGTGCAGTTAGGATAATTTGATTGACTTTTATTTTTTTTTTTATTTGCCAGTAAATTCGACCAATAAATAAAATAGTCAATTCTTTTTTCGTCCATACTCCTCCTGTCTCCCTCCCTTATAATTCTTTCTCTTTCTCTCTCTCTCTCTCTCTCTCTCCCCCAACCCCCTCTCCTCCTTCCTTCTCGTGCATGCACCCGTGATTATTCAACAATCTTTTCGACACTTTAATTACTCATTGTACTGTGCCTAACAAGTATGTTCTTTTCAAGCTATTATTTCCCGTGCCGCGTCATCATTATCATGTGCCATACCGGTTGTCGTAGGCGATCATGTGATTCCATTGTGGACTTCTATCTACAGTTCTGTAGCATCGTATCAGTTCTGTTGTTGACTGTTTTCTATACCATGACACTAAGCTGTCTAGTATTTTCTATCTTTGTTGTCAAGGTCTTTGTGCATCTGCAACCGTTGATATTTCCAGCGTTATTAAAAAAAAAAAAAACCCTCTAGAAAAAAAAAAAATTGGGCTCGTCCGGGATTTGAACCCGGGACCTCTCGCACCCTAAGCGAGAATCATACCCCTAGACCAACGAGCCGGTGATTGGGGTTTCTCATATAACATATTTAAAATCAGCTAGTGTTTCTTTTTAAACCGCATGTTATCAGTTTTCTTGAATTCAAGTTATCAGTGGCAAGTCCAAGCTGATATCAAAGCTGGGCCTTAAAGTTTTGGTCAGTGGCATCTGGGCCGTTAACAAAGAGTGCGTCAGTGCAAAGACCATCGTGTTAACAGAGCATGCAGCACATGATAGCTCTACTCTATTACTGACTGTTACTCTTTTTTTTAATTTGATTTTGACTGGAGTTATCTTTTAGTGGCAAGTTTGTTGGTCGTCAATTTTATTTACATTCAAAAACATTCTTTTACTTTTCCACTCAATCAAGTTATGAGTTATGATTATGGAGACCCTGGTATCACTGCAAACGAATGAAAATCCATAACAACTCAATCGCCCATGCCAGTGGAATAATCCAAATTAACAACTAATCTCCCAAACAAAGAAAGGTACTGTAGTCTGTAGTGTAGTCCCCATCATATCAGTCTCAGCACACGCCAAAAGACATAAGGCGAGACCGCACGGAAAGTGAACACAGCCATCTGTTCCCTGTCAGACGATATCATCATTCATCGCACGCGATCGGAATATTCAATCAAGTTTTCAGTAGTAAGATTTTTTTCAAAAAGTATTTAACAAAGCAAATATAATAAACATTCGATTCTTATTTAATTATTGATACTACTTTAGAACTATATAGTATATTGTTCCCTGTGTGTTACTAGTGCCTCAGTATGAGGGAAGTAAAGAATAGTGATACTGTGACCTTCCAGGCATGTCGTAAGAGGCGACTAAGGAGGTTGATCGATGGCTTGACAAGCTGTCATTGTAAAAAAAAAAGCATTGTTATGGAAACAGAGCCATAGATTTTAGAGCAGTGATCTCTGCAATATGTGCCATTTTGGCACGCAAGGTTTCTGTTTTTGAGATTGTGGTTCTGCCTGTGTGCCGTCTTCGGCTCGAAAGGACAATAGATAGATAGTATATTGTGATTATTAATACATTATTATTATAAGCGACAGGAAACTCTGTATACAGAGCTTCGCAGTGGGAGTTCATGGTTTTTTTTTTTTTTTTTTTACCAGCTTTTACCTCTGACGAAGTCCCTATAGACTAGGAACTGAATTTTGCTTGTTAATACATTTTTCACTGGCAGTCGTGTGCACAGGGGTCCCTCGCCGCACAGGCAGACAACTCAGACTTCGGAGGTACTCATATTTTTCCCGCCGATGAGTAAATGACGTTTCAAGCCGGGCCTCGCTGATGAGACCAGGGGTGGTTGCCGCAGAGAGAAATCACAAATAAAAATCTCAACCGGTGCAGCCGGGATTTGAACCCACAACCTCTCTGTCTCGAGGCCGGCGTCTTGCCTCGAGACAAACCAGTCCCCCGGAGGTAATCTGATCATCAGAAGTGCCCCCCCCCCCTAGCAAGTGTTTCGGCCCTTTAGCTTCTTGACCCTCTAGGGGTGGGCCCGACTGGGTCTTGACTCCCAGGTGTCGACCTCCTGCTGCATTGATTCTTCTTCTTTCCTTCCTCATTTGCCTTTCAGCGTCGAGGGTAATGACTCTAAAGCTTACAATATATATCCAGCAAACAATAACTACACTTACTCTACACAACACTTCTGCTTGAATCTATTATATCCTTGTCTTACAATTACAATCTAAGTTTATATATAAAGTAGTTCAGGACTGTCGTCGTGATATCTAATCTTACTTAACTTTTACTAACCTGCCCTTTACTTCTATGATTTTTTAATTAATTAATAAGAAATAATGTTTTAAAAAGTTCAAACAAAATCATCATCATTGAGTGCCGTCTCCGCAACGAAGGTTGGCTACCATGGAGCGCCATTCTGCTCTATCTCTTGCTTTGATGGTGCAGGTTGTCATCGGTTGATTTGTCCATCTTTTGATGTTACTCGTCCATGTTAATCTTGGTCTGCCTCTGCCTCTTTTACCTTGTATTTTCCCCTCCAGGATTACTTTCAGTAGGCTGTTGTGTCTTTTAACATGGCCTAAGAATCGCATTTGTCTTGTTCTAATTGTGTTCAGAAGTTCTCTTTTCATTTTTAGTTGTTTTAAGACTTCGTCGTTTGTTTTCTTTTCCTTCCATCCAATTCTACCTATTCTTCTATATATCCACATTTCAAAGGCTTCAATTCTCTGTTCTGTTTTCTTGTCTAATGTCCATGTTTCAGCACCATATAGGAATATTGAGAAGATGTAAATTTTGCTATTCTTAGTTTTAGCTCTGGTGTTATTTGTTTTGATGTTAGTATGTCCTTCATGGCATTAAAATTACTTTTTGCCATTCCTATTCTTTTGTTTATTTCAGTTGTACATTTTCCATCACTGGTTATAGTATGTCCAAAGTAGTTATAGTTCTGAACTGTCTCAAGGTCTAATCCTTCAATTTTGATATCCACTTGTGGGTTTTGAGTATTTTCTTTGTTTATGATCATAGCTTTAGTCTTTTTGATATTCATATCTAGTCCATATTTTTTACTTGTCAAACAAAATAAAGGTTTGATATATAGATGTCACCAAGAGCATTCTAAGAACATTAAAACAGAGGGTAAGATGAAGACCAAGGAAAAGATGGATAAAGGGAATAAAAGACATAAGCAAAGACTAAAACATTTCCTTTTTACCAGCAGCCAGATAAGCCAAAGAAAGACGTTCCATTTATGAAGAGAGAGAATCAAACTTCTTTCCTTCCTCATTTCTTTTTCAGCGTTGAGGGGAGATAAAATTTGGTGTCTTTTGCTCTTCAGTTCGCCTCTGCTGCTATGTTTCATTGAGCTTCTAGTATTCCATCCATCCATCTTTTTCGTAGTCAACCCTTGGGTTTGGTGTTCTCGCAACGTTTATTGAGGGCTCATCGTGTTGTGTTTTGATTACTCTGCCTTATCACGTGGTCAAACCATATTATCTGTTGTTTCTTTATATATTCTATGGCGGGAGCTATTCCTAGCTTTTTTCTCAGTTCATTTCTGATCTTACCTCTCAGACTGTTTCCTGTCCTTCGTCTGACACATTTAATCTCAGTAGAGGTTATTTTTCATATTGTTCTTGCATCTAAGGTCCTGGACTGGCATTGGTAGCACAAATCAAACAAGCAAGCAAATAGCTAGAGACATCATAGTATACTGACAACAATTTCCTTTTCTGTGATGCTTAAAGGCATCAGTAGCTAGGAGCTAGCAGTGGGGCGTAACACACATTTCTACAAGGTATATATGGCCCCTTTTCGTCTTGTCAGACGGTCTAGTGGAGACTATTGTGTATTTTTTTTTTGAGGTTTTATTTTTGTTGAACAGCTTCTCTCGTGGCTAATTCTACCAATGTTTGACAAATACACGCGGCCACAGAATGAAAGTCAGACCCACTGATCCACAGGGTTTTCATCCTTTTTCATGAGTCTTTCTCTTCTAAATTGTGCCTTAGAACAGTCTCAAATGATGTTATAACATTCCTTATACATGCTCCCCATGATGTACGATCACTTGCCAGATGTTCCCAGTCATTTTCACAGATGGAGAAGTAATTCAGAGATGATTCACACATATCTCTATATTGTAGTTTAGGTCTGCCGATTTGTCTTTTTCCGTGTATTAGTTCACCTTCACCATACAGTATTTGTTTGTACACACACACATAAAATTCTTCACCTACATAATGATGTGACCATTTTTTCCTATTTTTTCTCATCACCCTTATTATCAACTTACAACAGCTCCCCATTTCGATGTGTTTGTATTGCCTTTACTTCTTCAGCAGACTAAAGTAACATTTTTTTCATTGCCTTAGGGGCAGGAACATCTGATGAATGTGACTGTAGCTAAGGCAAAATGACTGCTGAATATCTGATGAATATTATTGTAGCTAAGACAAAATGACTGCTGAATATCTGATGAATGTGATTGTAGCTAAGACAAAATGACTGCTGAATATCTGATGAATATTATTGTAGCTAAGACAAAATGACTGCTGAATATCTGATGAATATTATTGTAGCTAAGACAAAATGACTGCTGAATATCTGATGAATATTATTGTAGCTAAGACAAAATGACTGCTGAATATCTGATGAATGTGATTGTAGCTAAGACAAAATGACTGCTGAATATCTGATGAATGTGATTGTAGCTAAGACAAAATGACTGCTGAATATCTGATGAATGTGACTGTAGCTAAGGCAAAATGACTGCTGAATATCTGATGAATGTGATTGTAGCTAAGACAAAATGACTGCTAAGAATGCTGATCTGATGAATGTGATTGTAGCTAAGACAAAATGAATGCTGAATCTGATGAATGTGATTGTAGCTAAGGCAAAATGAATGTCTGATGAATGTAGCTAAGACAAAATGAATACTGAACATCTGATGAATGTGATTGTAGCTAAGGCAAAATGACTGCTGGATATCTGATGAATGTGATTGTAGCTAAGGCAAAATGAATGCTGAACATCTGATGAATGTGATTGTAGCTAAGGCAAAATGAATGCTGAACATCTGATGAATGTGATTGTAGCTAAGGCAAAATGAATGCTGAACATCTGATGAATGTGATTGTTGCTAAGACAAAATGAATGCTGAACATCTGATGAATGTGATTGTAGCTAAGACAAAATGAATGCTGAACATCTGATGAATGTGATTGTAGCTAAGGCAAAATGAATGCTGAACATCTGATGAATGTGATTGTAGCTAAGGCAAAATGACTGCTGGATATCTGATGAATGTGATTGTAGCTAAGGCAAAATGAATGCTGAACATCTGATGAATGTGATTGTAGCTAAGACAAAATGAATGCTGAACATCTGATGAATGTGATTGTAGCTAAGACAAAATGACTGCTGAATACCTGATGAATGTGTTTGTAGGTAAGGCAAAATGACTGCTGAATATCTGATGAATGTGATTGTAGCTAAGACAAAATGACTGCTGAATATCTGATAAATATGACTGTAGCTAAGACAAAATGGCTGTTGAATATCTGATGAATGTGATTGTAGCTAAGACAAAATGACTGCTGAATATCTGATGAGTTATTGAGTTATTTGCGGGACATCATCATTGCACTCCGAACATGTCTATAGGTGCTCAGATCCCCTCCTCAGCAATTCCCTCAGTGTCCAGCGACTGACGACTCCAGTTCTATGTTGGTAGATAAGTCTTCTTACACGGCCACCAAGTTTCTCATTTCTGGCCGTGCCCATCTTAACTCCCATTTCCATCATCCGAAGAAGTGACGTTGATCTGTGTTTGTCGAAGTCCTGTGCTCTTCCAGCATCTCGAAGGGCATTGATGATGTCCGCCCGATCCATCGGTTGCCCGTCCTCAACGACAGCGCAGCTAGCCAACCTGTTAGCTCTCTCATTTCCCCGTACTCCCGCATGTCCAGGGACATAGACAAAGGTGACCTTACGTATTTTGGATTTCTGCAACGACTCTACCCATTGCATGCGTACAAAGCCCGCCTCCACTTTTTTTATCATGCTCATCGAATCACTCAGTATACATGCGTGGATGTAGTCTTGTGACTCTAACCATTTGAATACCTTGGTCACTGCCATCACCTCCATTGTCATGCTACTCGTGGTCATAGCTTATGCACCACTGTCTTCCTTGGCTATTCTGCCTGCTGAGCGTGCTGTAAATGCCCATGCACTTCTTTTGTGTCGTCTTACAGATCCGTCTGTATAGATGACTGCATCTTCCTCATCGGTATTATCGCAGATGAGACCGTTGACCTCAGCATTAACCACGACCGGGTTCTGTTCCCTACTTTTCCTATCGAGTGTGACAATACATGAGAAAGTTCCCTTGAATGACGTAGGCACCGGTATCCACACCTCACCAACGCTGATATTGGTAAGCCCACAGACCTGTTTGATTACATCTTCTGCCCGGCCCACCCATGATTTGCCTCTTTTTAGCCTGGTACCTTTCTCTGTGTTGAGCACGTGGTGCAATGGATGCTCTGTATCTGTACTAATCTTCAGGTATGCTCGTGCTCTCCAGATCTTGATTCTGTCATCCATGGTTGGAAAGTCAAGAAGATACCTCATTGCTACACAGGGAGTGTCCCTCGTACATCCCAGGATAATATCTGATGAATGTGATTGTAGCTAAGACAAATAGCTAAGGCAAAATGACTGCTGAATATCTGAAACAGAAATGTTCAATTTATGATGAACATAGGAGATATTTTGCAGTTTCTATTGCAATACTCGGAGAAACTCTGAAGAGATGTCACAGACCTTGAACTGACCAATGCTTTCTTTGAACTTAATTATATGGATATTTAAAAGTGTATGCAGCAGAAAATATTCATTTGCTTGCTTGCCTTCGCCTCCAAATATTCATTTGAGAAATATGTAATATATACAAAGAGAGCACTATTTAACTTTATTATCAGCTTTTGATAGCAAAGTCCAACTCATGGCCTCCAAGTGACTTAATTGTTTCTCTCTCTCTCTCTGCGATCAGGACTCAATCACAGTAGGATTCCAGACTCTCACATGAAGTCAGCTGTCAGGTTAAGTGTGTTGATCGCCCCCACAGGCAGAACATCACAATTAGAGTCTGCCAGACCCACTCTGATTGAACACCCGTTAAAACGTTGCACTGTATTCTGCGCCAGTGGCCCAGTGCATCCGATTTCAGCCAGCATTTTATTCAGGTTTGCATTCCTTAGCCTTTGATTGTCCCCAATCTTCCTGCAAGGCAGCAGATGATCTTTTCTGTAGGGGGATTCTACCCTTAGATGGTCAGCCCTCCCAGATTTACAAGCACCATCTGCCCGAGTCACTAGAGGTGACTAACACAGACATGCACACACAAAGGTAGATAATTGTTTCTAAATAACGGTCTTGATAAAGTTATGTCTAAATAACATCTAATTTGTCCATCCGTAAGAGGGATGTGTAGGCATGTGCTTATTACTGGTTAGGCTCCTTTCTCATGAGATGGTCAGACCAACATTAATTACACTTTTATATATTTTATTTCACTTTTAATTTGGTATAAACTGTACTTTTTGTTGGTAGACTAGCCCTTTACTTCTAACTTTAAACTTAATCTAATCCCTTTTAAACTGTTCTTTTTTATTTATCATATTATTTGATTTTTAATTATGAAATTTAATTATTTATTCTTGCTAATTCATCTCACTTTTGCCCTGCTCCAGACAAAGACATATTGATCAAAACATGCATTTGTCTGCTTGTGTCCTTTAAATAAAATTGCTAAATTCTTTAGATGTTTTCTTCATTTATCTTAGAGCATAACTGTTGAAGAGTTTTAAGATCCTAGTTTATGAAGTGATCACAGTTATCTTATTTTACACCATTTCTAGAAGAGATTGTTTGTTGTCAGGATGATTGTCACTTCACACTGGACAAAACCATAGGTGCTTCAATATCCCCCTTGAGAAAATCAGAGGAGAATCCGGGTCCATGTGCACAAACTCCATAACACGGTCCAGGATCCACGGTGTGGATAAGTTTTTTGCTAACAATTTTTCCTTGGCCGCGGCCATGCAGATGGCCAACTCTTTTAGATTTTAATTGTCATGGAATCTTTAGCATGTGCAAATGCACACAAGACCTCCTGTTTATTGCCATTATCCAAGAGGGCTAGACATCAGATCTCACAATCCAAGAAATCAGGGGTGTGTTATGTCATAAAGAAACTATGGATTAATTGCATTCTTTGAATCAATGCTTGGACATTTATGCCAAATTGTCATGTGATGATCTATTTACAGAAATCTGGTAACATTACAATCTGATTAATACTTCTCTGACACTTTAAGAATAAGACATGCTAATGAAAGACAACACTCAAGAGTCATGACTCATGTCCCTTATTAAAATGTCAAGAAGTTTAAAACTGTTAAATTCATGGTCAATGAGGTGGTCGAAAATGAAAATCATAATATCTCCTGATGCAATATTCTATTTCAATTGTTATCATTGACTCATACACTGTCCCACCTCTTTCACTTTCCTTAATATACAAAAGTGATTTCAAATTAAACAAAATTCAGCTCTCAAACTGCATGCTGTCTAGCGCACAGCCTCATATTAAGGTATGCAAACTTGAATAAATATTCTTGCAGAAATCAAAACAGTAAACAGCAGGACATGTTATTTACATACAATGCATAAACATCAATAAGAAATAAGAGCTAGCTTTAATTTTTGCTAACATTATATAATTTGTAACTTATAGAGCCACAGATTATACTTATATTTATTTTGATAGTTCTCAAAAGTCTTTAAACTTTTCCTTTCTACCTTTCTGTGGAGACAGAAGTGGCTTTAGGGGTAAACCTTCAAATCAGGCCAGGATCAGGAGTCCTGAAGGCAGTTACCCATTGTCTTGCTGGCAGGTCTTGTGATGCTGCTGGTCCGAAGCTGGGCTGACAAAGTCATTTCCTTGGATTCACAAGCTGTGATGAGATGGGAGAGCTTACTGCATGAGAAGTAACTGTGCTTTCATATCAATATTCAGAAGAGCAATGTGGTCCACGCCCACCTCCCTGGAAGAAAAACTATATGGGGCAATCGATTTGCTTAAACAGACGGCTGACTTCATGAGAGAGTCTGGAATCCTACTCTGATTGAGTCTTGATCGCAGAGAGAGAGAGAAAGAGAGAGAGAGAGAAATATTCCCAGAACTGATAAATATTCCCAGAACTGGTGACCTAGAGAAGGTGCTCCAGTTTCACTTGATAGTGTTAGCATAAGACAGAAAGCTGGAGAGCCTCCAGTTAATAAGATGTTGCTTTGCCACAATTCACCTGCCACTTAAGGTGTATGAAATAATTTAGACTAAACTCTAGCCAGCATGAAGGAAGCAACAGCAACAAAGGCAAGCTCTTCATAAGGGCACTAAATCCACCATCAACTGATAGGAAACCACCGTATATAGAAATCAAAGATAGTTGAATACAAAGTACTTATCCTTAACAACAGGTAAATCATTTAAGAATTTTGGAACAAAATTGTGTTCAGAAATTGTACATTTATGTTTGATACATTTTTTTACACATATCTTCAACACAGGGGACACAGATGTACAAAAAAAATAAATACAAATTGTCACTGTATATTTATTAGCTACTGGTTATTTAGTGAAAGTGTATGAATATATTGGTAAAAATAAACCGTAAATATGGCGAGTGTTTGAGCTTATTAAAAAATATTCAGATTAATTCACAAGTAGGATGAACCATGAGATTTCAAATCTATAGTTACAGTCATTAACTCTGTATACATACATAAAACAAACACATATATCTTTCATTACGATTGTTAGAAGAGTCAGAGGCTTCCATATTTATCTACAAAATGATTTCAAAATGTGGCCAACAGTTTAAACATCACATGAAACCGGCACATTTAAAACAATTATTTTTATTTGGCTATTTTTATTATTGTTTAAATAATTCACTACTCTACTGACAGTTACACATATATTAAACAAATAATCACATTTTTCATATGGTGTATTCATTTATCTTCAAAATGACATATTTGTTCACATTTATTACAAATAACTAAACTCAAGCCTAGTTTGTACACAAACTATCAAAGCAAAAGTTACAGGAAAAAGAAGTTAAAACTTATTTATAAATGAGGTATTCAATGAGTTTAATATTTTGTTATCTTATAATACTAGTTATTTTATTGATTGTTAAATTTGATTACATTTAACATATTATTTTAATAACTACAAAGTATAAACATACATCGGAAAATAAACACATAGAAAATGAAATGGAAAAATCTGATTTGGAAATAAATACTGCAAGATTCATGTGTGGAATGTACAAAAGACGATTGTATCACTTTTTCCACTAAAAATGCACATAATGATGAAATTCTAACATATCTAAACAGGAATCAGGTAAACCCTATATCAGTAGGTCTCCCTCTCTGGCATTATCACAGAATGAGAACTAAAAAACATTTATATTTAGCCAAGATATGTATGTATATTTAACAGCAGTTTTTTTTTTAGCATGCCTTTGAAAGGAAGCCCCACACGCACACAAATTATTACATGATGCTTTGATTTCACATAAAAAAATAACAGCAAATAGAAGAAACTTATGAACAAATTGTTGAATTTTCTTTTTTTAGTATAATGTGTTCCGTAGACACAGTAAAAAGTAGTAAAGTACCCCGTCACGCCAAGTGGCGTATAGGGAAATATGGTGTTAGTGACCCTATATTTTACAGACCTTCAGCACATGATTTTTGGGGTAATGTGGTCGGTATTACGCCCGTGCTGCTTTACCATCCCAGAAAAAAATCTGGTACCCATTTAAGGCTGAGTGAACCCGGAAGCCATCGGTTGGGATCAAACCCTACCCCTTGTCCTTAGTAGTCCAGTTCTTAACCACTGAGCTATCGCGGCTCCCCCGTAGACACAGTACATATGGTAAATTCACTTAACCCTAGATTATGATTCCTATATGTGGGTGGCATTTTCAAGTTGCCATTGTAAAAATTACTACCACTTAAATGTTACATTTGGGTTCAAAAAATTGTATTTTCTTTGAATTATTGCTACAGAACTGTGTGTTTACACAAGCAGACACACAAGAATTGGATGCTGTAATAATTTCCTAGGTTACATTAGATTTATGGCCTGAAATTTGAACACATTGCACTGTGGCTACCAAAGTTGTACATTGTCTATTCACACGCCGACCGTCAGTCTGTCAATCCAGCCATATGTTTAGCTCCCTCTAAGTGTTGTTCGCTGTCTCTTCCATGTTACTAAGGTTTGTTTGATGTCTCACTGATGGCTGAGGAGATTCCCCCCCCCCCCCCCCCCCCCTCGTAAGAACAAAATCAGAGAAAAGAAAAAAAAAACTAACTTCTTGAAAATTGGCAAAATTTATAAAAAAAAAACAGCCTCCTGTCTATGATACCATCATAATTTTTATGATGCCCTTAAAAAAATTCTAATAACAAATCCAACACTCAGGGGTCACCGGAAGTAGTAATTATGAAGGTATAGGAATGGGGGAGAATGTTTGCCCACAGCAAACTGTCAAATTTCAAGAATTTTTATTTTGAGGCAGTAATTTTTACGATGGATTCGTAATATATGGTTAACTACCAAGGCTCAAAATGTTCTTTAAAGACACATATACTCATCCCATAACTCTGTAACCCCATTAAATTACGAACCCAACTATCTTAAAAAAAAAAAAAATATATATATATATATATATATATATATATATATATATATATATATATATATATATATATATATATATATAACTAACAAAAACCAATAATTGCACAAAACAAAACTCTGGAGTATTTGTTACATTCAGTGAGCAAAGAACATGTTACAACATGCACTTATGCAGATTCTTGTAAAAGTTTATAGGTGAACAGACTGCCTGACTGTAGAGCCTTTTGTGGGCCAACTTTTCTTCGTTTATTGGATGGCGGTCCAGTATTATCTTCATTTTCGAACTGGCCATAGCCACCACCACCTGGTGACTCAAGGTGGTAGATATCCTGTAAAGTAAATTTGTAAAATCTAATCTCAAAACAATTGGATTTGTAAAGATTCGGATACTAAGCATTTAAGTTTGATCAAATGATTGGAAATTAGTTCTTATATTACTGGTCTTTCTAAAGGGTTAAAATGGTTATTACAATTACAGATTCAATCATTTCTTGATGTTATAAGAGAAAATCAGTGGCTATGTACAGCAAGTGCACTACAGAAGTCATCAGTGTGTTATTTGTTATCTGCTAAAGAGGTATTGTTAATTTTTAATCATAATCTCTACCATTCTGAAGAACTACTACTACATTCATCAAATTAGTAGCAATTATACTTTTGGTGAAGTCCTGGTTTAGGGGGATAAATTAAAGTGATTTTCTCTTAGTTGGTGTCACAACAAAACTACAGTGGTTCACAAATAATAAAAATTGTCACTATGTTCGTCACTAATGTAATTTATTTTATTTTAGAGTTAGGGTTAGCGTTAGGAAACATATGACTTTACACTTGAGTTGTTTCTCTTTTCTCTACAATTAGGGGTCTTCTAATGACAGATTAGAGAAACACTGATTAAAGTGCAATGTTAATCATGGGGACATTACTTTTCTGAACTGAAATAATTTATGTTCCTAAACTAAGACTTTACCATACTTTTCTCTGTATTATTTACTATTATTACTTTACTATTTTAGTATTGCTGTTTCATACATTTTTTTACTATCACCTTCATTCTGTAGCATTGCTACTACCTCTACTATATTTATCTGTAGTAAACTTTATATTTATGTAATTCATCTATACCTACAAGCCAACAAATATTTGCTAAAAGCTCATAGTAAACTTCTCCCCCAAATTTCCTTAGTTTAAACAAATGAGCATTTAGGATGACTCACACAGATCCTCATTACCCCAAAAATCATGTGCCGAAGGTCTGTAAAATTTATGGTCACTAACACCATATTACCTATACACCACTTGGCGTGACAGGGGTACTTTACTTTTAATTTTTACACACAGATCCTAGGGGCAAGATGTACATTGAATGTAACTAGATTGCAAAGTTAGGTAACTCACCCCAGAAGATACCTCTATTGAGTTCTTTCCTCCAAGATCCACAACTCTTCCATCAGCATACAAAATTAAATTGCGACCAGGCTTGCCAGCTTCACCCCCTGACGACAAGACAAGCCAGAACCACCATTATAAAGCCCCTAGGTATTTTAATTTTGTGAAATAATTTCATAAGCAATATACTGTTTCTGCTCTAGAAAATACACAGTATAAATAGTACAAAGAGAGATAAAGACAAATATCAAATATCTATCTATCTATTGACCTTTCGAGCCGTAGCCGGCCCATAGGGCGTAGACCAATATACTCCTTCTCTTATCTGAATTAAAAAAAATCTAGCAGTTTTAAATTCTTTTAAAGATATTTTATCAAATCTCGCCATTTGTTCTGTTCTGTGCAAGCAGCTCTATCTTATTGAGGGAGCCGATTTCAGCTGCTCTTGCCTCTCTCATCAATGTTCTTCTCAATGTTTCTCTGGGTCTTCCTCTTTTCCTCTTACCTGTTGTTTCCCACATGAGGGCTTGCTTTGCTATTCGGTTATTATCTCTTCTCATCATGTGTCCAACATATGACCATCATCATCTACTGCTAATTTACACATTCTGTATCAGGTCTACATTTCATTAACAACATCGTTTTTACGATAGTGGCTTGTTAAACCTCTGATCAATGGTTCTATACCAAGCCGGAGAAAAATAATTCCTCCATCTTGGATATAACTGGAAACAGAAATATAAAATATACAAAATATTAAATACTATGGAGGGCTACAAGTAGAGCTGGAGACAAATAATAATAAATAAACATTATTACAGAGGGAAACTTCCGAGGCGATCGGAACCGAGGCCATTGCTTCAGAAGTTTCCCTCTGTAATAATATTTATTTATTATCATTTGTCTCCAGTATAAAACCACTGGAAATTACTATTCGTGCAGTTTCGTCCTATAAATGTTTGTCTGCAACACAAGTATTCGGCCCTACTGGGAGATACTTATCTTAATAGGAAAGTACAGAAATAAAATTTATTTCCGAGCTGTGAGCGTAACCCTATAGTCATGAGAACACCTGCGAGCAAGACATTGTCCATGATAGCTAATTTTTTAGTTAGCTGAGTGGCAGTGTTCCCTAGCGTTCGGCTTTTCATGGCAAGGCACAGTGCCATGGAGTATGGGTTCAATCTTGCTTTGGACCATATATTGTTCTCTGTTTTTTTCTGTCATTGTTTATTTGTCATTTTTTTCTGAGTGCTGTAATACATACCTCTTCCTCCTATGATTCCCTACAAGTAGAGCTGCATATAACATATTTTTTTTTTTGTTTTCGTTCGCCAGCTTTGACCTCTGACGAAGTCCCTAGAGACTAGGAACTGAATTTTGCGTGTTAATCCATTTTTCCCTGACAGCCGTGTGCACAGGTGTCCCTTGCCACCCAGGCAGATAACTCCATCTTCGGAGGTACTCATATTTTTTCCGTCAATGAGTAATTTGTCGTTTCAAGCCAGGCCTCGCTGCTGAGACCAGGGGTGGTTGCCGCAGAGAGAAATTGTAGATAAAAATCCCAACTGGTGCAGCCAGGATTTGAACCCACAACCTCTCTGTCTCGAGGCTGGTATCTTGTCTCGAGACCAACCAGTCCCCCAGAGAACATATAAAATAAACATAAAATAGTATGGAACAGCTAAACCAATAGAAGGGCAAGACAAACTACAACATTTTAGCAAAAGCCTTCATCAGGTGTAGTAAACTATACAAACTAAAACACATAAAATCCAAGCTAGAAAACACAACACAGATCTAAACAGTATAAACAGGTTGGATTAAATGAGCAAAAACATAAAAAAGAATAGTAAGAGTTAAATAAGAGTAATCACACGTCAGAAATAAATATCTTACTAAATGCAACATGTTGAAGAGCTTTTACCTTCTAGTCCATACGGAGCAAAGACCCTCCTTTCTGTTAGCAGTGACAGGGTCAATTTGCGTCGAAACAGGATTTCCCTGACAACACCATCACCACCAAAGAAGAGACCCTGACCTCCAGTGCCTGGATTGAGTTTGAAGCACTGAAGTATGACTGGGTACCTGTTCAAACAAAGTGCCAAAAGTAAATCTATACAATCTCAGTCATTGTTATATTTAATCAATGTCTGTAACAGGTGAGTATTTAAAGTTTGTACAATTTAAACATGCTCTATTTTAATTTTCTTCTGTGTCCAGGTTGTTGTCTTAATATATAAGTAGACCTTTGATAGTTCCCAAACAAATAATGTATGGCAAACTTATGGACAGAAAGAGACTTTGGTCTTTGGGGTAGACCAGTGCTGATATATAATGATGTTTGCAGGGCTTCCTTGAGGGAATTTTCTATCAATGAAAGAAACTGGGGAAATCTGGCTACAGATCATAGCACATGGAGAACAAAAATTTAAAAATGTCAACTTTCAAGGCAGTGCTGATATCATATTCAGAAGGTAAAAGGCGCAGAAGAAAGGAGATGAGGTCAGGCACCATGAATACATCTTGTTCATTCTGCGGATAGATCTGTCTGTCCAATGTTGGCAGATTAAGTCACGAGAGAAGCTGTTCAGCAAAGCAGCATCCAGTATAAGACACTAATATTTTTACCAAACTACTGACTTATCATGATTGCTTGCTACCAACCGTCTGTTAGACACCAAAGGCCATACATATTAATAGAATAAATGTCAGACTTTATGTTTTGTTGGTATCTCATTGTTTCTGCTTAATTTCTATGCTCTCTGACCAAACCTGATGTCATAGATAATGTAGGCTGAACTGTTCTGAAATTGATATTAATGAATATAACTGATATCATCGATAACAGTTTTGAGGGTAAGTGTTGGAATGGCCTGGTATTGGGCTCATTGCCCTAGTGTTTTGAGTGGCCAGAGTCAGTCAGAAAGCAACGGCAAACTACTACATGCAGACTGCCAAGAAATCATGAAACAACAAGGAGAATATTGATTCATTCAAAACAAAATGCTACAGAAAAATCGTTACCTTGGATAATGAATAAGAGCAGCAAAGACATTTTAAAAGATTTATATATTACAAATAACTGGCTTGTAAACACCATTCCACTGAGGAAATAAAAATACTATGGTCATGTCAAAAGACACAGCGGATTGAAAAGAACAATAATGGAAGGCATGGTTCCTGGGTGATGCATCAAGGGCAGACCAAGAAGATGGTGGTTTAAAGATACCAAGGAGACCTTGAACATAAAAACAGAAAAGTGCGAGATCTGGCTAGAGACAGATTCTTTCAGATAGGTTGTGATGAATGCAACATTCTGCTAAGGACATGCAACCTGATGATGAACTGATATTCTTTCATTTTTGCCAACCTACAGATGCACGATCATAAACATGACATATATATATATATATATATATATATACTTATTTTTAAAAAATAATTGCAGAATCAAAATTATTAACTGAAAGATTGTTGTGTAACAATCTCATTAAAAATACATGTTCAAATTTTCTTATCACTGTAGGATATGAATTGCTGACTCAAGAACTACTACGTTACCATATAAAATATATTACATATTTATTTTAAATGTCTGCACTCTCAGAATTGATGACTCTCTGATTGATATGTCACCATCTAAGCATTAAAACCAACAGTAACAGCAGTCAACACATTAAATGAAAATTCTAACCTCTTTTCAATAATCTCTGGGTCAGTGATCCTAGTGTTGGTCATGTGTGTATGGACTCCACTCCTGCCATGCCATGTAGGACCCTTAAGTGTAGGAAATAATGTTAGTTTTCTGCAAACTTATTGTTAGACTGAAGTCTCTGCAGGCATGCGAAAAGCGATGTATGTATATGGTTATTCTCTAACAATTCTCTCTATAAACGAATAGTGATATAGGGAGAGTTGTCTCACATGGGAAGACGGGGAAAATGACTAGAACGAGAATTATCTTACAAGAAAAAAAAGGAAGAGATTAGATACAATTAATTGAGAGTGGGCTTACATGAGGGAAACAAAGAGATTGAGTGAGCATGCACTCAGAAAGGTCATGGGTAAAACATTAATTTTGAGAGTTGATAGGGCTACTTACTGAGACAGCGACAGGTTGTTGTGGGCTTTCGACGGCTGATGATACAAGTGACAGGAGATGTCAAGAAAAAACCTGGGAGACCTAATACAGTTACAGGATGTTTTCCAACAGGCCCAAAGTTACTATCAAGTGCAGGAATTTGCAGAGAAGTAGTTGTGTGGTTAGATTATACTAAGAATTATGTATGATGATGAAATGTCTTAAACCCATTTTTGTCTCTCTCTCTGCGATCAAGACTCAATCAGAGTAGGATTCCAGACTCTCTCATGAAGTCAGCTGTCTGTTTAAGTGATTCGATTGCCCCATATAGTTTCTCTTTCAGGGGGGTGGGTGTGGACCACATTACTCTTCTCAGGTCTGTGTACTGGGGGCAATCTTGTAGAACATGTTTTGTAGTCATATTGTCCAGTGTACAGTGGCATAGGCTGTTTGTACCTATTTTGAATTTGTTGAACATGTGATTTCTCATTCTATTGTGGCCAGTGCGTAGGTGAAGTATGATGACTTGATCCCTCCTTGATAGTTGGTAGTATCCATCCCACTTGTTATGCTTTGGGTGTTCTCGTTTCCATTTTTCATGATACTGACCTTTGAGGATGGATTTGGCTTCATCATAACTGAGCGGATGGTTCTCTTGTGGTAATCTCCCTCCCTCTTTAGCTAATTTGTCTGTGCGTTCATTCCCGTGTATATTACAGTATGATGGTGTCCACTGAATGACTACTCTCTGGAAGTTATTGCATAGTTGGTCCAGGGTTGTCCTCAAGTCATCTAGTTCATTGTTCTTGGGGCTTTTTAGAGCTGATAATACTGACAGTGCATCAGTCAGAATCACCAATTTATTGTGCATGTTATTTTTGTGTTGAGTAGCCAGTGTTGCAGCATCTCTGAGGGCCTCAGTTTCTGCTTTAAAGTTGTTTGAGAATTTTCCAGTAGCTATTGACTTGGGTATCTCGTCCTGGTTATTCAGCATCAAGAACACACATCCCCCTTTATTTCTGGTGGCATTTGTAGCAGAGCCATCTGTGTATATGTGGGATTTATTATTAATTTAGTCTCGGATGCAAGATTCAGGAAATAGCTTATAGATGTGTTAAAATATGATATGGACTTAAATCAGACGACAGCAGTGAGAATCATGTTAAGGCTATTAACCATGAGACAGAAATTATTGAAATATGGAGTAGATTATGCTGGTAAAGAGATTCTGTCGATTGGATGTGAGGTATTTTAGTAACTATGAGACGAGAGTGGAGAGCTTGTGATGCGGATAGCTTCTAAGAACACTAGAGTTAGATTGTGAAGAAAATTGCTATAGTAGAGAACGTATGGACATGCAATTTCAATGTGTGTTATGTGAAGTTGTTACAAGTGATCGTGTTATTAAATATGTAAACTAAGACATCTCTCCTGTCATAATTAAGTTAGTTGTGAAGTAAAATGTTGGAAAGGTAGACAGAGTTATAGTATATAGCAATATCTCTCCATGAGCATGTTATATCTCTCCATGAGCATGTTATATCTCTCCATGAGCATGTTTTATCTCTCCATCAGAGATGATTAATTCTATCGACAATGGTATATTATTATTATTGACAAAGAACATCACAAAGTCCTGCACATCTTTCTCAGACATGGCTATTTCTTCTTTCAAAATTGATTATTTTCTCTCTCTCTCTCAAACATGGTTATTCCCTCACTTTCTCAAACATGACTATTTCTTCTCTCAAAATTGATTTATTTTCTCTCTCTCTCTCAAACATGGTTATTCCCTCACTTTCTCAAACATGACTATTTCTTCTCTCAAAATTGATTTATTTTCTCTCTCACAAACATGCCTACTCCCTCTGTAAATATAAATATTTATAACTTCCTCCTTCCCCAAACCTGACTATTCTTCATAAACATGATTATTACCTCTTTAAAACATGATTACTCTCTCTCTCACACACACACAAACATAACTATTCCCTCTCTCCTCACAAACATGACTATTCCCTCTCTCCACACAAACATGACTATTCACTCTCTCCTCACAAACATGGCTATTCCCTCTCTCCACACAAACATGACTATTCCCTCTCTCCTCACAAACATGACTATTCCCTCTCTCCACACAAACATGACTATTCCCTCTCTCCTCACAAACATGACAATTCCCTCTCTCCTCACAAACATGACTATTCACTCTCTCCTCACAAACATGACTGTTCCTTCAGTCATCACAAACATGACTGTTCTTTCAGTCATCACAAACATGACTGTTCCTTCAGTCATCAGAAACATGACTATTCCCTCTCTCCTCACAAACATGACTATTCCCTCTCTCCTCACAAACATGACTATTCCCTCTCTCCTCACAAACATGACTGTTCCTTCAGTCATCACAAACATGACTATTCCTTCAGTCATCACAAACATGACTGTTCCCTCTCTCCTCACAAACATGACTATTCCCTCTCTCCTCACAAACATGACTATTCCCTCTCTCCACACAAACATGACTATTCCCTCTCTCCTCACAAACATGACTATTCCCTCTCTCCACACAAACATGACTATTCCCTCTCTTCTCACAAACATGACTATTCCCTCTCTCCACACAAACATGACTATTCCCTCTCTCCTCATAAACATGACTATTCCCTCTCTCCTCACAAACATGACTATTCCCTCTCTCCACACAAACATGACAATTCCCTCTCTCCTCACAAACATGACTGTTCCTTCAGTCATCACAAACATGACTGTTCCCGCTCTCCTCACAAACATAACTATTCCCTCTCTCCTCACACACATGACTATTCCCTCTCTCCTCACAAACATGACTGTTCCTTCAGTCATCACAAACATGACTGTTCCTTCAGTTATCACAAACATGACTGTTCCCTCTCTCCTCACAAACATAACTATTCCCTCTCTCCTCACAAACATGACTATTCCCTCCCTCCTCACAAACATGACTGTTCCCTCTCTCCTCACAAACATGACTATTCCCTCTCTCACCACAAACATGACTATTCCCTCTTTCCTCACAAACATGACTATTCCCTCTTTCCTCACAAACATGACTATTCCCTCTCTCATCACAAACATGACTATTCCCTCTCTCGTCACAAACATAACTATTCCCTCTTTCCTCACAAACATAACAATTCCCTATCTCCTCACAAACATAACTATTCCCTCTCTCCTCACAAAAATGACTGTTCCTTCAGTCATCACAAACTTGACTATTCCCTCTCTCCACACAAACATGACCATTCCTTCAGTCATCACAAACATGACTGTTCCTTCAGTCATCAGAAACATGACTGTTCCCTCTCTCCTCACAAACATAACTATTCCCTCTCTCCTCACAAAAATGACTGTTCCTTCAGTTATCACAAACTTGACTATTCCCTCTCTCCACACAAACATGACCATTCCTTCAGTCATCACAAACATGACTGTTCCTTCAGTCATCAGAAACATGACTGTTCCCTCTCTCCTCACAAAAATGACTGTTCCATCTCTCCTCACAAAAATGACTGTTCCTTCAGTCATCACAAACATGACTATTCCCTCTCTCATCAGAAACATGATCATTTCTTCTCTCAAACAGGACTATTTCCCCCCCCTCCTCAAACATCCCCCCCCCTTTTTTTTCCCTTTACCCACAACAGTTTTATACTTACAGCCCCTGCACCACCAGCTACTGTTTCATAATAACCAACTTTCTCATCCCCAAATGTTACATTGTTCATGCATCCCTGAAATAAAAGAGAAACTCCACTGAAGACATGTTATTCATAGATATAAGTAAAACATGATTCAATAACAAAACAACATTCATTTGAAAAAAAAAGTGCAGTGCAGTATGAGGTCAAATACATGAGAGAGAACTAACAACAGACATAATAAGAGATTTAACACATGACAGGGAACTAACACATAACAGGGAACTAACACTGCCTCAGAAGAGTACATGTCCTTTCAAGGCACCTAAATATTATTTTATTTTTACTTATGTTTTATTAATCCACTTTGAATCTTCCAAAACAAACACTGAATAGTCAGTATAAACACCCTAATTTTTATTTGTATCTGAGAGCAACTTTATGGCTGAAATTAATATCTTAATATCCTTATTTCAGGCTATACTTCTTTTCTTTTTCATTTGCCATTCGGTGTTGTGGAAAGAGACAGATTGAGGTCTTTTCCTCTTTAAAAGAAAAAATAAAAGAGTGCTATCACGCCAAGTGGTGCATAGGGAATATGGTGATCATAATTTTTGTTATAGAGCTTACTTCGGCACATCATTTTTGGGGTAAAAAAGTAAAAGTGCCCCGTCATGCCAAATGCGTATAGGGAATATGGACCATAAATTTTACAGACCTTCGGCACATGATTTTTGGGGTAATGTGGTCGGTATTACGTCACTGCCGCTTCACTTTCCCAGAAAAAAATCTGGTACCCATTTAAGGCTGGGTGAACTTGGAAGCTGTCGATCAGGATCGAACCCAAGCTCATGTCCTTTCTACTCCAGTTCACTAATCACTGAGCTATCGCAGCTCCCTTTTTGCTCTTTGATTATCCTATTATTCTCTCCCATTTCTGAATGTTGCAAGTATTCTATCAATCTTTTCCATGAGTGTTCTCTATGTCTGTTATTTGTTGTTAACTGCTGTATTGATTGTAGTTAGCTGTTTCTGTCTTGTCATGTGGCAAACACTAGGAAACATGGATTCAGTAAATTCTTAAATTTTGTTGGTGACAACTTCTCAGTGATTACTGGGTGACACAAACAGTACACACCTGTGAGGCAGCACACACTCCAAAGGCTTTGAACACAACATCAACAATTCTCTGAGAGGTGAGCACATTGCCTCCAACCACAGCAGCCTGTTCTGATGGGTCAATAATACTTCCTTTGGGCATTATAACCTTGATTGGTGCTAAGCAGCCCTTGTGAAGCACAAATAAGAAATAAAATGTAAATCTAAAGTAGAAAAAAAAGGTTTACAATTTTTCTAAGATATTACTGTGTGCATGTAAAAGTGTTTGACATTTTGTTTTCCATTATCAGTGATAATAGTGACATCATATTGTTGGAATAACAGTGTCATCAATGTCAAGTAGCATGCCTGGTGGTGTATGTAATCATGTCTCTCCACAACTTTCTAGTTCTAAAGCTGTTTAACAATTATTCTATTGTTAACTTCCTATCAAATCATTCTAACCCTAACAGTCTAATATCTACCAAATCATTCTCTTAAACAGTCTAATATCTACCAAATCATTCTCTTAAACAGTCTAATATCTACCAAATCATTCTCTTAAACAGTCTAATACCTACCAAATCATTCTCTTAAACAGTCTAATATCTACCAAATCATTCTCTTAAACTGTCTATCTACCAAATCATTCTCTTAAACAGTCTAATTCCTATCAAATCATTCTCTTAAACTGTCTCGTATCTACCAAATCATTCTTTTAAACTGTCTTGCATCTACCGAATCATTCTTTTAAACTGTCTTGCATCTACCGAATCAATCTCACTGTCTTGTATCTTTTGTCTCTGTTTGTCTATCTTTTTCCCTCAATTTTTCCTGTTGTCACAATATACCCCAGTCGTTCCTGTCCAATAACTAAATTGCTTTGCTCTACATGACATTTAAGAACTGGTTTTCTTACTTGCACTGACAAAAATGGGCTGTATAATATCATTCTCATTCTCTGGAATACAACCTTTGCCTGAATTATTCTGTACCTCATCTCTGTTGTACATTTGTCATCAAAAGTTATCACTCCCATGTATTTGAATTCACTGACATGTTTTAATACTGTTCCATATACTTTAATTATGCAATTAGGAGATGTCTTTTACTTTGTTGTAACAATTACTTCTGTCATTTTGCTGTTAGGGCTAAGGCCTTTATATTTATCTTCCATCACTAGAAGGTCAATCATTTTCTGCAACTTATGGTTGCGGTTAGTCGAAGGCCCCTGTATCACTGGAAACGAATTAAAAATCCATAATTGCTCAAACACCCGTCCCAGTGGAATTACCCAGATTAAAACTCATCTCTTTAAAGGATCCAAACAAAGAAAGGCAGCTGCAGTCTCCATCATAGCAGTTACAGCACATACCAAAAGACATGAGACCAAGCGGCATCGAAAGTGAATGCAGCTGAACTGTCCTTTGTCATTGGATATCATAATTCATCTTAAGCACTCGGAATATTCTGGAACTCATTTTCACCTTAGTGATTAGAATGGTGTTATCAGAATGCCTCAGGTTGTTTATTTTATATTATGATCACCGATCGACATTCTGAGAAAGTCCTTAATTAATGGATCTTAGCATTATCTCACTATCTTGATTCTTCCCGCTCTGCTAGACATCGCACAGGACTTGCAATGTTTTTCACCATATATCTTTGTTCTTGGCAAGATGTTTGATCTCATCTAATGAGTCTATGCCTGTCAACTTTGCTTTTCTTATAAGTGTTCTTTTCAGTGTCTCTCTCTAGATCTTCCTTTTTTTTTTCTGTATTCTGATATTTCCCATATAAGAGCCAGTTTTGAAATTCTCTTCTTGTCTCTTCTCAACACATGTCCATCTTCTCTTTCTAATTGTAGATGAAATCATCGGTTGCATGGCCATTTCTCGTATCTCTAGATCTTGAATTAATTCTATAGTACACAGAGTATTCTTCTTGGGAATTTGTCTCCAAAAGTGTTTAACTTTTTCTCAATCTCGTTTGTTGTTTTCCAGCTATTACAAGCATGGGTAAGGGCTGATTATACGTTAGAGTTGAATATTCTAAATTTAGATTTTTTAGTTTAGTATTTTTTATTTCCAGATTTTAAAAACTCGCTGCTGCTTTTGCTATCCTGCTTCTGATCTCTTTCTGTGTTTCACCTTCTTGATACGATACCTTCATAAAAATTACGAACCCAAAATACAAATTCTTGGAATCCAACAGTTTGCTGCGGGCAAACATTTCCCACCTGCCTATACCTTCCTAATTATGACTTCCTGAGTGTCAGATTTGTTTTCTTTGATTGTTGGATTTTTAACCAATGTGTGCTTTGTATAAAGTATGAAGCTATCATAGAAATGGGGCTGTTTTAAAAAAAAAATAAATTTGGCAATTTTCAAGAAATTTTTTTTTCCTTATGACAGGGGAAATCACTTTTGCTGTCAATGAGACATCAAGGCGCAAACCTTTGCAACACAGGATCGGCAGCAAATGGCGATAAGAGGAAGCCGATCATATGGCTGGAATGACAGACTAATAGCAGATGTGTCAATAGACAACGTAATACTTCTGGTAGATATGGCACCATGCTGTCAAATTTCAGGCCAAAAATAGAACTTAAGCCATGAAATGATTATCGCATCCGATTTCCATGTCTCTTCTTGGGTGAGCGCAAAGCTTTGTAGCAAAAGTTCAAAGAAGATACAATTTTCCAAACTCCAAATGTAACAATTAGAGTTTGTGATTTTGACGAACATATTGAAGACATGACTCACAGATAAGTGTCATGATTTACTGTTAATATAATTAAAAGATGAAAACCTAAAATCTTCATACCTGATTTAGAGGTACATCGTGTCCTACCATGCATCTCAAGCAGTATATAATGGCAGACATTGTGATAGCACGTGGGGCATTGGTGTTTCCATGGACCTGGTACCCAGTTCCAGTGAAATCAAAGACTGCAGTACCCTACAGGGGAAGAAATTAAAGGATTGTTGAACTTATATATTGTGTTTTAGGCATTTTTCTACCATGATAAACTGTCTGTGTTATGTGTTTGAGTTTTAGAAAATCTATAAATAATCAATTCAAGGATAAACAACATTACATAAATCCTGCAGCAAATAAAGCTAGCCAGTGAGACATTATCCGGGATAGACCATTTCTGCTTCCCACAATTCTTCATGGTACATGAGAATATAATAAGTATGTAAGTATCAAAGTGGGCCACGATAGGTCAGTGAACTAGACTACTAAGGTCAGGTTCGATCTTGTCAGGACAAGAGGTCAGGTTCGATCCTCTAGATGGTTTCCAGATTCACCTAAGCTTAAATGGGTATTTAATTTTTTTTGGAGGGAAATTAAAGTGGCTCGGATATAATACTGACTATATTACCCCAAAAATAATGTGCTGAAGGTCTATAAAAGAAAATGGACACTAACATCATATTCCCTATGTGCCACATGGTGTGATGAGGCTCTTTAAGTAAGTATCAGGGCCATAAAATCTGAAGAAAGACAGAAATAAATATTATTTACATTTCATGTTATTAAATTATATTGTTATGAAAACAAGCATCAGAAAAAAAATATACCTTTGTTTCATCAATGTCAATAGAGAGCGAGATTTTTGTTCCGTGATCCATGAAATCTTCAGCATACAATCTAGACTCTCCTGTATGAGCTTTGGTTTTCTTGGCAATCTCCCTCAGCATGTCTTTCACTGCTACTTCTGCATTTTCCTTCACACAAAAGCAGCAAATAAACAAAAGTTCATGTTTCATAAATCATACAAGACATCTCAGCTTCACTATATAGATCATTCTCAACAAACAATAACTATTATTTCTGTCCAATTTGTTATAGAACATACTTTCCTTATAACTTTGTATAGTATCAATATTAGCAAAAACAGTATTAATAATATATATTATTACAACTTTTACTGTGTCAATATATAAGCTCTGGCTTGGCATGAGGAAGATGGACAGTTTCGTAATCAACTTGCCAGTTAAAATATTCATTATATCACAGTGGCAGATTATTTTCTAGATTAACAAGGCTCCGAAGTTCACCAAGCCTCTAAAAATGGGTACCAAAGATTTTTTTCTGGGAAGTAGAAGCGGCCTGGCGTGATACCAGCCAACATCACTCAAAAATGTGTCATGCCATAGAAAAATATGGTTACTAACACCTAGCATGGCATGGAGGGAACCTTTACTTTTTACAGTATGGCTGAGAGAATATAGTGACAATAAAGTGAAACTTGGTCTTAACACATCACCAGCAATTGATCAGCATTAATGTGTGTTCTATCTAGCATATTATCCATGAAGTAACTTATCACCTTATCGTAAACACAGTTCTGGCAACCAGTTGACTAGTACAAAACATAATTTCTAAATCAAGACATCAGACTGACTACAACTCTCTTCCCGATCCAAAAAAAATTACAAAGCTTAACAAGGTTATGCTGCCTATTTCTGGCACCATCATATACAGATCAAGTTTGATCTTAGTCCGCTCTGATTTGCTGTTGACTTAGGCTAGCAGTCAACTATGAATCACTAGGAGATAAGCACACATATCAAATGTACAAAAAAAATACTATGCAAGGCCACGAGTATAGCTGTAGAAAACATAAAAATAAACATAAAATGGTATTGAGCAGTTATACTAACAAAAAGACAAGACAAATTACTATAATGTTTCATCAAAAGCATTCATCAGGTAAAAACAAACTATATGAATTAAACACAGAAATCCTATTCAGAAAGCACAACACAGCTCCGAGGAAACACAGTTCCGGGAAAAGAATGGGTGTGTTGTGATTTCTGATTAGGATTTCTGTGTTTAATATGTAGTAAACATTGTAGTAGCCACGATAGCTCAGTGGTTAGTGAACTGGACTACAAAGGACAAGGGGTAGGGTTCAATCCCAAACGACGGCTTCCGGGTTCACTCAGCCTTAAAATGGGTACCAGATTTTTTTCTGGGAAAGTAAAGCAGCACAGGCGCAATACCAACCACATTACCCCAAAAATCACGTGCTGAAGGTCTGTAAAATATAGGATCACTAACACCATATTTCCCTATATGCCACTTGCCGTGACAGGGGTACTTTACTTTTTTTTTTTTTACTTAAACATTGTAGTAGTTTGTCTCGTCTTTCTGTTAGTCTAGCTGCTAAATACCATTTTATGTTTATTTATATGAGTGACTAACTGTTGTCAGTGCATGTATGCTACAGTCAAATTCACTTTACATTTGTGAAATCTTAAATGTTAACATTCTACTGGCATTGAGATCACGCTTACCTGTATATACTTCATGTAGGCTTGCACCACATTCAGTCCATACTCATTAATCAACTCAGTGATTAATGTGATTCCCTAATAGGTTTTCAACATTAGAACAGAGCATTAGGATCTTCATACACATTCACAGATAGAAACAAACCTAAAAATAACAATAATTCTCTATAATGAAACATATTTTAACCATAGATTATGATAGGCAAAATAAGCATTTTTTCCTCCATATGTCTTCCTATTTATTTTTGCTGGTGATCTCTGACAAGTTATTGTTTGCTGATTTATTTTTTGTTGTTGCCGTCACCAGTTTTCACCTCTGGCGAAGTCCCTCGAGACTAGGAACTAAATTTTGCATGTTAAACCATTTTTCCCTGGAAGCCATGTGCACAGGGGTCCCTCATGGCACAGGCAGATAACTCCGGCTTTGGAGGTACTCATATTTTTTCCATCAATGAATAATTGACATTTCAAGCCGGGCCTCGCTGATGAGACCAGGGGTGGTTGCCACAGAGAGAAATCATAAATAAAAATTCCAACTGATGCAGCTGGGATTTGAACCCCCAACCTCTCTGTCTCAAGGCTTGCGGCTTGCCTCAAGACCAACCAGTCCCCCCCCTTTTTTTTCTTTTTCAAACACATCCATGCTTAGACAAAATGTAGTATAAAAGTGCTGTTTTTTAAATAAATTTGACCAGAATCACAATGTTTACTTCTGACTGTGGAAATCTCTTCGGCTGTTGGCGAGATATCAAACAAACCTTGGTGAACACGGGATCAGCAACGAACAATGCTAAAATAAAAGCGAATGTACTGACAGTCAACGTTCCAATAGACAAATAACCCATCCAATAGCCATAGCACTATGCATTCAAATTTTGGGCCATAAATTGGACCTAAGCCGGCAAATGAGTACCACATCCGATTCTCACGGCTATTATCAAGCAAATGTAAAACTTTGTAGCAAAAGTTTAAAAAAATATTATTTCTCCAAACTACAAAGGGTGCTCACTTTGACGAACGTAATGTAAAAACGTGATGACTCACAGATAGGTTCACAGATAACCCATAATCTAGGGTTAAGATTAAGCAATAGAGTTCAGAGCTCAAAGAACTTTACCAGTTCAGTAACTCAAAAATATCTACCATCATTAGCCTAGTCTTTTATGAATGTGGGCCTCGTTAGCTTATTCTTGCATGAATGAGGGCCTCAGTAGCTGTCTTTCATGAATGTGGGCCTTGTTAGCCTATTCTTGCATGAATGAGGGCCTCGGTAGCTGTCTTTCATGAATGGGGGCCTTGTTAGCTTATTCTTGCATGAATGAGGGCCTCGGTAGCTGTCTTTCATGAATGGGGGCCTTGTTAGCCTAGTCTTGCATGAATGGGGGCCTCGGTAGCTTAGTCTTTCATGAATGGGGGCCTCAGTAGCTGAGTTTCTCATGAATGGGGGCCTCGCTAGCCTAGTCTTTCATGAATGGGGGGCCTCAGTAGCCTAGTCTTTCATGAATGGGGGCCTTAGTAGCTTAGTCTTTTATGAATGGGAGCCTCGCTAGCCTAGTCTTTCATGAATTCAAGTAAAGGGACTAGGACTTGTGGTCAATCTCTGACCATGGATTAATTTATAGATGCATTATTTTAACATTTCTATATCAAATACAAGTAATTTCGTCTGTAATGACAGTGCACAATAAATGCTGATGTCAGTTTTAAATGGTTAAGTTAAAAGAATACATATGTAATTGAGAAAATTTGAGACTAGACAAACATGAATAATAAACAAAGGTATGAAATCAGCACTTGGAAGTACAAACACACAAAACAACAACCATCAAAAAAAGAAAATACTGTCAATGAAAACAATACTAAATGAATAATTAATAATCTGTGGGAAAGGTCATATGGGCTATCAGAAAGAAAAGAAATAAGAGGAACAAAAAGAAAACAAAATTAAGAATGAAATAAATGCGTGAGAAGCATGATAATAATAAATTAATAATTAACAATTTGTGGAGAAAGTAATTTTATAAGAGTTATCATAAAGTTTTCTATTCCTGCTAATTTTATGAAGGCAAACTTTGACTTCTGATACAAAATTTTGGTGATTAAAAAAAAAGAATAGGGAAACAAACTTTATGATTAGCTGCTATTTGTGCCTTGAGGTCACTGAGGTTGTCATGCAAGTTCCTTGTTCCACTGCTCCCTGGATATTTTGATGGATCATTGAAAGCTTGAATCAACTCTGAAAATATTTAAATCAACTCTGAAAATATCTAAATCAACTTTGAAAATAGGTAAAACAACTTTGAAAATATTTAAATCAACTCTGAAAATATTTAAAGTGAAATTAACAAATTGAAGAAAATATTTAGCAGGAAGGGGTAGGTGGTCAAGTTGATTACAGTGATGTCTGCCAATCGAATTTAATGATGGTTCAATTACATGTAGTCAAGTTTTAAAAAAAATGTATTCTATTGTTTATTAGTGGTGCGGAGGAAGGGGGTTGTGTAAAAAACTCTACCATGTTCATTATGTCTTGATTGCACTGGACATGCAATGTTTAATCCTAGTCCTTCAGTTACCTCCAAACACACCCAAGATGGAAATGCCATAATTATTATCTGGGGCTAGGTGGTCTAGAAATAAGACGTCAGTCATTGGACAAGAAGGTCCTGGGTTTGATTCCCGCCACTAGCGTGGGAATTAAAAAAAAATTATTATATCTGTGGTTTTTTCGTGTCTTACCCTCTCCTGGTCTCTCGGTAGTGAGATATAATTTCTAGCTCTTTTGAATAACAGAAGGCTCTATGTGCACGTTAAAGAACCCTTGACAGATATAAATCAAAAAGAGTAAGTCAAAATAGTTGTTGCCGGGTAAAATTGATGGGGAAATAAATCTACCTGAAACTCTTGATGATAAAAAAAATGAGAGTAGTAGCTCTGATATAAAAGAATATCTGCCTGTATGGCGGGGGACACCTGTGCACACGGTTGCCAGTGTGTAAAATAGGAAAAATGATATTCACACAAACTTCAGTCCCTCAAGACTTTGCTAAAGCTGAAGCTGGCAGACACAAACAAACAAAAACACATAATAATCATCATCACCAAGTAGCATGCTGGCTGGCTGGTATAAGGGATCATGTCTCTTCACAACTTTCTGTCTCTTTAACTTGTTTATCAATTGTGTTGTTGACTTTCATATCAAACCATTGTCTTAAATTGTCTAGTATATTAACATCTCTGTTTGTTCTTATCCCTTCCTCCCTAATTTTTTCCAGTAACTATTTCATGAAAACTTAATAGTTTTATAAACATGAGAGAATAAAAAACAAGACAATATTAACACATAATCATAAAAGTTAATTCTTCTTTCATATTCATCACTTGGTCTTGGACATATTATAACAAATGATGAACAATGTAAGAGAGAAATAAACAAAAGAATATGAATGACAAAAAGCATGTGGTAATTTTAAGAACATGAAAAATATACTGACATCAAAGCAAATAACTTCAGAACTAAACCCACATATAGCAAAAGCTATATTTACTCAACATTTCTGTATGTTGCAGAAACATGGATTTTAAATAAAAAAACAGCAGAAAATTGAAGCCTTTAAAATGTGGATCTGTAGGAAAATGGGGAGAATTGGGTGGAAGGAAAATAAGACAAACAAGGAGGTCAGCAGAAAATGAAAAAAAGAACTACTTAACACAATTCGGAAAAGACAAATGAAATTTTTTGAACATGTGAAGAGACATAATACCCTTCTAAAAGTCATCAAGGATACATACCAAATGAACTAAAAACATCAACTTTCATTGCATTGCCTAAAAAGAATGGTGTAGTTGAATGCAGTGACTTTAGAACAATAAGCCTAATGAGCCATGTTACAAAAATCTTGCTAAAAGTTATACAAGGAAGGATTCAGAATAAAATCAATACTGAATTAGATGAGTAGCAATTTGGATTTAGGAAAAATAATGGGACAAAAGAAGCCATATTCTGCATGAGAACATTAATCGAAAAGAAAGTACACAGAAGTAAACAAACCAATATATGCCCGCTTCATAGACTACACCAAAGCTTTTGATAGAGTACACCACAAACAACTTATAGAATGCCTAGAAGAGATACATCTAGATGACATGGGCATACGACTAATATGTAATCTATACTGGGAGCAAACAGCAATAATAAAATATAACAAAGAGAACTCTACACCCATTGATATAAAAAGAGGAGTAGGACAGGGATGCATCCTATCACCAAGCTTGTTCAATCTATACACTGAGCAAATCTTTAAAAACATCATAGAGGTGCCAGGCCTAAACATTAATGGAAAGATAATCAATAACCTAAGATATGCTGATGATACTGTACTCATCATCATCATGTACCCTGCCGGTTGGCGTAGGCGATCATGTCCCTCCACAATCTTCTATCCACAGTGCATCGTATCAGTTCTGTTGTTTACTGTTTTCCATGCCATGACACCAAGCTATCCAGTATTTTCTTTCTTTGTCGTCCGCGATCTCTCTTTCCTTTTATTTTGCCAGTTGTAACCAAGTATTCCAACTTTCCTCTTCTCATGATGTGCCCGAAAAATGTTGATTGCTTCTTTCTGATGTTTTTTAAGAGCTCCCTTTTTGTGTTGGCCTCTTTGAGAACTTCCTCATTGGTCTTTTTATCTGTCCAGGGAACTTTCAACATTCTTCTGAGAAATCCCATCTCTGTGGCCTCTAACCGTCTTTTCATTTCTTTGTCTACTGTCCATAATTCGCTCCCATAGGTCAGAATTGGTTCTATATAGCACTGATGAACTCTCTTTCTCATTTTTATTGACATAGATTTGTTGCATAAGATATTTTTCATTTTCTTAAATGCTATTTTGGCCTGAGCTATTCTGCTTTTTATTTCTGTGGTGCATCTCCCATCTGATGTAATTATTGTGCCCAAGTATTTGAAACGTTGCACTTGTTTTAGATTTGTCTCGTTTATTTTTATGCTGCATGATGGTGATGATTGTTTCTTCGATATAACCATTACTTCTGTTTTCTTACTATTCAGACTGAGACCTTTCTTGTTGCTTTCTTCTACTATTATGTCTATAATTTCTTGTAGTTCGTTCTCTGTCTCTGCTATTAAGACTGTGTCATCCGCATATCGCAAATTATTTATGTTGTGACCGTTGACTTCAATTCCTTTTTTGTCTACTATTGATCTCATAATATATTCGCTGTAAAGTGAAAACAAGTCCGGTGACAGAACACAGCCTTGTCTGACTCCTTGTTTTATATATTGGAATTGTCCTGTTTGGTTGTTAATTCGTATAGCTGCTGTTTGTTGCCAGTACATATTTTTTATGATTCGCAAATCCTTGCCATCAATGTTTAATTTCTCCAGCATATTGATTATTTCCACATGCTTTACTTTGTCAAATGCTTTCGTGTAGTCTATAAAGCACATATATAGATCTTTCTTTACCTCTATAGATCTTTCTATCAATGTCCTTAAGATGTATATTGCATTATTGGTGCCCTTTCCTTCCACAAATCCACATTGTTCCTCACTTATTTCTGGTTTTATTTTGTTCCTTATACGTCTCATGATTATTCTTAGTAATATTTTAGTCATATGGCTCATGAGACTAATAGTGCGATGGTCTTCACAATCAGTGGCGCCTGACTTCTTCGGTATGGCTACAAAGATAGATTTTAGTAGATCCTCGGGTATGTGTCCAGTGTTATATATGTCATACTGTACTACTAGCAGAAAATCCTAAAGAACTACAACAATTACCTAATGAAATAAACATGATAAGCAAAAAATATGGACTAGATATGAATATCAAAAAGACTAAAACTATGATCATAAACAAAGGAAATACTCAAAATCCACAAATGGATATCAAAATTGAAGGAATAGACCTGGAGACAGTTCAGAACTACAACTACCTTGGACATACTATATAACCACTGATGGAAATTGTATAACTGAAATAAACAAAAGAATAGGAATGGCAAAAAGTAATTTTAATGCCATGAAGAACATACTAACATCAAAACAAATAACACCAGGGCTAAAACTAAGAATAGCAAAATGTTACATCTTCTCAATATTCCTATATGGTGCAGAAACATGGACATTAGACAAGAAAACAGAACAGAGAATTGAAGCCTTTGAAATGTGGATATATAGAAGAATAGGTAGAATTGGATGGAAGGAAAAGAAAACAAACGACGAAGTCTTAAAACAACTAAAAATGAAAAGAGAACTACTAAACACAATTCAAACAAGACAAATGTGATTTTTGGGCCATGTTAAAAGACACAACAGCCTACTAAAATTAATCCTGGAGGGGAAAATACAAGGTAAAAGAGGCAGAGGTAGACCAAGACTAACATGGACGAGTAACATCAAAAGATGGACAAATCAGCCTATGACAAGCTGAACCATCAAAGCAAGAGACAGAGCAGAATGGCACTCCATGGTAACCAACCTTCGTTGCGGAGACGGCACTCGATGATGATGATGAAAAGTCATCTTGGAAGGGAAGGTAGAAGGTAGACGAGGCAGGAGCAGACCAAGACTAAAGTGGATTGATAACCTCAAAAGGTGGACAGGTAAACTTAGACAGCATAGACCATCAATATATGAGACAGAGTAAAGTGGTGCTTCAAGGTAATCAACCTTAGATGTGAAAATGGCACCCAATGAATGAATTAGACTTGAATACTTGACTATCTGGTTACATCTGCTTTTTTTTTCATGATTTCTCAATGAGGATGGCCGGTGAAAGCCACATTCTTCTCCTGAAGTTTGAATGCTGGAGACAGAGTGATAGAACATGTTCTGTTGTCATATTTGATAGACCAAACAGGAGACTGAATCAATGATAGACCAAACAGGAGACTGAATCAATGATAGACCAAACAGGAGACTGAATCAATGATAGACCAAACAGGAGATTGAATCAATGATAGACCAAACAGGAGACTGAATCAATGATAGACCAAACAGGAGGTTGAATCAATGATAGACCAAACAGGAGACTGAATCAATGATAGACCAAACAGGAGACTGAATCAATGATAGACCAAACAGGAGACTGAATCAATGATAGACCAAACAGGAGGTTGAATCAATGATAGACCAAACAGGAGACTGAATCAATGATAGACCAAACAGGAGATTGAATCAATGATAGACCAAACAGGAGATTGAATCAATGATAGACCAAACAGGAGATTGAATCAATGATAGACCAAACAGGAGGTTGAATAAATGATAGACCAAACACAAGATTGAATCAATGATAGACCAAACAGGAGATTGAATCAATGATAGACCAAACAGGAGACTGAATCAACGATAGACCAAACAGGAGACTGAATCAATGATAGACCAAACAGGAGGTTGAATAAATGATAGACCAAACACAAGACTGAATCAATGATAGACCAAACAGGAGATTGAATCAATGACTCTAAACCTGAGAATATGGACTGCACTTAACAAGCATAGAAGCAGCTATGTTTAAAAAAAAAAAAAAAAAAAAAAAAAGTAAAGAGCCCCCGTCACGTCAAGTGGCGTATAGGGAATATGGTGTTAGTGATAATAAATTTTACAGGCACATGATTTTTGGGGTAATGTGGTCGGTATTATGCCCGTGCCACTTTACTTTCCCAGAAAAAAAATCCGGTACCCATTTAAGGTTGGGTGAACCCTGAAGCTGTCGGTTGGAATCAAACCCTACCCCTTATCCTTTGTAGTCCAGTTTACTAACCACTGAGCTATCGCAGCTCCCGAAACAGCTATGTACACAAACCTTTCTCTCTTAGCTCCCCTCCTTCTACCAACTTGAAGGATTTGAAGACTGCCCCCTCCTGGAAAATGGATGTGGAATGAGGAGGCATTGACCCAGGAGTTATGCCTCCGATGTCAGCATGGTGACCTCTGCTGGCTACAAAGAAGACTGGTCTAGGTTGTCCTTTGAAAAACACCTATAGACAGGTATAAAGATGATAAATACATCTTTTTTTATTGAAATTAATCTTATTAAAAGTTGTCATTCATTCAGATTTTGCCCAACTTACTAAGAGAGGTAATTAGCTTGATATATGCATGACTGCAATAAAACATTAGAAAAAAAAAATAAATAAATAAATTTAGAATAAAAATAGGCAAGGTTACTAATTATAGTGATAAAAGACAAAACAAAAAGGCAATGCAGTTTAGAATCTGGCCTTCTTATGAGGCAAGA
This sequence comes from Megaustenia siamemsis, assembly GCA_032433765.1. Taxonomy (NCBI): domain Eukaryota; kingdom Metazoa; phylum Mollusca; class Gastropoda; order Stylommatophora; family Ariophantidae; genus Megaustenia; species Megaustenia siamemsis. The sequence continues at coordinate 15,243,349 of JAVIAB010000106.1, read as the reverse complement.
CAATACATACAAACACAGACTAAACTAGAAAATTGAAATTAAACTTTCAATTAACACAGAAAAAAATGTATTTATTTTTATTTTAAAAGAAATGAGTAAAAAAATGGCACACTTATCTGATCAATTGACAATCCATGCAAGAAAAAAACTTCAGTTTTACTAGCAAATAATTTAAACAACAATGACCTAATCACATCTATTTTGCTACTTCAACATCTAAATTAAAAAAAACAATCCGAACACTTTTACTCACTAACCAAACATCTTACAAAATTACCCCAACATCTCCATTTCATTACCCAACATCTCCATTCCATTACTCAACTTCTAATCACAAATTACCCCATCTTCATTTCAATTCCCCAACATCTAACAATAACAAACTCTCACTGGAGTTATCACTGTGAGATCAGGTAAATGACTTCCTCCTGCCTCTGGGTGGTTGCTGAGAATGACATCTCCATCCTTGAAGTTGTCTCCTAAAGTTCTCATCTGTGAACCAAATATTTTTATACAGCTTTTCAATCTGTTTTTTTTCCCAAAAATAAAAAAAATAATTTTGCACAAACTCAACTGAGAACAATAAATGACTAAGAATAACTAATTCACCAATTAATTCATGATTTTATTGAGTTGAGGTGTTGAATATTAATATAAAGAATCAATCCTCACTATGTAGTTAAATCTGTAGTCCAATTAGCTACAGTGATACAAGAATCTATGTACTAGGATCTTCTAACCGGTGTACAACTGCACTCAGGGCAAACCTACAGGTGCCCAGCCCTTTTTTAATAGGAGATAAAAAGTACCTGACTCCAAATTTTCTGAGTCTTACAACTGCACCCTCATCAATAACCATATCACTCTCCACTAAACGATTGCCACAATAGGAGCCCTTGAAGCACCCCTGAAAGTTCTTTCACTACTATCTATCTATCTATTGTCCTTTCGAGCCAAAGACGGCACATAGGGCAGAACCGCAATCTTGAAAACAGAAACCTTGCGTGCCAAAATGGTACATATTGCAGAGATCACTGTTTGTAAAATCTATGGCTCTGTTTCCATAACAAAACTTTTTACAATGACAGATCGTCAAGCCATCGATCAACCTCCTTTGTCGCCTCTTACGACATGCTTTGAAGGTCACAGTGTCACTATTCTTTACTCCCTCATAATGAGGCCCCGGTAACACACAGGAATCTTTCACTACTGCTGACTCCTTAGTTATTTGGATGGCAAACTACAGCTTCTTGAAATTGACAGGGTTTCATCTCCCATACACTCATGACAGAGCTATCAGTTTTTTTTTTTTTTTTTAAAACAAAGACTGACATGACAGCTACTTTCTTGCTTGCATTCACCCGATGACTAAACAAAGATACCTCTTCATCATCCATCCTTAAAAGAAGTGAGTGTGTATGTGCTGTGTTGTGGTTTTCAGTAGAACTGTGATATTTGTGCTTCTTGGCCCAACACATCCTACTTGAGCATGGCATTTTAGAGTACCAGAGTTGCCTTCCCGCTCGATCCCTACTCACTTGGCCAGACTAGACTGATAGTCTGTTACTAGAGGCATTGTGAAGAGGTGGAGTAGGGTCTAGATGGTTCTGGTTCAGCGATCCTGGCACAAATCATCAGCTATAATTTACCTGCAACTTCAGCTCTGCTGCTGTAAGGTGTCTAGGCCCCATTCCCCACACCCTCCTCCCATGTTTTCTTGAAAGGGGTCTCAATGAACCTGATAAAGAACTACTTTCTTGAATGGGGTCTCAGAGAGCTTGACAAAGAATTACTTTCTTGAAAGGGATCTCAGAGAGCCTGACAAAGAATTACTTTCTTGAAAGGGGTCTCAGAGAGCCTGACAAAGAATTACTTTCTTGAAAGGGGTCTCAGAGAGCCTGACAAAGAACTACTTTCTTGAATGGGGTCTCAGAGAGCCTGACAAAAAATTACTTTCTTGAAAGGGGTCTCACAGAGTCAATGCAGAGTGGCCTCAGCCTACATTTTCATTCTAACAGTTACATAGAAGCCCCATTCAGCTCCACAATGATAAAATCTCCAATTATAGCAGAAAACTCCCATCCAGACTTCAGCTCTCTTCTCACAGAGCCTTCAGTGTATACAAATGCACCATTCTCACTAACATGACCATTGACAAATTGGTTGATATTTTGTAGCAGTATTCTCAACATACCCGTCCAAGACAAATGATGATTTGCTGATAATTTGTCACTATTCCTCCTTGATTATGGTTCTAACTGATGATAGTCCAAAAATTCATTAAGTTTGTGGTATTCACAACATGTTCTTCCTTCACTTCTTATTCCTCTAAACATTTATAGTTGCAGCTTCACTCCCTTTAACATATCACTTTAGGTTTTGAGGGAGAATCAAATCACCAGTTCTCACTCACGACTTTATTGTTATTTGATGCCATTTCATAGTTTCCTTGATTGTTGGTATCCATTTAAGTCTGCCTTATATTCTGCTCCTCCTTCTTTCAATATGCACATCTTATAAGGTATGGATGGCATCACAAGGTATTCATTTCAGGAGGACAAACCATTTTATTGGTTTTTTCTGAATGTGGTTCAAGATTGATTCTTCCTCTTATGATCTCAATCCTGACATCTCTGGTCACTTCAGTCGCCTTACCTGGAAAATCTAATCTCTATGACATTTTGTTTGCATTCACCTGATGGCTAAAGGATCACACCTCTTCATCACCTATCCTTAAAAGGACGTTAAGTGGGAGTGTCTGCATTGTGTCATGGTTTGCAGAACTGTGATATTTGCGCCTTTCGTCACAACACATCCAACTTCAGCACAACTGTGACATTTTAATATCTGACTTGTGAAAGAATTTACTTCAAAGACATTAAAAGTAATGCCCAATTTTACCAAATGCCTGCTTATTTCTCAGATGGTGATTACAGATAAGAAATGACCATCCCAAATGCCTGCTTATTTCTCATGATTACAGATAAGAAATGACCATCCCAAATGCCTGCTTATTTCTCAGATGGTGATTACAGATAAGAAATGACCATCAATCAAATGTAATCTCTGTTTAAGATAAATTAACTTCAAATGATTCTCTACAATTCAACAACTTTTCTTGAGGAAAAAGCTGAGAATCTAAGAGGCCAATATAATGATGACAAAATGGTTGGATAAATATACAATAACATGTGTGACTTTATTTTGTTGGATTTTAGGTTATTTATAAATTATCCTGATCTATCAAACTGAACAATTTGTTTGTGTATGGCAGGATTTTTTTTTATACTTCTAGCGAAGTCCCAAATGACTGAATTAATTTTGCTTGGGAAGCAGCCATTTCTGGCCTGCTCTTTTCAATTTCCAAATGTCAACGGTATTTTAACATGTGCATCCTGCACACAGGACCTGTTTTTTTTGCTATTATCCAAGATTGGATAGACATTGGATTTCACTACCCAGAGATTGGGAATGAGGGTGAAACCACAGATTCAAAGTGAAAAATTCCAACTGTCTGTGGTTGGATTCAAACCCAGTACTTTCTTGCCTGGGAGCCGCGATAGCTCAGTGGTTAGTGATCTGGACTACAAAAGACAAAGGGTAGGGTTTGATCCCAACCGATGGCTTCCGGTTCACCCAGGACTACATTACCCCAAAAATCGTGTGCCGAGGGTCTGTAAAATTTATGGTCACTAACACACTATATTCCCTATACGCCACTTGGCGTGACGGGGGGGGGGGACTTTACTTTTTTTATATATTTTTATTTAACTTTCTTGCCCAGAGCTTGAAGCTTTACCTCTAGACCCCCTAAATCTCACGGACCTATTAATCAATAAGGTGTTGTACTTTGATGGTATCTCTAACTACATATTAAATATAATAAACATTTAACAGAACACATTTATACTGCCACTTAAAGAATGTCAGACCTGATATTGAACTGTTTCCTGCATGGCCCCAAGATGTACTGGAATGTGTGGAGCATTGGCTACAAGGCCACCATCAGGACCAAACATGGCACAGCTGAAGTCCAGTCGTTCCTACGATAAAACATTCAAATTAATCTCTAACCAGAATGTATATTTATCATATACAAAAAGATGAAAGTACAAATAATAAAAATAAGTAAAAAAAAAAATATCAGCTTCTTTCTGTCGTTGGTCATCAACCATTGGCTAAAACTTGAAGGAGACGAGCAAAAAAGTCTTCATTATGTTTGATCTGTGTCTTATGGCTGCAATTCAGAGATCAGATTAACCAAGTCCAAAAGTGTTAACTGCACACACACACAGGTTGTCAACACTTAAAATTATTTTTTTTACATATAAACTTTACAAATTGTATAGTGTGTATTTTGTATAATGTATAATGTAGATTGCTTCTATAAGAATATAGCTACTGAAAGATACACATGTTGTTGGATTTAGTGAAACTGAAGTTTTAAAAAATGTGATTGTAATGGCCAATCGGCCACCCCTACTTAAGAATAAAGAAGGATATGATGAAAAAGAAAAACATCTCAAATTAATAACTTTGAATGCAAACAAATAAATTAAATGTTAAATGCTATTAATAACTGAAGGTTAAGGACAATGTAGATGGAAGGGTTAACGTCAAGAGATTGACAATAAACGCTTCACCAAAAATCAGAAAATGCTGAGTGTGCAAGGCAACTAATTTTGAGCCGTGACTATTATAACAAAATTATAATTATAGTCAACAGCAACTTAATTTCTTTGAAAAATCAAGTCAAATTAAATGCCAAATTAATCCAACAAGAATTCAATACTAAAAAGTGATAGTTAACACTTACATAAAAAATATGCAAACAAATCCATTTCAATTTTTAGAGCACATATGGAAATTATATCATGTCAATTTACCTTAATATTTGTTGAGATTGCAGTTCTCTGTAAAACTCTGTACAAGAAATGTGAAAATAAAAATATAACTTTTAGTAACAGGTATAACATATCATATCTATAATAGAAAATATAATGTGAAGAAGTTAATTCTTTCTTTAAAATTAAACCACCAAGTGGATAGAAATAAATACTTTTATTTTCTTTTCATTATTTTACAGATTTAAGGTACATAAATAAAATTAAACAAATTATATGTCACTTTCAATTTAAAGTGAAAAACAAAATAATATAACTGTGTGTGTGGAGGACTTTCTTCTTAGGGAATGGGGGTGTGTGTGTGTGTGTGTGTGCTGTGTGTTATTTATGAGAAGAGAAAAATAATCACAGTGCAGAATTTATGCTTAAATAATTTCTAATATAGAATGACTTACTTAGTCAATGCAGTTAAACAGCAGCTTTCTATAATTATTTTATTTAGGTGACTTATTTAGGAATACTTGATGAAATATTTGAAGGTTTATATATATATATTAAATTTAATTTATCATATACAACGATGGGGGACTGGTTGGTCTCAAGGCAAGATACCTGCCCTCGATACAAAGAAGTTGTGGGTTCAAATCCCGGCTGCAGCAGTTGGGATTTTTATTTATGATTTCTCTCTGCGGTAACCACCCCTGGTCTCAGCAGCAAGGCCCAGCTTGAAACGTCAATTACTCATCGACGGAAAAAATATGAGTACCTCCGAAAATGGAGTTATCTGCCTGTGCGGCGAAGGACCCTTGTGCACACGGCTGCGAGGGAAAAATGGATTAACACGCAAAATTCAGTTCCTCGCCTCTAGGGACTTCGTCAGAGGTAAAAGCTGGAGAATGCTAAAAAAAGGAAAAGAAAATGACGCAAAAAGAATAACAATTCTCTTAACTGCATGGCCTCTGACAGGAATACAGTAAGACAAAATTGATAACTGCCTGGTCTCTAACAAAAGTTCAGTGAGGCAAATTTGACAAATGCCTGGCCTAGTGTATCACCCCTACCATCAAAGATCATTAGGGTAGTAATGGTGTTGTGGCTATCATTTGCCTTCATCTTTGCCACTATTCTTTGTTTACAGAACACCAAGGAATATCTATTCTTTGGTCATATTTCTTCATCTCTTTTTCGATCGACTGCCTCTTCTTGAATGTTGATCGTTACTTAGAGAATTTTCTTTGCTAGCTTTGTTGATTATGATATGTGTCCAAAAATTTAAGCTTGCAATTCTGGACAATAGTTAATTTTGCTACTAACCAGTTTCTTGAAAATTTGCATTTTTGAACAATATTAGATTTTTTTCTACTACCCAATTTTTAAAAAGACAATATTAGATTTTTCTACTACCCAATTTTTTAAAAGACAATATTAGATTTTTTTCTACAACCCAATTTTTTAAAAGACAATATTATATTTTTTTCTACTACCAAATTTTTTGAAAGACAATATTAGATTTTTTTCTACTACCCAATTTCTTGAAAGTTTGTATTTCTGAACAATATTAGATTTTTCTACTACCCAATTTTTTAAAAGACAATATTAGATTTTTTTCTACTACCCAATTTTTTAAAAGACAATATTAGATTTTTTTCTACTACCCAATTTTTTAAAAGACAATATTAGATTTTTTTCTACTACCCAATTTTTTAAAAGACAATATTAGATTTTTTTCTACTACCAAATTTTTTAAAAGACAATATTATATTTTTTTTCTACTACCAAATTTCTTGAAAGTTTGTATTTCTGAACAATATTAGATTTTTCTACTACCCAACTTCTTGAATTATAGTAAGTAAAGTAAAGTACCCCCCGTCACGCCAAGTGGCGTATAGGGAAATATGGTGTTAGTGACCCTATATTTTACAGACCTTCAGCACATGATTTTTGGGGTAATGTGGTTGGTATTACGCCCGTGCTGCTTTACTTTCCCAGAAAAAATCCGGTACCCATTTAAGGCTGGGTGAACCCGGAGCCGTCGGTTGGGATCGAACCCTACCCCTTGTCCGTAGTAGTCCAGTTCACTAACCACTGAGCTATCGCGGCTCCCACTAATTTTTAGGGAATTAGTAAAACCCAGGTGTCCTCGCCAGGGTACGAACCCCGGCTGTTGCCGTGGTAAGCCAACCGCCTATCGATTGCGCTAACCGGACACCCTTCTTGAATTATACTTTCATGAATTGCTAATTAGAGATGTGGTCTTTTTAAAAGATACCACAGATGTATCTGCAGTATATCACAACTAGGAGGGTCTTCTCATTTGAAGTTCTATTGTGAGTGTTTAAACTAATCCGATAGTAACCAAACTCAATATTCAATAAAATTAATCTCACCTTCCCATCTGTTCAGCTGTGCTCATAAACCTGTGTGAAAAGATAGACAGCTGTATGGTATCCAAGTCTGTCCCAACAACTTTCTGGTTAGCACTGCCAACTTTGATGCGGATATCTCCATGCTTGCTAATCTCTGCCACACAATTTGGTTCTACCAGAATTGTGCTGGAAAGTAGCAGTAAACATTTGTTTCAATTATCATGAACAATCAAATTCTAACATGAACAAAAATTATTTTACTAATCATGAACAATCAAATTCTAATATGAACAATCAAATTCTAATATGAACAATCAAATTCTAACACGAACAAAAATTGTTATCTTGTTCTTCACTTCTGCTTCACTACTTTAACCATTTTCTTTTCCAACATTATTCATTCCATCTTTTTTAATAACTCTGGAGGTAAAGAAATGTGACCTCTGTGCTGCCTGATTCTGTTTTAACTTCTCAACTCTGGGCCATCACTCATGACAATTCAAAAGTATAAAGTAAAGATTCTCTCCACATTTTATTAGGTGTAAGAGGAACATGATTCTAGTCACCATATTTTCACAAGACCAACAACATAATTTAAGGTCATGAGGTTGGTATCTTGCCAGGCCACCTTTATTTCCCAGAAAAATCTCTGGTACCTATTTTTAAAGACTGGGTGAACCCTGGAGTATTGCATGTCTGAAAAATATCTTCCACTTCTATGAGTCAAAATATTATACTATGGTCAAGTATTATTGTTATTAATTCAACTGATGTCCATGTTTTGCAACATCCTCTCTTTAACTTCTACAGACACTGTTTCAAGTCAGCTAATTTGGACCAAACCAGCAAAATAATTCCAGTTAAATTTCTATAAGTGTAAAATGGTACTGATAGAGGATACTTATAATTTTTTCACAGCATCTCATTTCCGCAGGTTATTTTAACTTGTAATTTTGTTTTAGTAAAAAGTAAAGTACCCCCGTCACGCCAAGTGGCGTATAGGGAATATGGTGTTAGTGACCATAAATTTTACAGACCTTCAGCACATGATTTTTTGGGTAGTGTGGTCGGTATTACACCCACGTTGCTTTACATTCCCAGAAAAAAATCCGGTACCCATTAAAGGCTGGGTGAACAGAAGCCGTCGGTTGGGATCGAACCCTACCTTTTGTCCTTTGTAGTCCAGTTCACTAACCACTGAGCTATTGCGGCTCCCTTTTAGGGTCTATGCCTTACAAAATATATAGATGGACTTTGCAAGAAAAAAAAAAAAAAGTTAAGAGCCCCGTCATGTCAAGTGGTGTATAGAGAATATGGTGTTAGTGACCTTCATTTTTATAGATCTTCGACACTTGGTTTTTGGGGTATTGTGGTCGGTATTAAACCCATGCCGCTTTACTCTCCCAGAATAAAAATATCTGGTACTCATTTAAGGCTGGGTGAACCTGGAAGTCATCAATCAGGATCGAACCTGCCTCTTGTCCTTTGTAGTCCTGTTCACTAACCACTGAGCTATTGCACTCCCTTTAGAATGCAGTGCATTAGTCTAATATTTCAGTTGGTATCAATGTTTTCAACTTCCTACAATTGACTTTAGTTTTATCTTTATCAAGATTTCTAAGGTTTTGGCAATTCTGAAAGGTATTTTATTTTTGTACTTTTATACAATTAGTCAAAATCCATAAACTCAACTGATTCAAACATCAATTTTACCTGTTATTGTCAATGATGATGGCAGGTCCATTCATTTGATGACCTGAAGACAAATTCTCAAGCAAATAGACATCTGTGTCTAGCGACCCCTCTTCAAAATGGCATTTAACTGTCTATTATAGAAAAATATATAAAGGACATGTATGTTATACTGTAGCCACATAAGGAATAACATAATGGATTAGGTATTTTTGCACAGTTTATTTTTAAAAATCTATTTTAGAATAATTTATTAAAAGAATTAATAAATATAGAAACTGAAATGTCTCAAATTATTATTAAAATTTATTAACAAAGAGAGAATCAACAATGTTTCTTCATTCAACAAATGTTGTTAATTTCTATAAGCAAACACTTCTCACTGTGAAAAATCATTTAACAATTCATCATCTCCCATTAGCAATGGTAATCTGAAATCACTTATTATTTAAATCTGATGAATGTGATATCATAAGTTACAAGTGATTAAAACATCAACAATTTAAAAAAAAAAATAATTGAGAATGCTTACTCTTATTAGGATTATAATATGGGATCCTGTAAGATGTTGAATCAGAGTCATTGCAGTGGTAAACATTCGTTTATCTTTAAAATGCTATATGTCTCTCAAAATCCATTAACAATAAAATCACTTATTAATTTATACAAACTATTAGGGATTATATGTGAAAAGACACAATTAAGCCTAAATTGTTGTTAAATCTGGTACTGAATAAGTTAAGGGAATGCAATGGGTGCACAACTCTTCCTTGCCAGTCAGTTGGTGCACTCTATTGGATGAAGGATATCGCATGTGAAAGAAATACTTGTTTTGAAGACCATATGGTGATTGTACTAGACATGCGGCTTTATCCATGCAGCCCCACAGAACCCAGCCAATCCTCGCTTCTGTTGCAGCAGACCCTAAAATAAATATTATGACACCACGTTTTTTTTTCTTAATGTAAAAAAAAATATTGAGGGACAAAGAAATAGAGGGAAACAAAGAGAAAAGATACCTGACAGCTTAAGAGAATGGCTTGGCAGAAGGTCAACAGCAGAAATGATAAATAACTGTCAAGATTGAAAGTTGTGGAGAGACATGATCACTTTCGCCAGCAGGCATGGCACTTGATGATGATGATGAATGTAATTTCTTTGAATGAGTTTAAAACTGAACCAAATATACCTGGACAAATAGTAACAGGTAATTGTTGGCAGTGATAAATTACCTAAACCAATTATTAACAAAGCTAGTGAGAATACTATTTTCGTAAATTAAAACTCACTTTTTCCTTCTGTGGTGATCCAGAAGCTTCTGGTATCTCCACCTGGGAAGCAGCTTGAGACTTCCCTATTCCTCGGACTCTGATGTCATCAACAAAGATCTGACGATCCTTTAGAGTAAAGCCAAACTCAGTCTGGTATCTAAATATGTAAAAACAATACGATTGTTAGGAAACTCTAGAGGGCTGAACTACTGAGGACATAATTATCTAGGTAGACGAAACCTGTAAAACTTAAAAGCCTGTTTATCTAAAAGAAAAAGTGAAGGTATCTCTCAAGCACCACTGTTGAAAGAACTCATACTCAGGATCAGTGAACCAGAACTATCCAAATTCTACTCCACCCAATCATGGTACTACAAGTAACAGTCTAGCAAATGAGTTGGGATTGAGAGGGGAGGTAACCACAACTCAAATATGCCATGGATGTGTTGTGCCGAAAGGTGTAAATTTCAAAGCTTGCTATAAACCACAATACAGAACATGTAACTTAATATTCTTCTAAAGGCGGATGATATAGATGATGCAGCAGCACAAGAACATTTTGAGTTTTCAACCACTAGCGCCTCCCCCCAACATACACAAATTGAAAAATGCTAGGTCAAATAACAGAAAATTTCAGTGCATCAGGAAGAGTAGAGTAGGAACATGGCCTACCCAGAACTTACCCATCAAGACAAACTATGTTTATAAGAAACATTCTTTCTTTTTGGTTCTTTGGTTATGGAAGGCCCCGGTATCATTGCAAACGAATTAAAATCCATAACTGCTCAATCGCCCATGCCAGTGGAATCATCCGAATTACTATCTTATCTCCCAAACAAAGAAAGGTAGCTTTAGTCCCCATCATAGCAGTCTCAGCATACGCCAAAAGACATAAGGTGAAACCGCACAGAAAGTGAACACAGTCAACTGTTCCCTGTCATACGATATCATTCATCGCAAACAATTGGAATATCGAAACATGTTCAAAACAAATGAAACACACAGCTCACAGTGTGCATAGAGCACTTAACTCAGTAGCTCCTGCAACAAGTCGGACTTGGAATATGAGGAAACTGCATCAAGGAACACTGTCATACATAAGAATGGTCTATATTGACTACTAAATTTGTGACAAAAATAAAAACAGTAAAATGATGCTACATGGTGTTTAACCTTTGATGCTAGAGATGGTCATAATTGATAATGATGATGGGGGTGTGTAACAGTGATATTACAACGTGATTAAATTATACACAAAAGATAAAGATAAGAAGTCCAGACAATCCAAATATCATATCAATTAACTTGTTTTTTGTTTTCCACATTATCAGCAACTCATATCAATATCAAACATTTCATTTGTTAAAGCCGGGCCCATAATATGGTGTGTGCGTGGAAAATGTTTGTTTATCAAATTAAGTCCAATAAGAGTATTAAGTATAGAGTAACTAACATCATTCTCAAGTACCATGCTGCTGGCCTAGGTGATGTCTCTTCACAACTTTTGATCATGACAGTTATTTATCTTTTCTGTTGACCTTCTGCCAAGCCATTCTCTTCAGCTGTCTGATATCTTTTCTATTTGCTTCCCTCTATCTCTTTGTCCCTCAATTTTCCCAGTTGTCACAATATATTCCAGCTGTTCCCTTCTCATTACATGGCCAAAAAATGATGATTGTTTCTTCCTAATATTGGAAATTAGCTCTCTTTTTGCTTTGGCCTCTTTCATAACATTTTGATTACTCTTCTTAGCTGTCCATGGTATTCTCAACATTCTTCTGTAATACCACATTTTTACAGACTCCAGTGATTTTCTTGTCTGTTGTCCTATTGTCCATGATTCACATCCATATGTTAAGACTGGCTCTACAAAACACTTAAGAACTTTTTTTTCTATTGTCAAAAAAGGATTGCACAGTATCTTCCTCATTTTTTTGGAAAGCTGCTTTTGCCTGACCCATTCTGCATCTCACCTCTGTTGTACATCTTTCATCTGAGGTTAACAAAGTCCCCAAATATTTAAATTCAGAGTAACTAAAAATGTGTTCATAACACTATTACAGGAGAATTTGCATAAACAGGCTACCTGGTTATAAAAGCTGTATAAAAGTCACCATGGGCAGGTGAATCTTTCTGGGACAGAGCATGGGCAGAACACATTAAAGCACAGTCTGTGCCAGCATAGCGAAGGTGCAGGAATGGTTGTTTCTCAATATGTTTGCTGCAAACAGAATAACAAACCTTACAATCACATTTCTGACCAACAAGAAAGAGACTATTAATTAACCCTAGATTACGGACTGTATAAAAAATCACTGTATCAAAACACAAATTCTTCCAAATTTGATAGTTTGTGGTGTTCGAACATTACTCCTCTCTGAGTCCCTTCTTAATTACTACTTCTGGTGAACCCTGAGTGTTTAATTTGTTTCTATTGATGAAAGATTCCCCCCCCCCCCCAATCCCATTTTGTGAGATAAGGATTCTATAATACAAAAAAAATGTAAGCCAAATTTCAACAAATTGGTGATTTTTCATTTTTTTCCCCCTTTCAACCAGGGAGATTTCCTCATTCGTTTGCGACATCAAATAACTCTTTGTGACTTTAGAACTCAGCTAATAACGCTTTGAGGTAGCCAAACATGCTGACAAATTTAGGTTTCCATCTGAATAGATAAAATAACATGTCCGGCAATAAATTTCTGGTCATAAATCAACCTGAGACAGGAAATCCAAGTTCCCTCTGTGTGTAATTGGTAAACTCACAATTGTGTGTCAAAAGTTCAAATAAAATACTATTTTTAGTGCTCTCTAATGTTACAATTAAGTGGTAGTATTTTGTACTACAGAATATAACGAAGCACGCAACAGGTAGGTATCGTAATTAAGAGTTAATCAGCAGACCTGTCAAAACCTTGCTTGCTCAGCTCCACTTGGCATTCTTTTTCCAAAGCTGAAATTCTGGCATCAATCTGATGAAAGTTCTCTGAAATCATTTGGATTATTTAACATGTTATTTATTGATGTTGCCTAAAATTAAATCCTTTAATGTATTAATTAATATTGTTGCTGATGTTATTTGATGCACACCTCACTTTTACCAGGGGCAAAGACATACAATTTTGATTCTGCTGTAAAACTGGTATGATTGAAAAGAAGAAAAAAAAAAAAAGGAAAAATGAGTATGGTTACAGCTTTACATGTTGTGCCTCACCATTGTCTCCTTTTTTTTCCATTTCTCACTTCTCCAGGCTCTTTTTAATGTTTCCTGAACCACCATGAGGTGCAGTAAGGTCTTTATCAGCACTAATACACTGATCCTGGTGCCAACAATCAGCTATGAGTCATTGACCACTATCAACTCATTTACCATCTTGCTAAGACCATTCTACAGGGCACAGTAAAAGACAAGGTAGACATAAGAAGATGAGGGTGTGGGGAGAGGTTGGGAGAGAGAGATTATATCAGAGAATGGACAAGATTAACCTTCACCACATTGCAGCAAGCAGCCCTTAAATTGTGAAGGTTGGAAGGAAATTGTGAAGGTTGGCGGTAAATTGTGAAGACTGGAAGAAAATTGTGAAGGTTGGAAAAAAAATTGTGAAGACTGGAAGAAAATTGTGAAGGTTGGAAAAAAAATTGTGACAACTGGAAGAAAATTGTGAAGGTTGGAAAAAAAATTGTGACAACTGGAAGAAAATTGTGAAGGTTGGAAAAAAAATTGTGAAGACTGGAAGAAAATTGTGAAGGTTTGAAAAAAAATTGTGACAACTGGAAGAAAATTGTGAAGGTTGGAGGTAAATTGTGAAGGTTGGAAGTAAATTGTGAAGACTGGAAGAAAATTGTGAAGGTTGGAAAAAAATTTTAAGACTGGAAGAAAATTGTGAAGGTTGGAAAAAAAATTGTGACAACTGGAAGAAAATTGTGAAGGTTGGAAAAAAAATTGTGAAGACTGGAAGAAAATTGTGAAGGTTGGAGGTAAATTGTGAAGGTTGGAGGTAAATTGTGAAGGTTGGAGGTAAATTGTGAAGGTTGGAGGTAAATTGTGAAGGTTGGAGGTAAATTGTGAAGGTTGGAGGTAAATTGTGAAGGTTTAAAGTAAATTGTGTAGGTTGGAGATAAACTGTGAAGGTTGTAAGTAAATTGTGAAGGTTGTAAGTAAATTGTGAAGATTTAAAGTAAATTGTGTAGGTTGGAGATAAACTGTGAGGGTTGTAAGTAAATTGTGAAGGTTGTAAGTAAATTGTGAAGATTTAAAGTAAATTGTGTAGGCTGGAGATAAACTGTGAAGGTTGTAAGTAAATTTTGAAGGTTTGAAGTAAATTGTGTAGGTTGGAGGTAAACTGTGAAAGCTGCAGGTAAATTGTGAAGGTTGTAAGTAAATTGTGAAGCTTGTAGACAACTTGAGAAGATAGGAAGTAAATTGTGTAGGTTGGAAGTAAATTATGAAGACATCAAAAGTGCTTCAATGATCACCACCAATATCTGAGAACTAATGATAACACAGACCTAATCTTATATAACCTTTTAGTAAGAGATGTAGTCATAGTGGCTCAAAACAATATGGCATTTGTGATTGTTATGAGTTGGCTATCTAATACTCTACCTCTTCAAGGGAACCATTTAAATAATTATACTCAAAATATCTAAGTAAAACGCATTTATTCTGTGAATTTTAATGTTACTGGTATAATCCAGATTTATAGTTAAGTAAAGTAAAGAACTATCAACCCTTACGTATGCGTGTGAAAGCTGGAAAACAACAAGAGATATAGAAACAAAGTTCGAAAATAAATGTCTAAGGAAAATACATGGTATAGCGTGGAATGAATTCAAAACAAACGAGGAAATTAGAGAAATCGCCAATCAACCACTAATATCTTCAGTAATAAAGTAAAGACGATGGTCATATGTTGGACATGTGATGAGAAGAGATAATAACCGAATAGCAAAGCAAGCCCTCATATGGGAAACAACAGGTAAGAGAAAAAGAGGAAGACCCAGGGAGACACTGAGAAGAACACTGATGAGAGAGGCAAGAGCAGCAGGATTCGGCTCCCTCAATAATATAGAGCTGCTTGCACAGAACAGAGACAGATGGCGAGATTTGATAAAATATCTTTAAAAGAAAACTATCTATCTATCTATCTATCTATCTATTGACCTTTCGAGCCGTAACCGGCCCATAGGGCGTAGACCAAGATACACCTTCTCCTATATGAATTTTTGTTCTAGCAGTTTTCTTTTAAAGATATTTTATCAAATCTCGCCATCTGTCTCTGTTCTGTGCAAGCAGTTCTATCTCATTGAGGGAGCCGATTCCTGCTGCTCTTGCCTCTCTCATCAATGTTCTTCTCAGTGTCTCCCTGGGTCTTCCTCTTTTTCTTTTACCTGTTGTTTCCCATATGAGGGCTTGCTTTGCTATTCGATTATTATCTCTTCTCATCACATGTCCAACGTATGACCATCGTCTTTTCTTTATTACTGAAGATATTAGTGGTTGATTGGCGATTTCTCTAATTTCCTCGTTTGTTTTGAATTCGTTCCATTCTATACCAAGTATTTTCCTTAGACATTTATTTTCGAATGCGTTCAACTTTGTTTCTATATCTCTTGTTGTTTTCCAGCTTTCACACGCATACGTAAGGGTTGATAGTACATTTGATTTGAATAGCCTAAGTTTTGTGTTTGTGCTAATGAGTTTTGATTTCCACAACTTTTCAAGGCTTCTGAAAGACATTGCTGCTTTAGCCAGTCTGATTCTAATTTCTTTGCTCGTATCCCCTTCTCGATCAATGTGACTTCCAAGATAGATGAAGTGATCGATCTCTTCTACTGGTTTGTTTTCCATGTATATTTTGTCACTTGTTGGAATTAAACTTTTCATGACTTTAGTCTTTTCATGATTGACCTCAAGCCCAATTTTGCTGGCTATTGATGATAGTTCATTTGTGTTTTCCTGCATCGTTTTTATCTGATTGCTGATGAGAACTATGTCATCAGCAAAGTCCAGGTCCTCCAAATGGTCTCCTTGTATCCATTCGATGCCTTTATTACCAGTGCAGCATTTCTTCATTATGAAGTCCATACTATCTAAAAGAAAACTGCTAGAACAAAAATTCAGATAGGAGAAGGTGTATCTTGGTCTACGCCCTATGGGCCGGCTACGGCTCGAAAGGTCAATAGATAGATAGAAAGTAAAGTGCCTCATCACATAAAGTGGCATTTAGGGAATATGGTGTTCTTTTTTCCTTCCTCATTTGCCTTTCAGTGTTGAGAGGAGATATAATTTGCAGTCTTTTGCTCTTCTGTTCGCTTCTGCTGCTGTTATGTTTCCTAGTGCTTCTAATATTCCATCGATTCATCTTTTTCATGATCGACCCTTGGGTATAGTTTACTCACATTTATTGAGGGCTCGTTGTGTTGTGTTTTGATCTTTCTGCCTTGTCACGTGGCCAAACCATTTAATCTGTTGTTTCTTTATATATTCTATGGTGGGGGTCTATTCCTAGCTTTTTTCTCAGTTCTTAATTTCTGATCTTATCTCTCAAACTGTTTCCTGTCATTCGTCTGACACATTTAATCTCATTAGAGGTTATTTTTCTTATTATTTTTGCATCTAGGGCCCAAGACTGGCATTGATAGCACAATGTTGGGATGAAGATTATATTGTATAGTGCTCGTTTTGCCTCTAGAGTCATTTCCTTTTTGAACAATAGTGGTGATAACTGTCCAATGATTTGACAAGCTTTGATAATATGGTGTTAGTGACCATAAATTTACAGACCTTCAGCACATGATTTTTGGGGTAAAGTGGTAAAGATTTATAGTACTGTCCTATAACTACCCTAGATTAGGAAACTGTAGTAAAAATTACAACATCAAAACACAAACTCTGTGTTGAAACATTACCCCCCTCTGTGTACCTTCCTAATAACTACTTCTGGTGACCCCTGAGTGTTTAATTTGTTACTATTGGTGTAGGATTTTTTGTTAAAATTTTGTGAGATACAATCCTATAATACGAAAAAATATTCACCAAATTTCAACAAATTGATAGTTTTTTCCCCCTTTAACCAGGGAAATTTTCTCGGCCATCTGCGACATCAAACAACCCCTTTCATGACTTGGGAAACTCAGCGAGTAGCACGCTTTGAGATAGCTAAATATACTGATGAACTGAACAGACAAAAAACATGTCCAAACGATCAATTTCAGGTCATAAATCAACCTGAGACAGGAAATCCGAGTTCCCTGTGTGTCTAATTGGTAAACACACAGTTGTGTGTCAAAAGTTCAAAGAAAATACTATTTTTAGAGCTCCTAGTATTACAATTAATTGGTAGTATTTTGCACTATGGAATGTAACAATGCGTGCCACAGGTAGGTAGCATAATTAAGAGTTCAGGACAAAATGAAAAAAAAACAAACTGCCAAACACAATGCTCACCAGGTGTATAAGTTAAAGCACATGGCTCTTGTGCCTCGTAGACAACATCAGCTAGGGCCATACCATATGCTGAAAGTATACCAGCATACCTGCAAGGCAAGGTAAGAGTATTTATTTTTGACATACCTGTAAAACACAGTATGGACACAGTATATGAAGGGGTATTAAAATCTGTCTTTATCTACTGACCTTTCGAGCCATTGCCGGCCCATAAGGCATAGACCCAGATACTCTTTCTCTTATCTAAATTTTTACATTAGCAATTTTCAATCCTTGTAAAGATCTTTTATCAAATTTCACTATTTGTCTCTGTTCTGTGCATACAACTATATTTCATTGAAGGAGCCGATTCCCTCTACTCTTGCCTCTCTGATCAATGTTCTTCTAAGTGTCTCCCTGGGTTAGCCTCTTTTCCTGTTATCTGTTGTTTCCTACATGAGGGTTTGATTTGTTATTTGGTTATTATCTCTCCTCATCACATGTCCAACATCGACGATGGTCATACTAAAATACCAGTAAAAAATAATGTGGATATATACATAAAGTAGAGTAAAGGTTCCCTCCATGCCTTGTTAGGCATATTGGAATGCGGTGTTAAAAAGTAAAAAGAGTAAAGAGCCCCTGTCACGCCAAGTGGCGTATAGGGAATATGGTGTTCTATCTATCTATTGACCTTTCGAGCCGTAACCGGCCCATAGGGCGTAGACCAAGATACACCTTCTCCTATATGAATTTTTGTTCTAGCAGTTTTCTTTTAAAGATATTTTATCAAATCTCGCCATCTGTCTCTGTTCTGTGCAAGCAGTTCTATCTCATTGAGGGAGCCGATTCCTGCTGCTCTTGCCTCTCTCATCAATGCATCATATGGTGTTAGTGACCATAAATTTTACAGACCTTCAGCACATGATTTTTGGGGTAATGTGGTCAGTATTACACCCATGCCGCTTTACTTTCTCAGAAAAAATCAGAATGTGGAATATTTTTCCATGACCATGGCACATTTTTGTGTGATGTGATTGGTATCACACCAGGCCTCCTTTCACTTCCCAGAAACATCTCTGGTACCCATTTTCAAAGATTTGGTGAACTCTGGAGCCCTGTTGGTTTGAAGAAAAAAAAAATCCACCTCTTTTGGAAATCAAACCCGGAGCCTTATCAGGAAGTGAGCACATAAACCACTCTGCTACCAAGGCTCCATATACACAAAAAAAAGGATACAAAACACCTGTAAAATATAGTGTGGATACACACATAAGGGGATACTAAAATACCTGTGAAATATAGTGTGGATACACCATAAGTAAAAGTAAGTAAAGAGCCCCGTCACGCCAAGTGTTGTATAGGGAATATGGTGTTAGTGACCATAAATTTTACAGACCTTCATTACACCATAAGGAGATACTAAAATACCTGTGAAATATAGTGTGGATACACATTTGGGGAGGGGGGGGGGCGATACTAAAATACCTGTGAAACACAGTATGGATATAAACACATGAGGTCACCAACGCTCCTGTAAGACATAAAAAGAGCATGGACATCAAACTAACTAATCTTACTTATGTATAAACACCTCTTGCATTCCCAGAGAACGAGCCACAGCACAGGCATGTTGACCTCCAGCTCCACCAAAGCATGACAGAATATGTTTCGACGTATCATAACCTTTGGCCTAGAAAACATCCAATGGTCATGAGTATGGGTTCAACAACTTGCTTATTTACAAACTGTATGTTTCAAATAGAAAACAACTCATTACTGTTAATTAACATACAAAGCAATTACATCTCTTAAAACATGTTTATCTCACTCTCTTTTCTGTGTATGTGTGAATTTATCAAGACTTGGTAAACCCGGTCTAAAATACCAAATTAGTGTATGGTTTACTGGTATATGGACTGTACATATTTGTATAGTTTGAGGAAGAACATAAAAACAAGAAAAATTAAATATTTTGATCATGTTAAATGACATTATGGCCTTGTTTAAGATAATTATGGAGACTAAGTTCCAGGAAAACAAGGGAGAAAAAGATCTTGAAGAAGATGGGTGCAAGATATCACAGATGAGGAATCAAGGCAAAGAAATGGGAGGCTCCATGGAAGGCAATCTTCGATGTGGAATGGTCAAGGCAAAGAAATGCATTAAAAAATGTTAAGCTCATTGTAAAGGAGAAATGACAAAAAAATTGAAAAAAAATAGTATTTTTAAAGCTTTACGCAACTAAAGGACAACACAATTGAACAACGTTTCGGCTCAATAGGCCTTCAGCAGGAAGAAAAACAACACACACACAGATATGTAGGTAAATAAAATGAGCCCTACATAACTAAGTAATAATGAAGTATCTAAAACAAAATAATCTAGAACTAGAATGAGATATAAAAATGTCTTCCCTGCGAAATGCACTAAGGCCAGGTAGAAAATTAACGCTGGCTAGTCCGCACAGGATCCCTGGCACAGTTGACTAGCTAATGGGAGGGCTAAAACACAGATGGAAGGGTTCAAAAAATATGTGAGGGAATATTGTATAGGTTATCTCAACTATAATGCCACCAGTGAGTGGGTGTTGGAGGGAGTGAGTGCCTCAAGACGAGAGATACGGAAGACCTGTTTGGACTACTGGAGGATTGATTCTGGATAAAGCCAGCGGCTAGAAAATCCTAACATAAGGTGAACCTAAGCCTAACATAAGGTGAGCCTGTTGGAGGAAATCCTGGTCATCCTGGCAGACACAACGAAGATGCAATAACTGAAAAAAGGAAATAGAATCACAACAGGCCAAAGCAAAAAAGAGAGCTAATTTCCAAAATTAGGAAGAAACAATCATCATTTTTGGCCATGCAATGAAAAGAAAACAGCTGGAATATATTGTGACAACTAAGAAAATTGAGGGACATTGATTAAAAAAAGTGTGAAGTACTCTAGAAATATTACTCTTACTTGAAAAAGTGCTCTGATTGGTCAACATATTGTTTAATTTCTAACCAGTCAAAAGTGTGAAGTACTATAGAAATATTACTCTTACTTGAAAAAGTGCTCTGATTGGTCGACATATTGTTTAATTTCTAACCAGTCAAAAGTGTGAAGTACTATAGAAATATTACTCTTACCTGAGTAAGTGCTCTGATTGGTCGACACATTGTTTCATTTGCAACTCGTATGAAACCAAGGCCAACTTCCTCATTTGTCATCTTTGTAAATTTATTTTTATCATCTGCTTGAGCTTGTAAAAACTCATTTACCTACAAATTTGGAGATAAAAATATTCATTGGTACATTTTCTTCCATTTCTAGACTGTTGCAAGAAATATTAAAATTGTAACAAAAAATGAATGAGGTAAGGATTTGTAACCCTAGATTACAGTCACGTTGTAAAAACTACAATCTCAAAATTCAAATTCTTAGAAATCAACAGTTTCCAGCGCATGCAAGCTCCTTCCTGGAATGTATCTATGCAATTGTTCATGCTGGCGACTCATGATGCGCCACTGCAACTGGAAGTTTTTTTTTTCTAAAATATAATTGTGTCATAAAAAATATGATGATATCATAGTGTTTTTAATGGTAACAGTAAGTGGGAGGGATTTTTTTTGGGCGTGTTCCGTACATTCCAATAATGTTGAAAAAGAGAATATAAGTTGTTATTGGTCCCTCACAAACACTTTTTGTGTTTTTTATATTAAAAAAAAGGCCATGTCAAGCACATTATGTTAACATTTGTCCTGGCTTTGCTCCTTAATTGTTTCAATTATTTTTGTAAACAGCAGTTCTTCCAAAGTGTAATTGTTCCAAAGATTTGTACCAAAAAGTCCATATTTCCTATACGTCACTTGACGTGATGGGGGCTTTTTACTTTACTATATCATCATAAAGTACTGGGCTTGCTGGCGTAGGTGATCATGTCTCTCCACAACTTTCGATCTCGACAGTTATTTATCATTTCTGTTCTTGACCTTGCCAAGCCATTCTCTTAAGCTGTCTGGTATCTTTTCTCTTTGCTTCTCTCTATCTCTTCATCCCTCAATTTTCCCACTTGTTACAATATATTCCAGCTGTTCTCATTACGTGTCCAAAAAAATGATGATTGTTTCTTCCTAATATTGGAAATGAGTCTTCTTTTTGCTTTGACCTCTTTAAGAACGTTTTCATTACTCTTCTTAGCTGTCCATGGTACTCTCAACATTCTTCTGTAAAACCACATTTTTACAGACTCCAGTGATTTTCTTGTCTGTTGTCCTATTGTCCATGATTCACATCCATATGTTAAGACTGGCTCTACAAAACACTTAAGAACTTTTTTTCTTGTTTCTATTGTCAAAAAAGGATTGCACAGTATCTTCCTCATTTTTTGGAAAGCTGCTTTTGCCTGAGCCATTCTGCATCTCACCTCTGTTGTACATCTTCCGTCTGAGGTTAACAAAGTTCCCAAATATTTAAATTCATTTACCTGTTTTAATATTGTTTCACTTGTCTTTATTTTGCACTGAGGTGGCGTCTTTTTCTTTGTTGTTACCATTACTTCTGTATTTTTGCTATTAAGGCTGAGTCCCTTATTTTTGCTTTCTTTCACTATAATGTCTAACGTTTCTTGTAACTCAATTTCACTCTTAGTGATTAAAACTGTATCATCAGCATACCTTAGATTATTTGTATTATGACCTCCGATTGTTATTCCAGGCATGCCATCTTATGGATACTAAAATAATCTCACCATAAATATTAAACAAATCTGGTGACAGCACACAACCTTGCCTAACACCCTGTTTTATTTGTTGAAACATTCCCAATTGATTTCCAGATCTTATGGCCGCAGTTTGTTGCCAGTACATGTTCTTTATTATTCTTAGATCTTTGCTTCTACGTTTATGCTTTCTGAAATTTTGATTATTTCTTGGTGCTTTACTTTGTCAAATGCCTTGGTGTAATCTATGAAACATACGTACAGATCTGTTTTCACCTCTATGGCTCTTTCTACTAAAGATCTTATGATATACATGGCAATTGCTCGTTCCTTTACCTCTAGCAAAACCACACAGTTCATCGCTAATTTCTGGACTGATTTTGTTTCACACTCTTCGCATGATGATTCTTAGTAATATCTTAGTCATGTGACTCATAAGGCTTATTGTGCGATGATCATCGCATTCAATCGCACCCAATTTCTTTGGTAGGGCTATGAATATTGATTTGAGCATGTCGTCTGTTATCTATCCGCTGTTGTAGAAATCATTGAATATTATTGTTATTATTTCTATTCCAAAATTACTCATGGCTTCAATCTCTTCTTGAGTTATATTATCTAGTCCAGGAGCTTTGCCTGCTTTCATATTGCGCAAGGTGTCTTCCACTTCTTCTTTGAGTATTTCTGGTCCTTCTCCATTATCCTTAATATTTACTTCCGTTCGTTCATCATTATAAAGATCTGTAATGTATTCTGTCCATTGTTCCCTTATGTTTTCTTGATCAATCAACAGTTCTCCTTCCTTTGACCTTAAACATCCAGTTTTTGATTGCATTTTTCTTCCTGTTAATTCTTCATTTTGTTTGTATATATAGCTTTGGCATCTCCTGTTTGTTTCATTTCAATCTCTTTGCATCTCTCTTTTAGCCATGCTTCTTTTGCTTCATTGCATTTTATTACAATTTATTTATTTAATCTCTTATACTCATCTTTATTTTCTTTATTTCTTCTTCTTGTATCCATTAGCTGCAAAATGTCATCTGTCATCCATTTCTGTCTTGAATTTGTCCTCACTGGTGGTATGAACTCTTTTGATGTTTGTTGCATTGATTCTTTAGCATTTCCCACTGTTCATCAATGCTTTGTATCTTCTCTATTGCATTGTACCGGTTCTGAATTGTGATGTTATATTTGTCTTGCAACTTCTTGTCTGATTTGAGTAAATCTAAATTTAACTTGATGTTAACTGAGGCTCGTTTTGCTGCTTTTAATTTTACTCTAAACTTTCCACAACTGGTACATGATCACTATTGCAATCTGCCCCTGGTCTAGTTTTCACACACACCAGACTTTTTCTAAATCTATTTTTTATCATTATGTAATCAATTTGATTGCATGTGTTGTCTCCTGGGCTTTTCCACATCCACAGACATCTTGGATGTTGCTTAAATCAGGTGTTTACTATCATCATGTTGTGTGTTCTTGCCCAGTCAATAAGTTTGTCACCTCTTTCGTTCCTATATATTCCTATTATATATTAAATATTAATTCATTTATACATTTTAAGAAAATATAAATCTTACTTCATCTGTGAGGTTTTCAAAAGCCCTTAATGTTGAATCTTTATCCAGTGGCATGTCCTCGGTCTTGCCAAAAATATGGGGGAAATATTCTGGCAGAAGACGCCCCAAACATAAGTTGGCATCAGTGATTGTGAGAGGGCCTCCTGACAATGACAAGGAAATCAGCTGTAAACATTTCAGTACAGGCATACTCAAGACAAGGGAGCCGTGATAGCTCAGTGGTTAGTGAACTGGACTACAAAGGGCAAGAGGTAGGGTTCGATCCTAACCGATGGCTTCAGGGTTCAACCAGCCTGTAATGAGTACCGGATTTTTTTCAGGGAAAGTAAAGCGGCACGGGCGTAATACCGACCACATTATCCCAAAAATCATGTGCCGAAGGTCTGTAAAATTTATAGTCACTAACACCATATTCCTTATACACACCGCTTGGTGTGACGGGGGCACTTTACTTTTTTTTTTACTTTTATGCTCAAGACACCCCACTAATAAAAGAGTTCCTAACTAACATACGTAGTAGACAGCAAGGTGGAGCACAAATTATCATAAACAAAAGCTTGGTTGACCTTGGATTGGTTGACCTTGGATAGCATATAAAAAGGGGCTTAATTATCATTAACCTGGGATATAAGAAACAATTAGCCTAAGGCTCGTTCTGGTGTTTATCTTCTTTAATGCCTATTTGTCTGATCAGTTTACTTCTGGGGCTAATGTGAAAGAGAGGAGGTGGAGTAAGATCTTGAGCAGACAAGTTAACTTCAAAGTGACACAAACAGTCAGCTAAAAGTTTTCTTCATGGACAACAAATAGGACAACGCAAAATACAAACACATAAATTGAGAAAAGCTGTGTGTTCTATATATTTTGTTTTATGTTTCTCTTGTTTGTTCTCCCTGCGGCCTCAGACTGATATATGGGATCTGTATGCTGTTAGTTGTTGCATTATTCTCATCAAACATCAAACAGCTGCACATAAGCTCTTAGATCTTCTTCCCAGCAAATCCTGCAGTGTGAAATGATAAACTAGTTCACAAGTTTTACCCTATCTCAGTGTGAAATGATAAACTAGTTCACAAGTTTTACCCTATCTCAGTGTGAAATGATAAACTAGTTCACAAGTTTTACCCTATCTCAGTGTGAAATGATAAATTAGTTCACAAGTTTTACCCTATCTCAGTGTGAAATGATAAACTAGTTCACAAGTTTTATCCTATCTCAGTGTGAAATGATAAACTAGTTCACAAGTTTTACCCTATCTCAGTGTGAAATGATAAACTAGTTCACAAGTTTTACCCTATCTCAGTGTGAAATGATAAACTAGTTCACAAGTTTTACCCTATCTTACTTGTAGCTCTCCTAAACTTAGGCAACATCCCTCCTGACTAACATGAAGATACAGGAGTCACATCAAGGCTGAGCAAGATTCATGAACAGCATCAAAATGTTTATTATCTCATCCTTCTTTTTGAGCATATGGCAGAGTTATGAATGTACAATCATTCATCATTATGATGTAGAACGCACAAAATTGTCAATAATGGATGCACCCACAACACTTGATTCACCCCAAAGACTGCAGAAAGATGTGCATTCACAGCGGAGGAAGATTGTACTTAATTCACAAAACCTGATTCACCAAAAAAAAAAAACAGGACCGCTGGCAGGCGCATAAACTCTGTGAATCCATAAAATGGAATATCTGATTGAATGTAATACAACAATCTGCATTACAGAGCTGAGATTAAGCTGTCTCCAAATGAAAATCCTGCTGTGGTCGAAAGAACATAAACTCTACTCCACCTACTCAGAACCTGAAAAAGCACAAGTCTACAGTGGTATCTTTTACCATGAAGCTGTACTAATTTACCTGTTTTTTTTTCCCATTCTTTAACTTTATTTTCAAAGCTAAGACATACAGTAAAACTCACTAGGACTGATGTAGAATAAGAAGTGGGACAAGCACACTTTAGACCTCGTTCAAACCCAACAGGTATTCTGAAGTTAGGAATAATAAATATACTATAAATTTTGATTAACATACAATTTTTAAATCTATCTATCTCCACAACTTCTTAATCCTTGGGTACGCACAAGAGATCTACATCTAATCTGGTCCAGAGCATGCATAGACAACTTTTGCAGGATCTGCCTGTCTCTATCATTTTATCATGTATTGTTTGTCGCAATGTCCCAAATGGTCTGCCTGTTCTTCGTTTGCCACGTAGTGCCCATGTTAATGCTATGTGCGGGTGCCTGGTTCGTTCTACTCGTAGAAAATGACCTAGCCATTTCAAACATCTTCTTTTCGCTTCTTGATTAATGTTGTTAATGCCTGATCTTCTAGTAACTTCTTTGTTCATAATATGTTATCCTAACGGATGTTTAGAATCCTCTTAAGACAGTGACCTTCAAATACTCTTAGTCGACTTTATATCTTTTGGTTCGTTCTCCATGTTTCTGCTGCATATAGGAGTATGGATCGCACATTTGATTTGTAAATTCTAGGATTGGTTGTTGGAGACTGGTTGAGTGCCAAATGTTTCTAAGTCTATTGAATGCCTAGACTGACATGCCTATTCTTGTAGATATCTCTTTCTTGATGTATTTATTTGATGAAATACAGCTTAAAAGGTATTTAAAGATTCTTTATCCATTGCTTTGGAAACTCCTATGTGCATATGGCTTCCCAGATAAAATCATCAATATTCTAAAGGACATGTACGACAGAAATCACTGCTGTGTAAAACATGAAAGACAGTAGACAGCTTGGTTAAGAGACATAAAAGAAGTAGACAAGGATGTATTTTGTCACCACTACTTTTTGTTTTGGATATGGACCTGATCATGTAAATGGTTATTGGCGAGAGACCAAGAGGAATTACATGGGCTCTCAACTGACGTCTTGAAGATACAGACTATGCAGATGATGTTGGATTGCTTGCCCACTGTCACCAAGACATTCAAGAGAAAACAGATAGAGTAGATTAGTTTGCTAACACAGTAGGACTGAAAATAAATGCAGAGAAAACTAAAATTATGAGGATAAATGCCAAAAGAACAAAGAAAGTTACATTCAGAGGAATGGGACTAGAAGAGGATCATTTTAAATACCTGGGAAACTATATTTTATCTCTACAATACTTATCCAATATTTTGAGTTTGTTAGAAATAAGGTGGTGTTCTATGGGGATATGAAATTAAGCTCCTAGAATATTAATTAACAGGACCTTGGTGAGTTGTTGTTCCTACTTTTCACATATACAGGACCAACATAAACTATTTTTCCTACCTTTCATATAACACACAGGACCAGGGTGAGTTATTGACTTACCTTTCATATAACACACAGGACCGGGGTGAGTTATTGTCCTACCTTTCATATAACACACATGACTGGGGTGAGTTATTGTACTACCTTTCATATAACACACAGGACCAGGGTGAGTTATTGTCTTACTTTTCATATAACACACAGGACCGGGGTAAGTTATTGTCCTACCTTTTATATAACACACAGGACCAGGGTGAGTTATTGTCTTACCTTTCACATAACGCACAGGACCAGGGTGAGTTATTGATTTACCTTTCATATAACACACAGGACCAGGGTGAGTTATTGACTTACCTTTCATATAACACACAGGACCGGGGTGAGTTATTGTCCTACCTTTCATATAACGCACAAGACCAAGGTAAGTTATTGTCCTACCTTTCATATAACACACAGGACCAAGGTGAGTTATTGTCCTACCTTTCATATAACACACAGGACCGGGGTGAGCCCCTGCTGACTCTGGACCTACAACAAACATCCCTGATCTGAAAAACAACATGGAGCCTCCCCAGCAGCCACTGTATTGATATCCAACTGAAAAATAAAAGAAACAGCAAAAAATAAAAAATAAAGGAAATAACTCACATAAACAAACTCACAGATGTAAACTAAACTAAGTACATGTATTTCTTCTTATATTATTTTGAGTAAATTTGCAGACAATATAGAATATTTTTAAGAATAAAGAGTGGTCTGCTTAAAGATATCAACAGTGATTGTTCTGAAATAGTAATGACATGGCTACACCAGATTACACCTGGTAAGCATCTCTACCTTGGACATGCAGAAATAGATTGTAAGCTTTAACAACAATATATGGTCCGTAGCAGGATCGAACCTGTACTCCTTGCCATGAGAAACCAAATGCTAGAGTTTTCAGAGTACTGTAAACATACCTCCTCCTCTTAAATAATTTACTGATCTATCACCTCGGAAGTTTCCCTTTATATTATTATTCATTTATTATTATTTGTCTCAAATCTACACTTGCCAAATTTGCTTTTCTTATAAGTTTTCTTTTCAGTGTCTCTCTAGGCCTTCCTCTTTTTTTCTGTATCCTGATGTTTCCCATAAAAGAGCATGTTTTGGATTTCTCTTATTATCTCTTCTCAGCACGTCCGACAAATGTCTATCTTCTCTTCCTAACTGTAGAGGTGATCATTGCTTGCATAGCCATTTCTCTTATCTATCATCACCAATGGCCATGAAAAAATATGACCACAAATACCATATTCCCCACATGCTTCGCAAGGACAGAGGGAACTTGTTTTGTGTACATTCTCTTAAAACTTAAAGACAGGGGCAAGGTGCTTGACAACAATAGAGTTGGAAGCTGTCAGCGACACATAGCTGATGGCTTATGCCAGGATTGATGAACCAGAACAACCAGACCCTAATTCACCTCTTCGCTGTGCCTTTAGAAACAGACTAACCAGTCTGGTCTGGTCAAGTGAGTAGGGATCAAAGAGAGAAGGAAACCTAGTACTGAAAAAATGTCGTGCCGACGTCAGAAGTGTTGGGCCAAAAGGTGCAGATATCACAGTTCTACTGAAAACTACAACACAAATCTACATCCACTTAATGTCCTTCCAAGCACTGATGACGATGGAAAGGACCATCAATTTCTTTAGTAGTCATTGAGTTAATACCAGAAAGAGAAACATTAAAGACTCTTCTTTTGTTTTCCATATGGGCCAAAAGGTGCAGATATTACAGTTCTACTGAAAACTACAACACAACAAATCTACATCCACTTAATGTCCTTCCAAGCACTGATGACGATGGAAAGGACCATCAATTTCTTTAGTAGTCATTGAGTTAATACCAGAAAGAGAAACATTAAAGACTCTTCTTTTGTTTTCCATAAAGCTAGCCCTGCTTGGGTTATTTTGATCATTATTTCTTAATATCATTAGTGCTATGTATCAAAGATTGGTCCCAACATCACCTGTCCCTTGAGTTGTCTGTAAATTCTGACTGGCCAGGATCGGTCCATGGCTTGCTGTAATTTTCTTTTTACAGTTCAAGACACTGACAGCACATGGGCTGTGAGCATTAGTGACTTATGAACCATAACTGACCAAGATCCAACTCCCTTTCAGTGGTAGTGTTGGAAATAGACCAACTCGTCTGTCAAAACAAGTTGGAAATTGGAGATAAAAGGCAAATCTGGTACCCATAAATGTAGTGCTAAAGTCAAACGTGTTTGGTCAAAAGGAACAGAAATTAGAACCTGCTGTAAACCATAACACATCTATGTCCATTCAACATCTTTCAATGGAGCTGAATGTCATTTTAGCCACCTCAGCTCATTTCTCATATATACACCTTCTGTAAATGTATGTACGGGACTTTACTTCTATTATCTCATTTATTAGTAAGACAAAGTAACAATTTGTATATATTACATGTATGTATACATCTTTGTGTAAACAATTTAATCAGATTTTCTTTATTATTTTTTTTTATAATTTGCTAAACTCTTTCAGGACTATTATCTGACATGTTGGTTCGATAAAAAGTGTTATTTCTAACCATCATCTGAAAATTCGGCTCGGGCGAGTGTAGCTTAATATTTGTTTCATTTTAAGTGATTTTTGGTTTTTATTTCATCCAATACTTGATTTCCGTAAGTAGGAGAGTTCTCACTTCCTGTTAAACTGCATGTTTACAGGATTTGAACGTTAGAAAATTGTTAATTTATATTCATTGTTTTTTTTTCCTCATATTTCTGTCACATAATGGCCACGCCCACTGTTGGTACTTCTTGCAGTCTACCAAAATGATATAGGTCAGAACAAGCTAGATCTATGTTCAAACCTTGTTATTGCGTGATTCAGAAATAGAGTATTCATAGTATTTAGACTCTGGCAATAATTTTGTTGTTGTTGTGATAATGGGTCACAATATTAGTAAAAGTTATGCTAAAAAGGCAAGACGATCTGGCTTAGGTTTAGCTAGTGGATGCCTTCTATTCCAGTACTATCAGTGCCTCAGACAAATCGAGTGGTAGTGATTCTGATAACGAAACTGGTATTTTAGGGACATATCACACAAAATAAGTCCAGTTGTGTAAATAAAAATAATAAACTTGACTTGTAAATAATATTGTTCTGATGTCACAAAAATTTATAATATTTTTCATTCTGGGATCATTTACAAAAATGTACATAATTTTGTTATTTGTGGAAATAAATTAATCAAATAAACTGTATTTTGGAGGAATTTGGATTATGTTGTATAATATTTCAAAACAAATGTTTTGAAACAGGAAAATTAATCTGGTCCAAAACCTGAAATAACGTGTTTCCTGTTCTGGTCCTGAAAGAGTTAAAAAAAACATTTCTGTCCAAAGTAAACTCTGCCTGTTAATGTACCTTAGTAAATCTTCTCTCTATATACTCCACATATCTCTATCTATATCCCCCAAATATCCCTATCTATATCTTTCTTTATATTCCTCACATATCCCTCTTTATATTCCCCACATATCCCTATCTATATCCCCCACAATATCTATATTTCCCATATATCCCTATCTATATCCCCCACATATCCCTATCTATATCTCCACATATCCCTATTTATATTCCCCACATATCCCTGTCTATATCCCTACATATCTCCATATCCCCCACATATCCCTATCTATATTCCCACATATCCCTATAAATATTCCCCACATATCCCTATCTATATCCCCACATATCTCTATCTATATCCCCCACATAATCCCTATCTATATCCCCCACATATCCCTATCTATATCCCCACACATCTCTATCTATATCCCCCACAATATCTATATTTCCCATATATCCCTATCAATATTCCCCACATATCTCTATCTATATCCCCTACATATTCTATTTATATCCCCACATATCTCTATCTATATCCCCTACATATGCCTATCTATATCCCTCTATATCTCTATCACCTAACAATATTTATTTAAATTTATTTTTTCATTCTTGTTTCGCTGACTTCTTTCTCAATTTCTCCGCAATCCATGTTTTTGAGTTCTAGAGAACTGAAGGCAAGTAACCAATTCATAATAGACTGTACTATTTATACACACCTGAGGTGCCTGTATTGTAATTCCAGCTGTTGTAGACTCAAAGACATGTTCAAAGTCACCAGCAAATCTACTAACATCTGTCGATGTGCCTGAAAATACATGATGTTAAATTCCTGTGGTTCAATATTGTAGAATTTAATCAACTGTTGTGTTATCACTTAAATATTAATCACTAAGTGCCGATGGTTAACTTTAGGATCATAAATGCTAATAAATCTTTGTAAGAACACATTGTACAATCAATGTTTACCCATAGACATGAACCTTATATATAAGTTGTACAAGTAAAGAGAAATTAAAACCAACTTTAAACTGTGCACATTTTTGGAGCTATTTAAAAAAAAAATCTACTTATATGTTGATAGCAGTGCTTAAAAGAAGCAAATGTGAATAACAGACCTATTTCTAACAGACCTTACATAACAGACCTATTTCTAACAGACCTTACGTAACAGACCTATTTATAACAGACCTTACATAAGTCTTACAGACCTTACATAACAGACCTATTTCTAACAGACCTTACATAACAGACCTATTTCTAACAGACCTTACATAATGGCAGCCATTTATATCTATCTATTGTCCTTTCGAGCCGAAGACGGCACACATGGCAGAACCACAATCTCAAAAACAGAAACCTTGCGTGCCAAAGTGGCACATATTGCAGAGATCACTGCTTCTAAAATATATGGCGCTGTTTCTATAACAATACTTTTTACAATGACAGCTTGTCAAGCCATCGATCATTCCCCTTAGTCTACTCTTATGACATGCCTGGAAGGTCACAGTGTCACTATTCTTTACCATTTAGAGCAACAATATTTAAGTTTACCTCCCATGTCAAAGCCAATGACAGGAATTCGTTTCTCTTTATTAAATGTGGTCTCTGCATACCCGACAACACCACCAGCTGGGCCAGACAGAATAGCATGGGATCCCATGAAGCTGAAATTAGCAGGGACTGATTATGTTTACAACATTTCGTTGTACATAAAACAAGTGCAACTAAAACTATCATTACAGTTTCCATTATGTTTTTGTGACAACT
The DNA here is from genome assembly GCA_032433765.1 of Megaustenia siamemsis. Lineage (NCBI taxonomy): Eukaryota > Metazoa > Mollusca > Gastropoda > Stylommatophora > Ariophantidae > Megaustenia > Megaustenia siamemsis. The sequence continues at coordinate 15,210,993 of JAVIAB010000106.1, read as the reverse complement.
GGTGGGGTTTTCTGAGGACTGGAGAATAAAGGCTGCATTCTCAGTGCACTAGGCATGAGGTGTTAGAGTCAGAGTTTCTATTTTTTTCCCTCAATTTAAAAAAACTGTGACACAAACCTAAATTCAATTTATTTGGTGAATAACACATTTTTAATTCATCCAGTTACCCATTCTCAAAACGATTTAACAAACATGTTAAATCAATAAAGTTGATATAATCTGAAATGTCAATAAAGTTGATATAATCTGAAATGTCAATAAAGTTGATATAATCTGAAATGTCAATAAAGTTGATATAATCTGAAATGTCAATAAAGTTGATATAATCTGAAATGTCAATAAAGTTGATATAATCTGAAATGTCAATAAAGTTGATATAATCTGAAATGTCAATAAAGTTGATATAATCTGAAGTGTCAATAAAGTTGATATAATCTGAAGTGTCAATAAAGTTGATATAATCTGAAGTATCAATAAAGCTGATATAATCTGAAGTATCAATAATCCATAGTAAACAAGATGTGAAATGATTACATACTTCTCCATTGGTGTAAGTCCTCCGTCGGACCTCATAAAAAGGACTTTGGCTCCCTAATAAAGAATCAAGTACACTGTGTAAGGGAACAAAGTGAAAAAGAAAATAATCATAAACAATGTTAACTTACATATTTACATTAATGGAGAACATCACAGAACATTATCTAACATTTCAGCAAAAGAATCTTCTATTAGAACACAAAACAAAAGAACAAGAATTTCCAACTACCAACTTTACAGTTGAGGAGAAGACTTCCACAGTGTAATAACAAAATACCATTTCTGTCTGTTCGTGTTTGCCAACTTTATATCCCTAACAAAGTCACAGAGCACTGAATTTTGCATGAATATCGTTTTCCCCCTTTACAACACTGGCAGCCGTGTGCTAAGGTGTTCTTCGCCCTAACTTCAGAGTTACTGTCACTTTTTTCTATCATCGTGAGTTTTGATGTTTTGAGCCAATATTTTTATAAGTTTTTGCCAGTAGCAGCCATTTTTGGCTTGCTCTTTAATTTCCAACCACCAAGGGTTCTCTAACATGTGCAGAGTGCACAGGAATTCCTATTTTTTTACTGTTATCCAAGAGGGCTATTCCTGGGGGCTGGAATCCCCAGGGGAAAAGACAAAGAGGAAGACCAAGAAATTCTTGGAGAAGACAGACAGAAGCAGTGATAAAGATGATGGGGAAAACATGGAATGATCTCAAAAGAATGGCAAGAAACAGAACGACTTGGAAAGTGTTTGTTGAAGACCTATGCTCTACAGGGAGCTGAACTGTAAAAAAAGAAGAAGAGGGCTAGACATAGAATTTCACTACCCAGAGGCCTGGGGAGGGTAAATCCATGAAGAAACCAGATTTGAAGTGAAAAATATTCATCGTCTGTGGTAGGACCCAGAGCCCTCTTGTTGTTAACAAATAAAACATCCGATAATAATGTTTCACAATGTCAAATGAAATTAAAATCTACTTTACCTGAAGACCATCTTTGAAGCCCTCAATATATCTCTTGATACAGGGAGTTAAGTAAGCATCAGCACAAGCTACAACAGATAACAAATTTTGAAATTGATTAATACTTCATGAGTATGTCATGTTTAATCCTAGATTACGTCATCTGTCAGCGAATTACATTTTTATGACACCTTCGTAAAATTGAAGAACCCTAAATATTACATTTGGAATTCCCCACAAAAAGTATTTTATTTGAACTTTTGCTACACAGCTGTGTGTTTACACTAGGACAGACATGGGAATCAGATGTGGTAATCATTACCTGGCATACGTTTGATTTATGGCCAGAAATTCAAACTCATGGTGCTGTGGCCTCCGGAGGTACTACATTGTCTATTCATAAGATGGCCATCAGTCCATCATTTGAGCTGTATGTTCGGCGCCCTCTTAGCGTCATTCGCTGCCTATCCCATGTTACAAAGGTTTGTTTGATGTCTCACCGACAGTCAAAAAGATATTCCCACATCACAAGAAAAGAAAACAAGAAAGAGAATAAATTTCTTGAAAATTGGCGAAATTTATTTCATAAATTGAGAAGAAATAAAAGTCTCTCAAAACTACTCTAAAAATACTAATACTCTCAAAATAAGAGTTTCAAAATCTTACAAAGGTGTCTTAATCTAGGGTTGACATCAATTTTATTACTCAAATTATTTATTTTCTGCTGTGTACACATCTCGATGTCAATATTAATAAGTTCAATGAAAACGTTTGTGAGCTCAAGGTTGGTGGCATCTCAATACAGCTTGTCCCTCATTTTTTTTCCCAGGGTGTCTATTTTTTTTAGCAAATTGGATTTGAGATAGTATTGGAGAGCGGTATTCAAATGTAGGTCAGGTAATACCTTAACGCATGGGTCACCATTTGTCATTATTTTATGTGCAAAAACTATGGTGGTCATGGTTTTAAGATTTGTTAGCAAAAGCACACAAGCATCTTTAACATGGGTGTTGTAAAAGCGGTTTTTAATAGAAAAGAGGTATGAAGTATTGGAGATAAAATAAGACATGTTTTTAAATTAAATGATGGAGGCGAAGGCGTGCCTCACAGCACCAAAGTTGGAAGTTGACAGCAACCCACATTTGATGGCTTGCACCAGTATAGGTGATTCATAACCATCCAGACCCTGCTCTATCTATCCGCGGTGCCTCTAGTAACAGACTAACCAGTTTAGTCTGGTCAAGAGTGTAGGGATCAAAGAGGGAATACAACCTGGTACTCAAAAATGTCATACTGAAGTCAAATGTGTTGGGCCGAAAGGCGCAAATATCACAGTTATACTGCAAACCACAACACAACGCAGACACGCCCACTTAACGTCCTTTTAAGGGCAGATGACGAAGAGGTGTACTTCTTTAGTCACCGGGCGAACGCAAGCAAGCAAGAAAATTAAATGACAGAAAAAACTTTAAACATGCGAAATCTGCATTTTTCAGTCACACCCATCACCTTAACTCTTTCCGCATGGAAGCATTTATTCGATGTAACAGAAGAGATATCAGAGACAAAAATGTTCATGGTTTTTAAGAATCAATTTACATATTTATATTTATCTAACATATTATGAATGAATTTTTAAATAATTGAACAAGGTATTAGATTTCACCAATACCAAGATGATACAAAGCATGTAAAAAAAAATATGGTTTGGTGAAATTTCACACTAATCAAATTGGGAGTGGTGCACTATGTGGCGAATCATACGCGACCGAAATTGGTTTGGTGTACAGTGCGGCGAAACGTACTGAAAGAGTTAATATGGAGAATTGGCCTGGACTTTAACCTAGTGGCCTATTTAGGCTGGATCAATCAACCAGGAGCTCTAGGGACCCTAGCATGGATGCTAATATAAGTCATACAGGCTGTTTATTTATTTGTAGAAATCTACACTTGAATAAATAAATATCAGGAAATAAATTAAACAATAATGGAACAGTGACAGCAAGTAATAAAAGAGAAAACTTGATAAATGAAGACAAAGTTACCTGTGTATCCCCGGGGTACAATTCTAGCCATGGACATCACTTTAGAAGAAAGTGAAACATTTGTAAAGCCCATTTCTTCTGCAAGCTTTCCAACAGCCTCTTCATGATCAGGATAACTGTTATTTAAAGATGATAAAAATGCTAACTTAATGCCTTTTCACTTCACTATCAAGGTATCATATTTAAAGTGGTGATGAAGCACTATCTCCCCTCCAACATGGTCGCTTAATGTATGTGACCAGATTATGGTCAATTTTTACAGTTCTGTGTATATTTGTTTATTTATCTGTCCAACTTCTTGAATAAACCACTTTATATTATTTAAACACATAATTTAAACATGTTAATACTTTGTCAAGATGACATATCACATAATCCACACTCTGAAATTGAAACACACCGCCATCTTACATGTAATATAAGAAACGCTAGGAAATGTAACAGCAGAAGAGGTCAATAGAAGAGTAAAAAAGTAAAACTGAACATCCCCTCAATGCTGAAAGAGAAATAAGGAAAGGAAAGGAAAGGAAAGGATAAGAAATAAGACAAAGATAGCTAACCAAAAACTTCAACACTAGCACCCAAGAATTAAATGCACAATTTCATTCATTTTCCTATCTGGCCAAAGGCGGTACAAAGGGCAAAAGTCATAGTTCTCCACGATTGATGATATGCTGCTAGTTCTTATAGGTCTTGGTTGTTTTTTAATCCCGCGGTGAGCCTTTTCTAGTAATTGTTCTGCACAGTGATTCTCTCAGTCTGCCTTGTTTTCTTTTACCAGATGGTTTCCATTGATGAGGAAGTCTTTCTTCATTCATTCTCAGCACATGAGCAATATATCTCCAATATAAAGCATATAAAGCTCAACACATATTCTTGTTTCGATTAATCTCTCACCTGTTCTTTTGAAATGTATTCTTTCCAGCTTATGTTTGAGATCCTAAGAAGACATTTATTTTCAAAGGCATTTAATTTCCTAAAATCTTGGTGAATTCCCAACTTTCACATTCATAATGTTGGCACTGGTATCGCACAGGATTTGAAAAACCTAATTTTTGTTCATTCACTGAAAAATTTGTATATCCAGATGTTCGTCAGTTTATTTAAAGCTTTTGATGCTAGTGCGATGCATGTCATGACTTTTTATGTTATGTTTCCATCTATGCACATTTTGATGTCTAGGTAGATATAACAAGCAGATAATGGACATGGATAAGTCATGTGCTAAATAGAGGTTGCCACAGAGAAAAATCAATAATAAAAATCCCAACTGGCACAGCCGGGATTTGAACTCACAACCTCTCTGTCTCAAAACTGGCATCTTGCCCCGAGACCAACCATACCCCATAATAAGATTTGAAATGCAATGGATTCTGGAGAGAAGATATCAGGCATGTTGGAGGCTTGCTTCTAATTCAGTGGTGTACAAATTATCAGCTAGAGACCCAAGCCCATTAACAATATCATTCCAACACTCACATGTAAGAGTGCATGAGAACCACTGCAATACTCCTGATGCCATCATCCAAAACACTTCGTAGATCACTTCTTAGCAGAGACAGATTGAGTGGTTTCCATGTGCACAACTGTTGATTAAATTAAAAAATTCACAAGGTATTTACACAGAAACAACAGTCTTAGTTGCCAAGGTAATAAATATTTATAATAAAATAAACATTTGAAAAGAAAATTTCCCACATAATAAAATTCACAAACATTGAAATCACAAAATGGATATGACTGAAGTGAGATCATGGTTAATGTCAACCGGAGACATTCTTTGCAAGATGTGAAGATGGGAGAAGCAGTTGTAGGAAGTGACCATTATCTAGTTTAGCTACAATAAAGATAAAAGTTCAGACTGGAAATATATTAAAGAAGAAAAAAAAACATCCTTAATTCTTTCTGTACATTATGCCACACAGTGTGTCACACTCATTCGGTCAAGTCTGTATTGACGCAATGTACATCACCCTGCGTCATCCTCAATTTAGTTTGTATAAAAATAGTCCTACTTCTACATTATGTTAGTTCATATCATCATCATCATGTGCCATACCGGTTGGCGTAGGTGATCATGTCCCTCCACAATCTTCTATCTACAGTGCATCGTATCAGTTCTGTTGCTGTTGTTAGTTCATATAGTCTCTTAAAAACATTTTCTCCTGTAGAGTTTCTTCCAGGTTCGACACAAGGTATTCACACACAAAAATTGTGTCAAATAGTGTGCTTTTCCATCAGTGTTTATAGCTGACAAAAAACAGCAGATCAAAATAGCATTGATTAGTATTGATTTGAATGCTACATTTAAATTGATGACAGTGGAAGAAACCACTAAATTAACTTTAAAAATAAATGTTTTGAATAATGATATTTACAGACAACAGTGGGAGCAGTTTATTTAAGAGGTTTCAATTTTTGGAGCTACAAAAGGAAAGCTACCATCTCATGTTGGATACTTGCAATCAATAATCAATAACATTACAGTAAAGAGGAAATCAATACATATTGGTTGTTGATGACAAAAGATAAGTTTATTTTTATGCTACATCAATAAAACTTTCAGGCTGCTTGAAGACATATTGTTAATTATTTTTTCACAAAATAATTCATATTGGATTACTTGACCAAATATTTATGGTGGTAAGCTGATAATCATGGTATCAATTTTATTATTTAATTTTTTGTGTGGTCATTTTTCTTTTGACGGGTGTTAAGCATCTTTTATTGGTGAAATCTAATTCCTAGTTCAATTATCTAAAAATTCATATCCAATATGTTATATATTAGATAAAGAATGTCAATTGATATTTAAAACCATGAGGTCCATGAAAAATGTTGTCTCTGAGATCTCTACCACTGCAATTATAAAAACCTTATGTACTGAAAGAGCTAAAAAGTTGTTAAGTGGCACAGATGAATTGTGTTCTAGTTTTGCACACTGTTGTTTGCTATGGCATTTTAGCAGGTTTCTCATTTTGTATCTTTTCATAAAGATAAAACACACACAATTTTAAAACATTTACAAAAAGTATCAACATTTACAAAAAGTATCAACATTTACAAAAAGTATCAACATTTTTCAGGCGCACCATGAGAAGAGGAAAGTGAAATACTTGGTTACAACTGGCAAAATACAGGGAAAGAGAGATCGCGGACAACAAAGAGAGAAAATACTGGATAACTTGGTATCATGGCATGGAAGACAGTCAACAACAGAACTGGTACATTGCACTGTAGATAGAAGTTTGTGGAAGAACATGAACGCCTACACCAACTGGTATGGTTAATGATGACTTCTATCTCAATTTTAAAACCTTCAATCAGTGCTACCCTACATGTTTCTTCTCAATACATAGCTTTTATGAGGCTAATTATTTTGGATGAAATTCCATAATTGAGTTATTGAGTTATTTGCGGGTCATCATCATTGCACTCCGAACATGTCCATAGGTGCTCATATCCCCTCCTCAGCAATTCCCTCAGTGTCCAGCGACTGACAACTCCAGTTCTATGTTGGTTGATAAGTCTTCTTACACGGCCACTAAGTGCCTCATTTCTGGCTGTGCCCAACTTAACTCCCATTTCCATCATCCGAAGAAGTGACGTGGATCTGTGTTTGTCGAAGTCATGTGCCCTTCCCACATCTCGGAGGGCATTGATGATGAATTCCATAGTGCTCTAACATAATAAAAATACCAAAAATCACGTAAAATATGCTTCAAAATCTGCAAACCACAATAGTGAGAAAATTTGAGAAAGAAAAAAAAGAAATACATTGTCCCTTTCATTTCCTTGACATTACACAACTGCCTTGTGAGTTTTTCTAATACTGACCATCTCTCCAGTTGTTCCTTTTACTTCTCCATCTTGCCGGCCAATTTCACAATCTTCCCTCTTGAGAACAACTCTCTCATCCACCTCCACCACTTTCTCATAAAGATTTTCTGGACTAACAATTTCCTGTTTTTAAAAAAAAAGTAACATAATTCATGATTTTTGCAATGGATTATACAAACTGTAACATATATTTACATATTACACTTTCTGAACATAAAAAACATACACTTTTCTGTAAACAAAAAATATACCCTTTTCTGAACAAAAAAAATTTTTTTTTTCGTTCGCCAGCTTTTTACCTCTGACGAAGTCCCTAGAGACTAGGAACTGAATTTTGCGTGTTAATCCATTTTTCCCTGGCAGACAAAAAATATACACTTTACTCAACAATAAGTAATGTATTATTTCTTTTAAGAAACTAAATGTTTAAAATGTCTTTTGTCACAATAACTGCTAATTTACATTCTTTCTAGTAAGACTAAATCTTTATACACCTTCCCAGGATATATTACAAGTATATGTATTATCCTTCTTGATCATGTCAAAGAAAACTGCAATTGTTAAATCACTTTTAATCTTTCTTTCGTTCTAATCACTTTTAAATTTTGGAATTTTTTCTTCAGCATTACTTCCAAAACCACTTTTGCTCTGGCTACCTCCTAATTAAGTTTTCTTTGCTTTCTCTCTATACTTCTCTTTCCTGAGGGCCTCAGTAGCCTAGTTGGTAAAACCACCCAACTGGGCTCCCGATGTTCAGACTACCCGTGTTCGGTTCCCACTGGAAACAGTGTGGGTTGTACTCATGGTTGGAAAAAAATACCCCCGCAGTCAACCCAGTCACTGGCAGAAATGGGTACCGTGGTAGTACTCTGGGAAGGTGAAGAATGCCGCCTCACATTGCGAGTTTTGATGCTTGAAGCGACACTATCCAGAAGTCTCTGAACACTTCTGGATAGTAGGCCAAGCACATATGGGTGAAAACTTGCATGCTGAGACGTCTATTCAAGTCTCGTACTTTACCTTTTTACTTCTTTTTTCTTGCAGATGTCATTCCAGTACAAGATAGTAAGCCATTTCATGAGTAATGCATTCTGTCCATTTCAACATTCTCTCTTGTTGTCACATCATGTTTGTTGCCTTGATCATATTCACAGGTCAGTTTGTTTTATAAGTGCTAACTATCAAAGTAACAAGTAAAGTAATTGCTTGGTGAGATTCTACCTTTTAGTTATGGAACTCATGCTAAGTTTACAAACCAAATACAACAACACTGGTGCATTTAACAAATTAATCACATGTTCCTAAAATTATAATAATAATTAAATTTCTTTCTCGTCTTCTACACAGTCTGAGAATAAGTCATTTACATTTTATTGCTAGCAGGAGATGAATTAGTCCCTTAAGTATCATTGCTAGCAAGTGATGAATCAGTCCTTTGAGCATCATTGCTAGTATGAGATGAATCAGTCTCCCATGTATCATTCTAATAGGAGATGAATCAATCCTTTGAGCATCATTGCTGGCAGGAAATGAATCAGTCCCCCATGTACCATTCTAATAGGAGATGAATCAGTCCCCCATGTACCATTGCTAGCAGGGGATTATGTATTAATGCTAGTAGGAGTTGAAACAGTCTCCAAAATATCACTGCTAACAGGAGATGAATCAGTCTCCCATGTATCATTTACAAGCAGGAAATGAATCAGTCTCACGTGTATCATTGCTAGGAAAAGGTTATGCTTTTCCTTTACAGCCATGGTTTGAATCTCATTTCTTCCCTCATTTCAACAGCTTCCATGATGTATTCTGAATTGTGGGGATCTGTTTGACATGTGCAATGTGGAATTGAATTTGCTGTCAATTTATAGAAATGTGAATTTAATCTACAATGTCCTGTTCTGGGTCTCAGTGTTGTAGTCAAATATTACATTTAAAATATATTCTAACATGCCAAACAGAAAGTTTGCACATAGTACTGTAAAGTGTTACTAACCAGATCAAAAATATTTGGACGAGATTGGTTTCCTATGTGCAACAGATCTCGAAAGCCTTTTGTTATAACTAGCGCCATAGGTTCTCCTTTTCTTTCAAGTAAAGCATTGGTAGCAACTGTTGTGCCCATTCTAATCCATTCAATCTTGTCTGTGTCAATGGATGCTCCTGGAGTACTTGTTTCCTATTCAGGATTAAAAAATCCAATACTGGCTAAATGAAAAATATTTAAAAATAATGTTCTAAAAACCCATAACTGTATGGTATCAAATATTATTAGTTGATATATTTTATTAATGTAGAGATTTTTACATAATATAAAAATAAATGTTTTAAAATACAGTCTGAATTGGTCATAATGAAACCACTGCTTGAGAAATAAAAATGCTGACTGAAAAAATTAGCTAAAAGTCCAAGCAATAAAGATTGAAATGAGTCATCATCATCATCATTATGTACCAAGCCTGCTGGCGTAGGTGATCATGTCTCTCCACAACTTTCGATCACGACAGTTATTTATCATTTCTGTTGTTGACCTACTGCCAAGCCATTCTCTTAAGCTGTCTGGTATCTCTTCGTCCCTCAATTTTCCCACAGTTGTTACAATATATTCCAGCTGTTCTCTTCTCATAATATGGCCAAAAAATGATGTTGAAATGAGTAGTCTAGAGTATTGATGGAAATGCTGAAAAATACATCAATGTCATAAAATGCAGGTGTTACAGAAGAATACTCAGAATATCATAAATGGAGAAAAGAACAAACAAGTCATTTTTCAAGATCAGAAAATTTCAGAAAACTGCTTGATAAAGAACAACAAGAAAAAAATATATATGTTGGTCATGTAAAATTACATTATAGTTTTAGAAGATAATTATGGAAAGTTATATAATAGTCTTAGAAGATAATTATGGAAAGTTATATAATAGTCTTAGAAGATAATTATGGAAAGTTAAATAATAGTCTTAGAAGATAATTATGGAAAGTTACATAATAGTCTTAGAAGATAATTATGGAAAGTTACATAATAGTCTTAGAAGATAATTATTGAGGCTTAGTTCAAGTAAACATGAGAAAGGAAGACCGATGAAGGATATCATGGACAAGCTGAGAACGACTGCTTTAGACGATGACATCTCAAGCAGGACAGAGAAAACTTCAGAATAGATGTCATAGGAGCCAAGTTCCAACAGGGTTAAATTAGCTGATGATGATCTTAAGATGCCCCATAACATATAATGTTAAAAAAAATGAAATACCAAACTTCACCATACTCTGTACCACAGTATTTGAAGATTTAAGATATTGCTCTTCTTCACTGTTAACAGGTTTCCAAAGTCAAGAACTCAAGAACCAATTATTTTTTGCAGATGAGTATGGAGTTATATGTTTTTAAATTATGTGTATAAGATTTTGGTCTTCATGGTTGGCATGTATGCTTCCAATGAGTTACATCAAATATGTTTTTATATCAGGAACAGAAGAGAAATGGAAACTATTTTATTAGTGCAAAAGGAAATAAAACATGTTAACAAAATGCATTTACGTCATAAATAAAATGGCTGAAACAGAAAGGGGTAATTTACTAGTTTAATGTTCTAAATTATATGAGATTAGAGCAACATTTCCTTGTACTTTATTAGGTCGTTCTCTAATCTGTCATCAGAAGACTCCGAGTTAGGTTTAGGAATACCCTAAACCTAACCCTTGAAGACAAAAATAAAATTAACTGCATAAAAACTAGAAACAGTTGATAATTCAAATATGTGCGGTCAATTAGTGTAGATCACTCATTTCGCAGAAATAATTTAGGATGCTAAACTTGTAAATTACCCAGAAAAGGCTCTAGTCAGAAGTCAGATGTGAGTGACTGATTTGCTTGTATAGTAATTTTATGACAATTGAAGAATAGAATGATTCTTCTAGATTCAAGAATCATTGATAGTAAATTAAAATAGACAAATCAATATTAATTACTACTATCATGATGCAGTTTTTTTTTTTGCTGTGTCATATCATTTACTTTTACTGTACAATATATTCTTGCAACCATTATCTGATCAGTCTGTATTTTAAAATGAAATATGTCTATTTCTTGCAGCAATTATATCTATAAAATATTTGAGCAAACCAGTGATTGTGATCATGGGTGCACATATATATATATGATTATTATTTATTCTATCTATTGTCCTTTCGAGCCGAAGACGGCACATAGGGCAGAACCACAATCTCAAAAACAGAAACCTTGCGTGCCAAAATGTCACATATTGCAAAAATCACTGCTTCTAAAATGTATGGTCCTGTTTCCATAACAATACTTTTTACAATGACAGCTTGTCAAGCCATCGATCAACCTCCTTAGTCGCCTCTTACGACATGCCTGGAAGGTCACAGTGTCACTATTCTTTACTGCCCTCATAATGAGACCCCGGTAACACACGGTTAATTATTTATTACTCAGTACAAATTTGAGTAATGTTACAGCATTTTTGTCATTATTAATTTACAAGCCCACTTACAACGGTTGAATAACCACACAACTGTCACTAGTCACTGTGTAAGTGTAGGGATTACCTGAGCAATAATTCTGCGAATCGCTTCCTTCGGGCATCTTTATAATTAGCAGGATCTTCTGACAATAGTTTCATTACTCGCACTCTGCCATCTGGACATCTAGCCCACACATCTGTAAAGGTACCACCTCTATCAATAGCGAACTGAAACAATCCAACTTGTGCCATATTTCTATTATTTCAATCTTCAACTCTAAGTAAAGTTGTTCACTTGTCAGACTTGTGTTGCACTGTGACTTTAAACTTTTATTTTATACAGAGTTGGGTTTTGTATTATTAATAATTATTCGCTTGCTTGCAGCCTAATTGTTTTATCCTTTGCTATGGAAATAGAGTGAAGTATGCACTTTTAAAATACAGGCCTGTAAACATATTAATAGTTGAGGGTTTGACAGAATTAAAAGATAGGCCCACAGTTCTCGGCTACTGGAACATGCCCCCTTCCACAATTAGTCTGCAATATTTTACAAATCGCTCTTTCGTTGTATCGTTATTTCGGTGTAATAATTAATATAACTCTGCTCCTGTTAGTAATTAACTACTTCTTCTTCCTGTCAACTCCCTGTGGAGCATAAGTCTTCAACAAACACATTCTAAGTCATTATGTTTCTTGTAATTCTTTTAAAATCATTCCATGACTTCCCCATCATCTTCATCTCTGCTTCCACCTGTCTTCTCCAAGAATATTTTGGTCTTCACTGGAGTTTGATTGGCACTTTTCCATAATTCTACATTTGTGATTATGTCCTTCTATTTCCATCCTTTTATTCTGCGCAAGTATCCATTAATGAAGTCTGTATCTTCGTGATTGTCAATTTCGAATAGATTGACCACTGGATTTCATCTCTGTTGTCCTGAGTTATTTTCATAATCCAATCTATGCCAGTAGAAAGAGAAATGGAGATAGAAGGCATACCTGCCTTACTCCTGTTTTTATTTCAAATGTTTATGTAAGCTGTCCTTCGCGCACAACACTTCATTTAATTCCTTCATATCCCTTTTGTATCAAGCTAATAAACTTTATGGGGATTTTATAATGATTCAACAACATCCAAAGCATTTCTCTGTTTAAAATATCAAATGGAAGAAGCCAACGAATGGTTCTAGAGCCGACACTAGGTTCAGCGAGTTCAAAGTTTCGGCCAAGAAATACTGTCAGTCACCCACCTCCTCTACCCCAACACATTCACCTCACAATTATTTTACTTTTAGTTTCTTTCTCTCCAAACCTCTTTTCATCAGTCAAAATTATATATCCGATCTGATCATTCTGATTTTGTCGAGTTACAGTGAACAGTTCCATTTTAACAGGAAACAGTGCTATTGTTGTAATCTGTGTTTTCATTGTCTGTTGCTTCGGTCGTGGTATAATATGAACAATAAACGTCAATTAAATGGAAAAAAATCAGATTTTTTGAGACTGTTTGGGAACTACCCTGTAGCTTCACGTTGAGTTCATTCATGTGCTGGGTGATATCAGTTAAAAAGGCCAATACGCTGTTAAAATGTGATCAGACATTTTCAGACATAGATCTGTTTTCACCTCTATGGCCCTTTCTACTAAAGATCTTATGATATAAATGGCATTGCTTGTTCCTTTAACTCTAACAAAACCACACTGTTCATCGTTAATTTCTGAACTGATTTTGTTTTGCACTCTTCGCATGATGATTCTTAGTAATATCTTAGTCATATGACTCATAAGGCTTATTGTGCGATGATCATCGCATTCAATCGCACCCGATTTCTTTGGTAGGGCTATGAATATTGATTTGAGCAAGTCGTCTGGTATATATCCGCTGTTTTAGATATCATTTAATATTTTTGTAATTATTTATATTCCAAAATCACCCATGGCTTCAATCTCTTCTTTAGTTATATTATCTGGAGCTTTGCCTGCTTTCATATTGCGCAAGGCATCTTCCACTTCTTCTCTGAGTATTTCTGGTCCTTCTCCATTATCCTTAATATTTACTTCCGTTCGTTCATCATTATAAAGATCTGTAATGTATTCTGTCCATTGTTCCCTTATGTTTTCTTGATCAATCAACAGTTCTCCTTCCTTTGACCTTAAACATCCAGTTTTTGATTGCATTTTTCTTCCTGTTAATTCCTCAATTTGCTTTTATATAGCTTTAGCATCTCCTGTTGCATTTCAATCTCTTTGCATCTCTCTTTTAGCCATGCTACTTTTGCTTCATTGCATTTTACTACGTTTTATTTATTTAATCTCTTATACTCATCTTTATTTCTTCTTCTTGTATCCATTAGCTGCAAAATGTCATCTGTCATTCATTTCTTTCTTGAATTTGTCCTCACAGCTGGTATGAACTCTTTTGACGTTTGTTGCATTGATTCTTTTAGCATTTCCCACAGTTCATCAATGCTTTGTATCTTCTCTATTGCATTGTACCGGTTCTGAATTGTGATTTTATATTTATCTTGCAGCTTCTTGTCTGATTTTGGTAAATGTAAATTTAACTTGATGTTAACTGAGGCTCGTTTTGTTCCACAACTGGTACATGATCACTATTGCAATCTGTCCCTGATCTAGTTTTCACACACACCAGACTGTTTCTAAATCTATTGATTATCATTATATAATCAATTTTATTACATGCGTTGTCCCCTGGGCTTTTCCATGTCCACAGACGTCTTGGATGTTGCTTAAACCAGGCGTTTCCTATCATCATGTTATGTGTTCTTGCCCATTCAATAAGTTTCTCACCTCTTTCATTCCTCTCGCCTAAGTCATAATGACCAACTACTTCCTCAACTCTTTCCTTTCCTACTTTTTTTACGAACACAACTCGGGGTTAAATTGTATATCTGTATTTTTATATTAGCACAAACATCTTAGGGCAGGGCTGAATACTTGTGTTGAAAACAGTTATGAAACGAAACAGTGCCAATAGTGCTCCTGTTAGTTTTCATCATTTGTTATAATTTGTCAAAGACAGCTACATTCTTGAACTATTTGACTGGTGACAATAAATGAATATTCATCATCATCAAGTGCTGTCTCCGCAACGAAGGTTGGCTACCATGGAGCGCCATTTCAGCTCTGTCTCTTACTTTGATGGTCCATCTTTAGATGTTACTCGAAATGAATATTATGATGGAGGAATACATCAACTTTCATTGCATTGCCTAAAAAGAATGGTGCAGTTGACTGCAATGACTTTAGAACAATAAGCCTGATGAGCCATGTTACAAAAATCTTGCTAAAAGTTATACAAGGAAGGATTCAGAATAAAATCAATACTGAATTAGATGAGCAGCAATTTGGATTTAGGAAAATTAGCGGGACAAAAGAAGCCATATTTAGCATGAGAACATAAATCGAAAAATACACAGAAGTAAACAAACCAATATATGTCTGCTTCATAGACTACACCAAAGCTTTTGATAGAGTACACCACAAACAACTTATAGAATGCCTAAAAGAGATACATCTAGATGACATGGACATATGATTAATATGTAATCTATACTTGGAGCAAACAGCAATAATAAAATATAACAAAGAGAACTCTACACCCATTGATATAAAAAGAGGAGTAAGACAGGGATGCATCCTATCACCATGCTTGTTCAATCTACACACTGAGCAAATCTTTAAAAACATCATAGAGATGCCAGGCCTACAAATTAATGGAAAGATAATCAATAACCTATGATATGCTGATGATACTGTACTACTAGCAGAAAATCCTAAAGATCTACAACAATTACTTAATTAAATAAACATGATAAGCAAAATATATGGACTAGATATGAATATCAAAAAGACTAAAACTATGATCATAACAAAGGAAATACTCAAAACCCACAAGTGGATATCAAAATTGAATGATTAGACCTGGAGACAGTTCAGAAGTACAACTACCTTGGACATACTATAACCAGTGATGGAAAACGTACAACTGAAATAAACAAAAGAATAGGAATGGCAAAAAGTAATTTTAATGTCATGAAGAACATACTAACATCAAAACAAATAACATCAGGGCTAAAACTAAGTGTAGACTAAGAACGAAAAAACTAAGAGTAGCAAAATGTTACATCTTCTCAATATTCCTATATAGTGTAGAAACATGGCGCTCCATGGTAATCAACTTTTGTTGTAAAAAAAGCACTCGATGATGATGAAAAACTTACATGGAGAAGGTATAGATAGTCGAGGGAGAAGTTACCAAGACTTACATGGACTGACAACATGATGATGATTATTCCAGACATTGATTTGATTGGTGCAAACAATCGTTCGACACCTTCAAAAAAGCGTTCAAACTGAACGAAGAAGAAGAATAATTAATACGATGCTCAAAAAAATAGTCACTAACAGCAACGTAAAAGCGCAAATGCTTTTCAGTAATTTACAGTGATTTAAATATTGTGCCTGTTAAATATTTATAACGCAAACTAATAAAATATGCTAATAGTTTCCCAATCAGCAAAGCTTTCAAATGTTAATAAAGTAATAAATAGTAGCTCTTGATAATATAAAATAATATTTAGATAGATTAATATAAAATTATGTAAGTAAAAGAGTTGTGTCCCTTTAATTTACCAGGGCAACATTATTATTTCCCTTTGTTCAAACAATATGTATACCTGGGTGAAAAAAGAAAATCCGCTTGTTCCAGTCTGTTCCAACCTTCTGGTTATATTTAAGTAGTATTTATAGCCCAGCTATTCAGCGTTTCAAACAAAATAGTTGTGTATTTAGAGAGGTGTTACATACTCTCGCCACACTCACATACAAATGTACATACGCACTACAATTTTGATGTAAAACAATAGATATATCAACACATCAGTAATATATAGACGGTTTGTGATTGAAACATAAATAAATACTTAATTCACAAAGTAAACAAATAAACGTTTAGATAGAAATTTGTATGTGTGACATTTCGTGTGCCTTTTACTAATTTTAGTGGTATTTAGATAAAGTATTTTCGACTCCTGTGTGGTACCGGGGCCTCATTATGAGGGAAGTAAAGAATAGTGACACTGTGACCTTCTAGGCATGTCGTAAGAGGCGACTAAGGAGATTGATCGATGACTTGACAAGCTGTCATTGTAAAAAGTATTCTTATGGAAACAGAACCATTAGTTTGGAAGCAGTGATCTCTGCAATATGTGTCATTTTGGCACGCAAGGTTTCTGTTTTTTTTTTTTTTTTGAGATTGTGATTCTGCTCTATGTGCCGTCTACTACTCGAAAGGACGACAGACAGACAGACAGACAGACAGACAGACAGACAGGCAGGCAGATAGATAGATAGATAGATAGATAGATAGATAGATAGATAGATAGATAGATAGATAGATAGATAGATAGATAGATAGATAGATAGATAGATAGATAGATAGATAGATAGATAGATAGATAGATAGATAGATAGATAGATAGATAGATAGATAGATAGATAGATAGATAGATGGATAGATAGATAGATAGACAGACAGACAGACAGACAGACAGACAGACAGACAGACAGACAGACAGACAGACAGACAGACAGACAGACAGACAGACAGACAGGTAGATAGTTAGATAGATAGATAGATAGCTTTCGAATGCTTATACATTTATAACAACACTTAGGAGTCGGAGACTAGGCTAGCTGGGTCATGTCATTAGAATGGCAAACAATTGTTTTCCCAAACAAATATGGTATGGTAAACTAAGGGACGGAAAGAGACCAAAAGGCAGACTAGTCTTAAGATATAAGGATGCTTGCAGGGCTTCCTTGATGGAATTCTTTATCAGCGAAAGAAACTAGGTGGATCTGGCTGCAGATTGTAGTACAAGGAAAACAAAAATTAAAAAAAAAAAACGTCAGCAACATTCGAGGCAGCGTTTATATAAAATTCTTAAGACAAAAAGTGCGGTAGAAATTAGACAAGGCTAGGCGTCACGAATTGCATCTTGCTCACTCGGAGGTCGAGTCTGTCTATCCACAGTAAAACAGCATCCAGCAGTAGACACCAATATTTTATCAAACTACTGACTTTTCATGATTGCTTGCTACCAGCCGTCCGTCAACACGACAAAAGCCACACAATCATCATCATCAAGTACCGGGCCTGCTGGCGTAGGTGATCATGTCTCTCCACAACTTTCGATCTCGACAGTTATTTATCATTTCTGTTGTTGACTTTCTGCCAAGCCATTCTCTTCAGCTGTCTGGTATCTTTCTCTTTGCTTCCCTCTATCTCTTTGTCCCTCAATTTTCCCAGTTGTTACAATATATTCCAGCTGTGCAATATATTCTCTTCTCATTCATCATCATCATCATGTGCCATACGGGTTGGCGTAGGCGATCATGTCCTTCCACAATCTTCTATCTACAGTGCATCGTATCAGTTTTATTGTTGACTGTTTTCCATGCCTTGACCCCAAGGTATCCAGTATTTTCTCTCTTTGTCGTCCGCGATATCTCTTTCATTTTATTTTGCCAGTTGTAACCAAATATTCCAACTTTCTTCTTCTCATGATGTGCCCGAAAAATGTTGATTGTTTCTTTCTGATGTTTTTAGGAGCTGCCTTTTTGTGTTGGACTGATTCTGTAATGTAGTTGTGCAAGTTAGACGCAACGAACAATCTAAGTGACAGTGAGCGAGACAGTCTCACAACGTTCATGCTCCATAAGGAGTATGATTTTGTATTATAATTATGCAATTTAGAAGCAACGAACAATTTGGGTGACAAGGGGCGAGACAGCGTTTGCCGAGACATGCTCAACAACGAGTGTGCTCTACCAAGGAGTTATGAAACTCAGAAACGACGAACAGGGTAGGTGAGATTGGGCGAGTCAGATATGGCCAACTTATGTGCTCAACATTGAGGTACTATTATGAGAGTAGGGGTGGAATTCAGAAGCAACGAATCATTCAGGTGAAGGTAGGCGAGACAGCCATCGCCGAATTCATGCTCGATACCGTGGGTGCTGTTACACTCAAAGTTACAGGCACGAACAGACAACAGTGCGAGATTCATCGTCGCATACCAGTGGCCGAATTCCTTGACGCAAGTTATTTACTTGTTACTTATTAATGGAAACTACTTCGTCAGCCGCAGTTTTATCTCTTTAGGAAAGTTGCACCGTGTTTTGTTCGTCGTAGGCTGCTTTCACTAGAGTAATCAGGAACGTGTTGTGTTCTGTGAAAATGGCGTTGCCTTGACGCGCACAAAACTGTTTCATATTGAACGCGATACATTCTGTACACATGGAGAACAGCTCATAATGAACACATGAGAAATGAACAAATCTAAATACCATCATCATCAAGTACCGGGCCTGCTGACGCAGGTGATCATGTCTCTCCACAACTTTCGATCTCGACAGTTATTTATTATTTCTGTTGTTGACCTTCTGCCAAGCCATTATCTTAAACTGTCTGGTATTTTTTCTCTTTGCTTCCCTCTATCTCTTCGTCCCTCAATTTTTCCAGCTGTTATAATATATTCCAGTTATTCTCTTCTCATTACATGGCCAAAAAATGATGATTGTTTCTTCTTAATGTTGGAAATTAGCTCTTTTTTGCTTTGACCTCTTTTAGAACGTTTTCATTACTCTTCTTAGCTGCCCATGGTATTCTCAATATTCTTCTGTAAAACCACATTTCTACAGACTGCAGTGATTTTCTTGTTTGTTGTCCTATTGTCCATGATTCCCATCCATATGTTAAAACTGACTTAACATAACATTTAAGAACTATTTTTCTTGTTTCGATTGTCAAAAAAGGATTGCATAGTATCTTCCCAATTTTTTGGAAAGCTGCTTTTGAGAATATATATATATAAACTGTTTGGTATAGCATGGAACGAATTCAAAACAAACGAGGAAATTAGAGAAATCGCCAATCAACCACTAATATCTTCAGTAATAAAGAAATGACGATGGTCATACGTTGGACATGTGATGAGAAGAGATAATAATCGAATAGCAAAGCAAGCCCTCATATGGGAAACAACAGGTAAAAGAAAAAGAGGAAGATCCAGGGAGACACTGAGAAGAACATTGATGAGAGAGGCAAGAGCAGCAGGAGTCGGCTCCCTCAATGAGATTGAACTGCTTGCACAGAACAGAGACAGATGGCGAGATTTGATAAAATATCTTTAAAAGAAAACTGCTAGAACAAAAATTCATATAGGAGAAGGTGTATCTTGGTCTACGCCCTATGGGCCGGCTACGGCTCGAAAGGTCAATAGATAGATAGATAGATAGACAGACAGACAGACAGACAGACAGACAGACAGACAGACAGACAGACAGACAGACAGACAGACAGACAGACAGACAGACAGACAGACAGACAGACAGACAGACAGACAGACAGACAGACAGACAGACAGACAGATAGATAGATAGATAGATAGATAGATAGATAGATAGATAGATAGATAGATAGATAGATAGATAGATAGATATAGATAGATAGATAGATAGATAGATAGATAGATAGATAGATAGATAGATAGATAGATAGATAGATAGATAGATAGATAGATAGATAGATAGATAGATAGATAGATAGATAGATAGATAGATAGATAGATAGATAGATAGATAGATAGATAGATAGATAGATAGATAGATAGATAGATAGATAGATAGATAGATAGATAGATAGATAGATAGATATAAACGGTAGGGTTACAACTTCACGTAACAAGTGGACAACACAAATCAGAACGACGTTTCAGCGCAAACGCCTTCTGCAGGAACAAACATACAACACACGTACAAATATATATTAAAATACAAATAAATAAATAATATTAAAATGGAACTAGAAGGAGAAATGAAAGGAAAATAAGAATTAAATCTACCCTGTAAGATATGATGTGGAAAGAACGGAAGTGCGTACGGGGCGTGTGTGCGTGCACAAAAGTGAAAATGTGCGCACATAACACTTAGTAATAATGAACACATTCGAGTCGCTGTAAAGGCCGTCAGTGGGAAACATATCACCATCCGCCCGCAGCAAATCCGCGGACTTAAGATGCCAGGCGACAGAACCACGAATAATTCATGCAGAAAACCTACACAAAATTGAGGTTCTCAGCCCATAGCCATCTATAGATTTCCAAAAGCCTAAGGGCTGACTGGAAATTACCGGAAAATCCCCAAATAGCATGACGTTTTCAGCTTTGCCAGCAGGGGCGGTTGTAGTTACAGTGACGCCAGCCGTATAAAACTTCTATATATGATAAAGTCACTCTGGAGGTTTTTACGGTTTTATATTCTTCCCACGGGCTTCATGAAATCTAAAGATAGCCTAACGACCTCAGCTTTGTGTTGGTTTCCTTCTTCTTCTTCTTCTTTCCTTCCTCATCTGCCTTTCAGCGTCGAGGGGAGATATAATTTGCGGTCTTTTGCTCTTCTGTTCGCCTCTGCTGCTGTTATGTTTCCTAGTGCTTCTAATATTCCATCGACCCATCTTTTTCGTGGTCGACCCTTGGGTCTGGTGTTCTCACAACGTTTGTTGAAGGCTCGTTGTGTTGTGTTTTGTTCTTTCTGCCTTGTCACGTGGCCGAACCATTTTATCTGTTGTTTCCTTATATATATTCTATGGCTGGGGCTATTCCTAGCTTTTTTCTCAGTTCTTCATTTCTGATCTTATCTCTCAGACTGTTTCCTGTCATTCGTCTAACACATTTCATCTCTGTAGAGGTTATTTTTCTTATTGTTCTTGCATCTAGGGTCCAGGTCTGGCATTGGTAGCACAACGTTGGGATGAAGATTGTATTGTATAGTGCTCGTTTTGCCTCCAGAGTTATTTCCTTGTTGGACAATAGTGGTGATAACTGTCCGATGATTTGACAAGCTTTGTTGCATCTTGATTCTATCTCTGCTGTTTGGGAATTATCGTTTGTCATTAGACTTCCTAGGTATTTGAATTCCTCTACTTGTTTTAGTTGTCTGCCTTCTATAGTTATGCTGATGTTCTGTTTATTTTTGGCGACATTCATGACTTCTGTTTTGTTGATTTTCATGTTGTATTTTGTTCCTAAGATGTTGAGTTTGTTTAAGTGTTCTTGTAGGTCTTCTATTGTTTCATGTATTAGTGCCTGGCCATCTGCAAATAGAAGCTCGTTGATCTCCTCTGTCTCTGATGGGTTGGCTAGCTTGCATATATGGTCCATGTATGTAATAAACAGTAGGGGGGATAGTACGCACCCTTGTCTTACACCTGATCTAACTTCGAAGTGGTCTGTGTAGCCTGTTGCTGTTCTGACCCTGCAGCTGCTGTTGGCGTAGAGACTTTTAATAATGTTGGTTAGATGTTGGCTTACTCCGTATGTTGTTAGTATCTCCCACAGTTGTTCTCTGTTCACTCTGTCGAATGCTTTTTCCTGGTCAATGAAGGCTATGTATAAGTTTTGACTGTGTTCTGTCGTTTTTTCTGCAAGCTGTTTTAGTGTGAATAGTGCGTCGGTACATCCTCTGTTTTTTCGGAACCCATTTGAGAATCGCTTAACTGTAGTTCTATTATTGGTCTCAGTCTTTTTTCCAAGATTTTGGCGTATAGCTTTCCTACATGGCTGAGCAGAGATATACCTCTATATTGATTGCAGTCTCTTTTGCTACCTTTCTTTTTCCATATTGGTATGATGATTGCCTGTTGCCAGTCTTCTGGGGCTTGTTGTTGGTGCCATGCTGCATTAAATATTCTGTGCAGCCATTGCATTCCTGTTTCTCCCGCTGCTGCTATTATTTCTATTGGAATGTTATCTATCCCTGGTGCTTTGTTTCTTGGTGCATATTTGATTACTTCTTCTATTCCCTCTTTCATGATGATAACTCTTTTTCGAACTAAGGCATATCTTTCATATTTTTCTTGGTTCTTGTTCTCCCTCCAATTTTTAAACAGTTTCTTCTTTTCTTTAATTGCTTCTCTGATTGTTTCGTTCCACCACGGGGTGCTCTTTTTCCCTTCTCTTGTTCTTAGCTTCGTTCCACAAACTGTTTTAGAGATGTTAGTTACTGTTTCCTTAAATTGTTTCCACTCTTCTTCTGCTGTGCATACTTCGTTAAGGAGTTTCTTGAATTCCTCTCTTAAATTTTCTTCTAGGGTTTTCCTTGTTTCTTGATCGTTTAATTGTTTTATTTTTATTGTCTGTTCTTTTCGCTTCTTTTGTTTGTTTTCGTATATTCTCTTTATTTTTGGCTATCTTAGTGTGATCATAACCATCTTGTGATCCGTGTCGTCTGTAATATTTGGGATTGCTCTGCTGTCGGTTACTCTTTTCTTGTTCTCTTTTCTTGTTAGTATAAAATCTATCTGGCTTCTGCATGTTGTGTCATTCCATTTGTACCAGGTGTATACTTGCGACTCTCTGTGTTTGAAGAAAGTGTTGGTGATAAATAAATCGTTTTGATTGCATAGATCCAGCAGTCTGTTTCCGTTTTCGTTTATTTCAGCTGTTTTATCGCCATAGGGTCCTAAGATATCACTATTCTCACTGTTGTGTTTCCCAAGCCTTCCATTAAAATCTCCCATCACTAACATTTCGTCAATCTTGTTAATAATTTCACTCAGTGTGTCGTAGAATTCTTCGCTGTCTTTTACATTGTTGTTGCATGGTGCATAGATTTGAATGTAATTTGTTTTTCGATCGTCTTCTAGCAGTTTAATTGAGATAATTCTTTCTGAATGGTATTTTATTTCTAGAATGTTCTTTGCGTGTTCTGGATCGATGATAAAACCTACTCCATATGTTGCTCTTTCTGTGTTGTCGACTCCCGAGAATATTTTCGTGTAGTTCATGTGTGTTTTCTTTATCTGTTGTCCTTTTACTCTGGTGTCCGCTAATCCTAGTATTTTAATTTTCAATTGGTTTCCTGCATGCAGATATATGTGGTTCTATTGTCTGGCATCGCTCCCAGTGACTCTATGCTCTTATAATCTATTTGAGATTATAGATTCATATTGAATTGGTATGATGATTGCCTGTTGCCAGTCTTCTGGGGCTTGTTGTTGGTGCCATGCTGCATTAAATATTCTGTGCAGCCATTGCATTCCTGTTTCTCCCGCTTTTGAATCTATATGTTCGAAGTGCAATGATGGTGATCCGTAAATAACTCAATTCGATCTATTCATCTGTATATTATCCTTTCTAGCCGAATGGGCAAAATGTGCAAACTCCCTTTGTCTGACCTGCCACAGCCACCAATGTAGAGATGCTGAAATGTGCTGAGGAAATTATTCTTGTTGATAGGCATACCACTACTCAACAATTCGTTTTAAAGTTTTCAGTCAGCATTGGTAGTGCAAATGTAATTTATAAAAACTTTCGGATTCTCACTAAGGCTTATGCAAGATGGGTTCCACGAAATCTCACAAATGAGCACTGATTGCATAGAAAGGCAATTTCTTCTGAACAGTTGGAGCGTTTCAATGTTGATGAAGGGAAATTGTTGGCTAAGATTGTTACAGGTGGCGACACTTGGGCACATTACTTTGAACCTGAGACAAAAAGACAGTCAATGGAGTGACACCATCCGCTCTCACCTCCTTCGGCTGGAAAGGTCATGATTACTGTCTTTTGGAACATTGAAGGTGTGATTCTTGTGGATGTTATACCAAGAGAGAGAGAGAGAGAGAGAGAGAGAGAGAGAGAGAGAGAGAGAGAGAGAGAGAGAGAGAACAATAAATTCACTAGCTTACATTAAGACATTGAATGTGTGATTCTTGCGAATGTTATGTCAAGAAGAGAGACAATCATTTCGCAAGCTTACACTAAGACATTGAACAAAACCCGATCAACGATTTCTCGTTTTTTTCCCCCACAAGAATCCAGCAGACCTGCTTCTCCTTCACGACAATGCGCGTTTCTCACACAAGTCTGGCAACACGGGAAGCAATCGCCAGATTGGGTTGGACTGTACTCCCCCATCCACCATACAGCCTTGATTTTGCACCCTCTGGTTTCCATCTCTTTGGTCCACTTAAAGATGTCATCAGTGGAACAAGGTTTCAAGATGATGAAGGAGTGATTTATGCAGCAAAGAAATGGCTACACAATCAAGACAAAGACTGGTACAGGCTAGGAATACATGCACTTGTTGCGCGCTGGCGTAAAGCTGTACAAGTGGATTTGAATTATGTTGATTGATACAGATGTTTACAAGTAAAAAAGTAAAGTACCCCCGTCATGCTAAGTGGCGTATAGGGATTATGGTGTTAGTGACCATACATTTTACAGACCTTCAGTACATGATTTTCGGGGCAATATGGTCGGTATTACGCCCGTGCCGCTTTGCTTTCCCAGAAAAAAATCCGGTACCAATTTAAGGCTGGGTGAACCCGGAAGCCGTTGGTTGGGATCGACCCTACCCCTTATCCTTTGTAGTCCAGTTCATTAACCACTGAGCTATCGCGGCTCGATGTTTACATGACATCCCCATATATAATGTGTAAACATTTCATACTTTTTGAATTAGCGGTTCCCTAAAAAACCGATGTGGTGCATGACTTTTATATAGTTATAGTTATAGTTATATATATTGCGTTCGCCAGCTTTCACCTCTTGCTAACTCCCTAGAGACCAGAAACTGAAATTTGGTTGTTAATCCGCTGTTCACTAGCAGCAGTGTGCACATGAACCTCTCACAACACAGGCAGATAAATATGTATTCGGAGGTACTCATATTTTTCTCCGTCGATGAGTAATCAACGTTTCAAGCCAGGCCTCGCTGCTGAGACCAGGGGTGGTCGCAGAAAGAAATCACAAATAACAATCCCAACTGGTGCAGCCGGGATTTGAACTCAAGACCTCTCTGTCTAGAGACCGGCGTTTTGCCTCGAGATCAATCACTTACCAAGTCTGTATATATGAGGGAATAATAGAACAAAGAAGTATGTGTTAGCACTCGGAAAAATTGACAGACAAACAACAATAGAAAAAACGAAGAACAATATATGGTCCGAAGTGGGATCGAACCCGTACTCAGTGGCACCGCGCCTTGCCACGAGAAGCCGAACGCTTGGTACACTGCCACGCAGCCAACTAAAAAATTGGCTATTGCAGTAGTGTCCTACTGGGAGATACTTGCATTAATAGGAAAGTACAAATATACAATTTATTTCGGTCTGTGATCGTTACCCTATGCTATAGTCATTGAGAACGTCATCGTGTAAGACACTACTGCAATAGCCAATTTTTTAGTTGGCTGCGTGGCAGTGTACCAAGCGTTCGGCTTCTCGTGGCAAGGCGCGGTGCCACTGAGTACGGGTTCGATCCCACTTCGGACCATATATTGTTCTTCGTTTTTTTCTATTGTTGTTTGTCTGTCAATTTTTCCGAGTGCTAACACATACTTCTTTGTTCTATTATTCCCTATTATCGCCTCGGAAGTTCCCCATATAATAATATTTATGTATTATTATTTGTACCCAGTATATAAACTGGGAACTACTATTCGTGCTGTTTCGTCCAATAAATGTTTGTCTACAACACAAGTATTCAGCCCTACTGGGAGATACTTGCATTAATAGGAAAGTACAAATATACAATTTATTTCCGGTCTGTGATCGTTACCCTATGCTATAGTCATTGAGAACGTCATCGTGTAAGACACTACTGCAATAGCCAATTTTTTAGTTGGCTGCGTGGCAGTGTACCAAGCGTTCGGCTTCTCGTGGCAAGGCGCGGTGCCACTGAGTACGGGTTCGATCCCACTTCGGACCATATATTGTTCTTCGTTTTTTTCTATTGTTGTTTGTCTGTCAATTTTTCCGAGTGCTAACACATACTTCTTTGTTCTATTATTCCCTATTATCGCCTCGGAAGTTCCCCATATAATAATATTTATGTATTATTATTTGTACTCTGTATATATGACTCGTCTACATCACACTCACAAGAATTTTAAAAAGAAACAAAAACGCGTACTTCTGTTTTCTCGGCCACCTGGTTGTGTGTGCCTCATTATCTGTCCAGCTTGAAGCACAAAGAAACTTACTGTCAACGAAATGATGCAAACCGTTCCGGTTTCTCACCAAGTTCTTCTTCAGCTACCCAAACTGGGTTACGAACAAGAACGTGCATTTGAGGCCTTCAACGGTTCACCAGAACTTGTCATGCGGGGTTGTTTCTGAGGGCCATAATAGTGTTTTTAGGATGTTGAGGTTTCTGCAGTCCTGTAGGATATGCTTTGGTGTTTGTCTGGATGATCCGCAGTTACACATTGCAAAGTCGTTGAGTTCTATCTTGTGTAGGTGTGCTGTGAACCACAGTGACCTGTTCTCAGTCTTAATATCTTGGTCTACTCATGTCTACTGAGTTTAATTAGGTTTTATTTAAAGGAACAAGTTTGTTGAACAATTTTCTCAGTCTGATTTGTCCTTGAATTTCCTATTTTTAGCCTGTCACCATATTGACTAACAGCACAATGTGCTGTTAGTGTTGTGCGTGGATACTGGCATGAA
The DNA here is from genome assembly GCA_032433765.1 of Megaustenia siamemsis. Classification (NCBI taxonomy): domain Eukaryota; kingdom Metazoa; phylum Mollusca; class Gastropoda; order Stylommatophora; family Ariophantidae; genus Megaustenia; species Megaustenia siamemsis. The sequence continues at coordinate 15,183,599 of JAVIAB010000106.1, read as the reverse complement.
TGTGGGCACTAGCCGATGAAATTAATTTTTTACTTCAATGCTGGATATAATCAAATAGGTAGCCATAGGTACTCGTGCAGAGTCCAGACACGGAAAAGAATGGATACGAGTGCTAGAAGAGTGAGGTAGGCATACGTGTTTGTTTGCATCACGTTTAATAGAAAATGCAAACAACTAAACCCAGTGATTGTGGAGGTAAAAGTTGGGGTTGGTTTTTTGATAATTCTTCGACAAAGAAGAAATTATTTGCAGATGGGTCTGTACTCTGTTCTTCTGTATATCCGGGAGCATGATCATCCATTCTAAAATGACATGAATTTTTAATCCTGATTAAAAAAAATCCAACAACAAGCAGAGATGCTTAACACAATTAAATTATGGGAAAAATGCTTGAGAAAGGAGTGGTAACTTTTCAGAACTTCATCAAATTTTCTTTGAACGTTTTTAACTACTTCATTGTTTCGTGCACGCAGTCCGTGACAATTTTTGCTAAAAAAATATTCACTGCTTACTTCCCCTCGTCGTCTGTTTACACGGGACCTGGAGAGAGGAAAATATTGAGATATTGTTACTGATGATTTTTTAAATCTCGCTGATATTTAGGGACAAACAATACTTTATAGCATGTGGTGGTTACTGTCGATGCATGCTATTTCACTGTAGAACACAAGAGTTGACGCTTAGTTGTTAAATTTAATGATTTAAAAAAAAGTTCATAAGGCACTTGACTTAGAATAGATTTAGTATCAGTATCCAGTAGACTCAGACTGAGACTCATCATGCCGCTACCGCTACCTCAATCAATCTCACGAGTCAACAGCCTCAATGACAAACTGTGACTTTACTACTCTGTAACAGTAAACTCTCAGAACCCACCAACTCTACTCTGCACACTTAAGTCGGTTTTATTAAGTTACACACACTACTCGACTTCTCCCTGGTCTCCGAGTCTCAGTTTGAGTTCACTGTTCAGTTGATCTGGTCTGGTTGTAGTTAAATAGTTACATAATATAATATTTAATTCTTGGACTATTTAAAATTTGGACCAACAACTGCACACATTCTCATCTCATTCTGAAGATTCTCGTCGTCTCAACTCTCATGATTCTAAGCATTCTCAGTTCTGGTTGAACCCTCCAGAGAGACTATCGACTATCATCGTTAAACAACACAATACATCATATCATAACTTCGGTGGAAAATATCAAATCAATGGTTCATCGAATGTGGTTATTTTTGGTTTGTTGCATATTTAAAAACAAATATCTGAAATTATGTTATATATTATAATTATATAAATATATCTTAAGATTATATTGAATCAGTTTACACAAAACATTTTTAAAATTAACTTATAAAAATACATTATTATTATTACTGTTGTTATTGTGTTGTATTCAATGTATTTGTGATCACTATCACTCAAACTCTGGTTTAAGTAGCCTTACATTTAAGATAAATTAATGGCAATTATTAGATTTTATCTCAGTGGTAGGAAACTACAGCAGTCTTTGCATGGCTATAACCTTTTTGGAAGGATGATAAGAACATAATTCTTGGCTCTAAAATCAGGCTCATATGCACCCTGGTTATATCAATTTTTCTGTATGCTTGTAAAACATGGACACTTACAGCAGAGCTACAGGAGGAAATACAAGCTATTGAAATGAAATGATATATCATAAGGTTTTGAACATCTCATAGATTGTATCATGAATGGAAAAGTTCACAATACTACAAGCCATCAGAGTGCCTGATGATTTACTGTGAAGAAATACAAAATGAAGTGGTTTGGCCATGTCTTTCCATCATCTGGACTGGCAATTACCAATCTGCCATAAATTGTGAAAAGAGGGAGAAGGAAAGGTAGACAGAGAAATAGATGGGAAGATAACATCAAAGAATGTCCAGACCTCAGCTTTGTTGGTCCTGAAGAATAACTGCAGATAAAGATGGAGAAGATTGACAAAGTCTGTCAATAGTGCCTTAATGACCCCAGCATTATGGGATAAAGAAAAGATTTTTTACATAGATTTTTTAAAGAAGAATATTTACATACAGCTTTGCTACAGAAGGTAATCTGATCATCAGATCAAACTGTGACAATTTAGGAGGTTATTTTAATAAAGTACTATGTCTAAAGAGTCTGAATTGCCTGGTTCCAAGAATGATATGAGAAGCAAAGTACCTGGTATTTATATTTTCAAAACAACTTATAAGGGAAACAAACTGGGAACGAAATATAAAAACACTAACAAAGAACAAGGTCTAAAGCAAAATTACTGATATTAGAAGGAAAAAGACATTAACTCCTAGCCTGGCTTTTTGAGGCAAGAATGGGAGCACTTTAATAATAAATTAAGTCAATTAAATTTTTTAGATGTAAATTATGGACACTAAGGAAGCAAACAAAAATATATGTTGCAGTCATAGAGAAATTGTTTCTGAGAAGATTTATGTGATTGTAATGGACAGTTAATGAATGAAGAAATATTACTGAAATGTGGAACAAGAACACTGATGATGAAAATGTAAAAAAAAAACAGAAAAGGGGATGAAGTTCTTTGATATGAAAAAGATGGGAACAATAGAAGCTGTAGATAAGAGAGAAGAAAGATCTGGAGAGATTAACAATTGTTGGAAAAACAAAAACTGTGTGCAGGTTTGAGATGTCTAAAAGAAAAATGGTTGATGAAGGCATAGAACATGATGATGATAGGAAGGATGATATATATATATAATCATATATGATGTTATATGTAATCATTATATAGGGATGACATATAGACACAATTATATAGGATTGATAGATATTAGATGGCAGTCAGACCAGAGTTCAGCTCACTTGATAGAGTCATTGTTCTTTGTTTAATACCAGGAGAGGACCAACTGTTTAAAGCAAAAAAAAAATATTTATTGCAATTAGAGGTTTGTCACAGTTTGATGAAGTCACTTTTTCTGTACTTCTGCAAATAGTGGAAGTGGTGTAAAAAATAATAGGACATGATAAAAGGATAACTGGTCAGCCAAGTTGAAATCAAGTACAACAATGAGATCAGTGGGGGAGCTGGGTGGTTTAGAGTTAATATGTTGGCCTCTGGACAAGAAGAACCCGGGTTTGATTCCCAGCACAGTCGGAGGAAAATAAAAAAAAATTGAATCCATGGTTCTTCATGGCTTTACTCTCCCCTGTTCTCAGGGTAGTGAGATACGATATTTAGCTCTCTCTAGGTAGTGAGATACGATGTTTAGCTCTCTCTAGGTAGTGAGATACGATGTTTAGCTCTCTGGGATAACGGTGGAAAAACAGAAGGTCCTGTGTGCATTCAGCGCACATTAATGAACCTTTGGCCTTTGCAAATCAAAAGCCGTAGGCAAAAAAAATGGCTGCTGTTTGGGTAAAATTAATAGAAAAAAAATCTACTCAAAATATTAAAACTCTCAATGATAAAAATATGAGAGTATCTCTGAAGTCAGAGAATATTTGCCTGTATGGCAGGGGACACATGAGCACATGGTGTGAAAATAGCTAAAAGAAATATTTATTAAAATTACTTTTTGCTAGTCCTATTCTTTTGTTTATTTCAGTTGTAAATTTTCCATCACTGGTTATACTATGTCCAAAGTAGTTGTAGTTCTGAACTGTCTTCAGGTCTATTCCTTCAACTTTGATATCCGCTTGTAATTTTTTACTATTATCTTTGTTTATGATCATAGTTTTAGTTTTTTTTATATTCATATCTAATCCATATTTTTTGTTTGTCATGTTTATTTCATTAAGTAATTGTTGTAGATGTTTAAAGGCAGTGGGCAATTTTAATGCCATGAAATATATACTAACATCAAAACAAATAACACCAGGGCTAAAACTGAAAATAGCAAAATGTTATATCTTCTCAACATTTCTGTATGGTGCAGAAACATCAACATTATTCAAGAAAACAGAACAGAAAATTGATGCATTTGAAATATGGATTTATAGAAGAATAGAAAAAGGTGGATGGAAAGAAAAGAAATGATGAAGTCTTACAACAACTAAAAATGAAAAGAGAACTACTAAACACAATTCAAACAAGAAAAATGAGATTTTTGGGATATGTAAAAAGACACAGGAGCCTACTATTTTAAGAGTAATCTTGGAAGGGAAAATACAAGGAAAAAGAGGCAGAGGTAGACCAAGACTAACATGGACAGGTAACATCAAAAGATGGACAAGTCAGCCTATGACAACTTGCACTACCAAAGCACGAGACAGTGGAATGGTGCTCCATGGTAGCCAGTCTTTGATGCGGAGATGGCACTGGATGATGATCATGATAATATTTCAAGATAATGGCATTTCCTGGATCACATTATTTGGAAATTATTGAATAGCTCCAGTAGGGCTGTCCTCATGTCATTTAACTTGCTATTCCTGGAGGATTTAATTGTTTATACTGATGGCAGTGCATGAGACAGTTTCTTGTGCGTATTGCCTTTGTATTGAAAGATCAGTTCTGCTGTGATATTGAGTACTTTTCAGCCTTGTTATTGCTAGTGAATTTTCCCAGGGCTTAGCCTGAGTTAGTTCTTTCTTAGTTATGAGTCATAGAACAACTTCCCCAAGCTATTTAAGTGTTTTGAGTTTTAGAACAATCTTCCCTCAGCTCCTTCCCTGTTTTGAGTCTTAGAACATCATCTCCATAGCACTTTCCTAGTTTTGAGTCTTAGAACATTTCTCATTAGCACTTTCCTAGTTTTGAGTCTTAGAACATCTCTCCTTAGCACTTTCCTAGTTTTGAGTCTTAGATCATCTCTCCTTAGCACTTTCCTAGCTTTGAGTCTTAGATCATCTCTCCTTAGCACTTTCCTAGCTTTGAGTCTTAAATCATCTCTCCTTAGCACTTTCTGAGTTTTGAGTCTTAGAACATCTCTCCTTAGCACTTTCCTAGCTTTGAGTCTTAGATCATCTCTCCTTAGCACTTTCCTAGCTTTGAGTCTTAGAACATCTCTCCTTAGCACTTTCCTAGTTTTGAGTCTTAGATCATCTCTCCTTAGCACTTTCCTAGCTTTGAGTCTTAGATCATCTCTCCTTAGCACTTTCCTAGCTTTGAGTCTTAGAACATCTCTCCTTAGCACTTTCCTAGTTTTGAGTCTTAGATCATCTCTCCTTAGCACTTTCCTAGCTTTGAGTCTTAGATCATCTCTCCTTAGCACTTTCCTAGCTTTGAGTCTTAGATCATCTCTCCTTGGCACTTTCCTAGTTTTGAGTCTTAGAACATCTCTTTCCCGCCAAAGCTATTTCTGTGTTTTGAGCCTTTTAGAACAGCTTCCTCTAGCTCTTCCCTGTTTTGAGTCTGAGAATCACTACACCTCCTCCTTTTGTTAGTGAAAATATAATGTGAAAACATTTTACTGACAACTTTTGTAAGAATATTAATGCCATTTCATTTTCATGAAGATTTCAGCCATTGTTGTTGTTGCACGTTCTGATGGAAAAGTGTGTGCCAGAGATAAGTCAAGGGTCGTGGCTAGAGTTGTGCGGGAAGTAAGTTTTGCTGTTTTAGATTAAGTGATTTAGTCATGCAAACAAAACTAATAATAATTGTTATAAATTAAAATATAAAACTGGATCAAACAATAACAATAATTGTTATAAAATAAAATATGAAAGACTGAATCAGGCTTAACAAGAAAAATTAATCACGCTGACAATGTTTTTGTTTAGATTGTATTTATTGCACATTTTAAAAAAGTTATTAATTATTTAATAACTGCTAGAACAAAAATTCATATAAGAGAAGGAGTATCTTGGTCTACGCCTTATGGGCCGACTACGGCTCGAAAGGTCAATAGATAGATAGATAGATAGATTAATTATTTATTTTAATTATTGATTACGAAGCAGTGAATGACACCCAGCACAGTATCATTCCATGTATATTTTACTTGAGTAGCTGTTATTTCCACTTTACTCCCTTGTCAATTTTTCTTTGGCCTCTCATTTCTTCTCTTTCTCTGTGGATACAGTAAAGAAAATGTGTGAAAATTAATTTGCCAAAATAGAGAAGGGGTACATTTTTACATGGGAAGTATAAAAGAAATAAAATATTGTATGGTTAAAGTTTAGGAGCTATGGAAAACAAGACATCACAGGACTGAGTCTACATTGCATCCAGAGTGGTTTTCTACAGAAACATAAACTGTATAAGTTAAAACGTACACTTTGTAATAAATAAAGACTTATCTCATATATGTCCTCTCTGGTCAACATAGAAACAATTAGAATGACAAAGTAGAACAGGTTGACTAAGTGATGTTAACAGTAGAAAAGATTAGAGTGACAAAGTAGAGCAGATCAATGAAGTGATGTTAACAGTAGAAAAGATTAGAGTGACAAAGTAGAGCAGATCAATGAAGTGATGTTAACAGTAGAAAAGATTAGAGTGACAAAGTAGAGCAGATCAAAGAAGTGATGTTAATAGAAAGGATTAGAATGACAAAGTAGAACAGGTCAACAAAGGGATGTTAATAGTAGAAAGGATTAGAATTAAAAAGTATAACAGGTCAACAAAGTGATGTAAGAGTTCATGTGAGGCTGGTGTGAGTAAATGATCATGTTAACTGCAGAGATAGCAGGTCATAAAAGGAGATGGTTCATGGTACACAGGAAGAATGGCTCTAAAAGAGTGAAAACAAAGAAAAAACTGTAGAAAACTAGAAGCCTGTATATGACCTATGGACATATATATACACCTATGGACATGTTCGGAGTGCAATGGTGATGATGATCATTGCACTCCGAACATGTCCATAGGTGCTCATATCCCCTCCTCAGCAAGTCTCACAGTGTCCAGTGAGTGACGACGCCAGTTCTGTGTTGGTTGATTAATTTTCTCACACACCCACTAAGTTTCTCATTTCTGGCTGTGCCCATCTTAACACCCATTTCTTTCATCCAAAGGAGTGACATGGACTCATGGTTGTCGAAGTCTTGTCTCCTTCCCACTTCCTGGAGGGCATTGATGATGTCCCCCCGATCTATTGGTCTTCAACAATTGAGCAGCTAGCTAACCTGTCCGCTCTTTCATTTTCCCATACTCCCGCATGTCCTAGGATGTAGACAAAGGTGACCGTGCATATTTTTGACTTCTGCAATGACTCCGCCTGTTGCATACGTACAGAGCCCGCCTCCACTTTTCTTATCATGCTCATCGAACCACTCAGTATACAGGCGTGGGTGTAGTCTTGTGACTCTAACCAGATGAATGGCTTGGTCACTGCCATATATATATATATATATATATATATATATATATATATATATATATATATATATATATATATACACACCTAAATTCACAGTTTTGCATGATTGGAATCATATAACAAATACATATTGGTAATGAAGATATTAATTATAGTCATGTAGTACAATTTTGAACTATTTTGTATTTATCAGTTTACAATGTTTTCATGTTTTCCTTCAGAGAATATTTCCAGTTTTTAGAATGCTGGGATTCAACTTGAGTCCTAACTGCAAATTTTCTTTGGAACGTAATATGTATTCAGTCCAAGAAGACCATAAAGTATTTGAGTCAGCCAGCAGGTGGGCCTGTGACTTTTGTGGCAAAGCTTTTGTCACAGAGTATTTTCTGGATCAGCATTTTGAGAACAAACACAGTGATCAAATTGTGGTAAATTGAAACATGTTTTCTTAAATGTGATAACTAACTGTTCTTAGTTTCCTGTAAAAATTGAAACTAATAATTGTTGAGATTTCTTTATGTTTAATTTGTACTGCACAAAGCTATTTTATAAGAAAATACAATAGGTTAGTAGTATTAGATAGCAACTAAAAAATTAATTATTAGTAAAATTGACATTAAATAAATTAAATGCAGCTATATTTTGAAATATTCAAAATAAACGAGGAAATTAGAGAAATCGCCAATCAACCACTAATATCTTCAGTAATGAAGAAAAGACGATGGTCATATGTTGGACATGTGATGAGAAGAGATAAAACCGAATAGCAAAGCAAGCCCTCATGTGGGAAACAACAGGTAAGAGAGGAAGACCCAGAGAGACACTGAGAAGAACATTGCTGAGAGAGGCAAAAGCAGCAGGATTCGGCTCCCTCAGTGAGATAGAGCTGCTTGCACAGAACAGAGACAAATGGCGAGATTTGATAAAATATCTTTAAAAGAATTGAAAACTGCTAGAACAAAAATTCAAATAAGAGAAGGAGTATCTTGGTCTACGCCCTATGGGCCGGCTACGGCTCGAAAGGTCAATAGATAGATAGATATTTTGAAAATGTCTTTATGATTGAAAGCACAGAAAAGCTAATAAATCATAAAGAGATGATTGAACAATCCACTAGTAAGTCACCTCATCACATGTCAAAAGGTATTTTGCCATCTCAACCAATTTAGAAAACTTCTAAAAAGTAAAGGACATCCTTTCAGTTCAGTGCAGCACCTTACACCATACTGCCTTGTGCTCCCATTTTTACTACAATTTGGGACTTCTTCCTTATCCTCTAGAACTTTTTCCTTATCCTTTGGAACTTTTTCCTTTTCCCTTGAGACCTCTTCCTTATCCTTTGGGACTTCTTCCTCATCCTTTGGGACTTCTTCCTTATCCTTTGGGACTTCTTCCTTATCCTTTGGGACTTCTTCCTTATCCTTTGGGACTTCTTCCTTATCCTTTGGGACTTCTTCCTTATCCTTTGGGACTTCTTCCTTATCCTTTGGGACTTCTTCCTTATCCTTTGGGACTTCTTCCTTATCCTTTGGAACTTCTTCCTTATCCTTTGGGACTTCTTCCTTATCCTTTGGGACTTCTTCCTTATCCTTTGGGACTTCTTCCTTATCCTTTGGGACTTTTTCCTTATCCTTTGGGACTTCCTTATCCTTTGGGACTTTTTCCTTATCCTTTGGAACTTTTTCCTTATCCTTTGGGACTTCTTCCATATCCCTTGGGACTTCTTCCTTATCCTTTGGAACTTTTTCCTTATCCTTTGGGACTTCTTCATCATCTTTTGGAACTTTTTCCTTATTCTTTGAGACTTCTTCCTTATTCTTTGGGATTTCTTCTTTATCTTTTGGGACTTCTTCCTTAACCCTAAATAATGACACATATTTGTGACTAACTTGCTTACCATACCACTGTAAAAATTACTACCACTTAAGTGTAACAATAGGAGCTCTAAAAATAGTGTTTGTTTGAGTTTTTTAACACAGAGCTGTGCATTTACATTAGTGGAGACACTATTTATTCATTTATGAACCTAATTTGACTACAGGGGTAGGACGTGTTACAATGTCAATTGGTACGGGTGCCATAAGACCATCAGTATGTTCAGCTACCTTTATAGTGTTATTTGTTGCATTTCCCATGCTACAAAGGGTTGTTTGAAGTAGCCAATTACTGGGAAAATACTACCAAAGGTAGGTGATGCTATAGATGACAACTAAATCAATCATACCAGAGCAAAAGGTAGGCAATATTATAGATGACAACTAAATTGCTCATGCCTGAGCAAAAGTAGGCAATATTATAGATGACAACTAAATCAATCATGCCAGAACAAAAGTAGGTAATATTATAGATGACAACTAAATCAATCATGCCAGAACAAAAGTAGGTAATATTATAGATGACAACTAAATCAATCATGCCAGAACAAAAGTAGGTAATATTATAGATGACAACTAAATATCAATCATACCAGAGCAACAGTAGACAATATTATAGATGACAACTAAATCAATCATGCCAGAGCAACAGTAGACAATGTTATAGATGACAACTAAATCGTTCATGCCTGAGCAAAAGTAGGTAATGCTATAAATGACAACTAAATAAATCATGCCAGAACAAAAACAGGCAATCAAAAAAAAAGGAAATAAGCAAGTTGATGATGTTCGGAATCATGAAAGTTTTAATGTTTTGTTATCTGTTTTCAGATCAATGATGCAATATGTCTAGCAGACGTCTGTGATGAATTCCGTTGTGACATCATATCTGGTGCCTCACAGCCAGACTACTGGGACATAGCTCTATGCTTGGAAGATGATATGAAAGAACTGTATTCACAGTGCAAGGTGTGTGTGTTTTATTGAATTATTAGTGGCACATCCATTATTCTGTGTTGACATTATAATTTTAAGGCAATGCCAGAGAATTGGTCAGCGTTCTACTGATCAGGTGGGTCTGGATTCATCTTCCAAACATAGAACAATTTTGTTCTACCAATAATTTTTTAGGGCTCACCTAACATCTGAAAATGTGTACCAGATATTATGAAAGTAGAGCTGTTTGGTGTTATACTGACCATGTTCTCATAAGCTTTGATAGTATGTAAAAGTGTGAACACTAGCACCATATCCTCCTTTGATGGATCTTCTTAATCCTCTGCACTCCGATCATAGCATATGGCACCCACAATCCGGTCTGGAGTAAGCATGGACAACTCTCACCAGGGCTTGTCAGTCCCTGTCATTTCATCATGTCTTTGATGGTTACCATATTTTTTTCTATAAGAAATTTGCTTAGGATAGTACTTAAAATGATTGAAGATAAATGACTGAAGTTGGATGTGTTGGACCAAAAGAAGCCAGAACACAAGACATCTACACCCACTTAACGTCCTTCTAAGGATGGATGATGAAGAGGACCTTCCATTCTTTTAGTAGTTATTGAGTGAACATCAGAAAGAGAAAAAAAAAAAAGATATATTTAGCATAATGGTTTTAGAAATGTCTTCTTCATAAATAGCTCTTTTGTCTTTGTTTTTTTTTTTTTTTATACTGTCAATTGCAGAATAAAATATTGTGATAGCCTTTCTAATACAGAAAAGCATAGACTGACAAGGCTGATAGATTACTTAACTACACAGCAGTTGAGAAGGAAACACAAGTAACTCACCCAAACATACCATTTAGCACATGGGACCTCCTGTGTTTTGCTGATTTCCAAGAGGGCTAGACATCAGATTTCACTACCCAGAGACCATGGAAGGTTAATGCCACAAAGAAACCACAAATGGAAGTGACAAATTTCCACTGCCTAAGGTGGGATTCAAATCCAGGACTTTTCCTGTTCAGAGACTGACATCTCACCTCCAGACACCCAGTACCCCTGGAAGACATAAAATGGTATGGAGCAGCTAAACTAATAGAAAGACAAGACAAACTACAACGTTTTGGCAAAAGCCTTCATTGGGTACAACAAACAAACTATAAGTTTGTCTTATCTTTCTATTAGTTTAGCTGCTCCATACCATTTTATTTTTATTTTGTATGTTCTCTGCAGCTATACTCGTGGCCCCGCACAGTATTTAATATTTTGTATATTTAATATTTGTGCTTACCCCCTGGAATAGATAATTAATTAGTTCATTTTTCTTTTTGTGGGCAACCCCTTACCAGCCTTGCTACATCAGACTGAGCAGATCATAGTAATAGTCACAGAAAAGCTAAATTTGGTCACATGTTGAACAATATAAATTTAATGACGAATATAACAGAAATTATGTAAGTTGACCCATCTGCGATAATATGAACATTGAATTCACACGTGGACAGAGCTTAGGCACTATCCACCTGTCGCCTAGGGTTAGGCGGCTAGACCTACTTCTAAACGTATCCACTAGTGGAACAGTGGCCGTCCTCTAGATATAGAGGCATGCTGCCAGTATAGAATAGCCAGCCGCGTTCCGTAAAACGAAGTCAAGTGGCGATACAAAGGTTGGGGTGAATTAGTTGCGTGGGGCAGCTAATTCTATAAAATGCCCCAATTACCCCATGACGTTTTCATCAACGAATCGGAGGCGCCCTAAACTCCTCACCGGGTAGATGTGACCTGTCAGCCTAAAAATGGCAACGCATCTAGGAGAATGTCAACTCCAATTATAAACCCCCGCTGTCTAGCGGGTACCCGTTCACGGAATAGACTTTGGGAGTAAACCCTGAGGAAAAATCAGGAGATAGAGTCCTTAAGGCAGTTCAGTGTTGATTTCAACATTGCTCTGGCAACTCTTGCAGTGCAGTTGGCACCAAACTGTTTTTGCTGTGCTAGACCTTTGGATCGCTCGGCTGCGTGGAGTGAAGAAACATGTTGCATGAGCAACAACTTATCTCTTTCTTTTTCTGCCCAAGCTCGCGCCCTAGAGAGAACACTCCAGAATCGCCATTTTGGTGTCGACAGGTTACCATCCACACCTGCCACTCAAGTGAAACCAACAATTAAGAAACTCAACCTACGTTTGGGTTGCTGGAATGTCCGCACAATGCAAACTTGCCTATCTAACAATTTGCACGACATAAACGATGCCAGAAAGACAGCCATAATCAGTAATGAACTGAAAAGACTTCAATAGATATAGCTGCACTTTAGGAGACACGTATGGCAGGCTCAGGTAAGCTGAACGAGGTGGACTACATGTTCTATTGGCATGGAAAGAGCATCGACGATATCAGACAACACAGTGTGAGATTTGCTGTGAAAAAATCTCTTAGAGGTCTGGTTACACTCAGAATGCATCAGAATGGATAATAACACTTCGCCTCAATACAACAGCAGGACCAGTTACCCTTATAAGTATATACGCTCCACCTTGTGCTCTTCACCTGAAACCAAGGACAATTTCTATGAAAATTTGACAGAAGTCATGGAAAGTATATCAGGACAAGATCACACTATTCTACTGGGGGATTTCAATGCTAGAATTGGTGCAGACCACAGTTCGTGGCCAACCTGCCTCGGTCGTTTTGGAGTTGATAAATCGAAACTCTGCAGAATGCGAATAACCTGAATCGCAATGCAGCTTTAGATCTGGAAGATCAACTGCAGATATGATTTTCTCTTTACGTCTGCTTCAAGAAAAATCTAGAGAGCAGAAAAAGCCTCTCTACATCGCCTTTATCGACCTTACAAAGGCATTTGATCATGCCAGCAGAGTAGGTCTTTTCAAAATACTCTCCAAAATAGGCTGCCCGCATACTTTGCTGACGGTAGTCAAATTGTTTCATGAGGATATGAAGGGCACCATCCAATACGACGGAAGCTCATCACAACCCTTTGGTATATATATGCAGCGGCGTCAAGCAGGGAAGCGTTCTTGCTCCAACTCTGTTTGAAATCTTCTTCTTCGTTCTATTAAAACATGCATTCTCACATGGGAATGAAGGAGTCTATCTGCATACCAGATCTGATGGTCGGTTGTTCAGTCTCTCAAGACTAAAGGCAAGGTCTAAGGTCAGACATATCTCTATTAGAGACCTGTTATTTGCTGATGAATCTGCACTTGTCATGCTGTCAGAAAGAACTCCAGAGCATGGTACATCGCTTTTCGCATGCCTGCAGAGACTTTGGTCTACCAATAAGTTTGCAGAAAACTAACATACTCGGTCAGGACGTCAAAGCACCACCTGCAATCTCTATCGACAACTATAAACTTGATATCGTACGGCAGTATAGCTATCTGGGGTCCATCATCAGCGACAGACTATTTTTTTAAATACAGAAATTGACACTCATATTGGTAAAGCTGACCACCTTTGCCCGTCTTTCTAGGTGTGTCTGGCAAAACAGCAAACTGACAATTAAAACAAAAGCCGCAGTGTACAATGCCTGCATTGTTGGTGTCCTCCTGTGTGGCAGCAAATCTTGGACAGCCTATGTAAAACGGGAGAGAGTGCTGGATGCATTCCATATGCGATGTCTGCCCCGTATTCTTGGTATCACCTTGAAGAATAAAGTGACAAACGTAGAGGTCATGACTTGCACAGGCCTGTTGAATACCTACATGCTGCTCAAATGGCATGGGTTGCACCATAAAAAAAAAAAAGTAAAGTACCCCTGTCACGCCAAGTGGTGTATAGGGAATATGGTGTTCTATCTATCTATTGTCCTTTCAAGCCGAAGACGGCACATAGGGCAGAACCACAGTCTCAGAAACAGAAACCTTGCGTGCCACAATGGCACATATTGCAGAGATCACTGCTTCTAAAATCTATGGTGTTAGTGACCATAAATTTTACAGATCTTCGGCGCATGATTTTTGGGGTAATGTGGTCGGTATTACGCCTATGCCACTTTATTTTCCCAGAAAAAAATCCGGTACCCATTAAAGGCAGGGTGAACTGGAAGCCGTTGGTTGGGATTAAACCCTACCTCTTGTCCTTTGTAGTTAAGTTCACTAACCACTGAGCTATCATGGCTCCTGGCTTGGCCATGTGCGCCATATGAAAGATTACCGCATGCCAAGAGATATACTCTACGGACAACTGGCAGATGGTAAAAGAACTAGGGGGCGCCCAGGGCTTCGATTTGTAGATGTGTGTAGGCACAAGATGAAGACTGAACGTGAACCCTGCAGTATGGGAAGACATGGCTACAGACCGCAATCTTGGAAACTCACTCTAGGGGTTCACCTCAAACGGGAAGCAGACGGATTCATAGAGAAAGAGAATACCCAGTGAATGAAAAGAAAAGAAACAATAACATTTCTAGGGGCACTGAAAAATCCATAGTCAACTATGACTAATGGAGGCTACTACTTCGATAACATAAATTAATACTTTCTATTTTAGGTGCTGGTAGATGAATGCATTCCTTCAGGCCTGACCACGAATGAGACATACACTTTAAGAAGTATGTTTAATGGAACATGTAATGTTGTTTCTGTCATTTTTACCTTTGGTTGTGATGTTAAATCTGAAATATAATGGTATCTAATATTATTGTAGTTCATTTGTGCTCAGCCAGTGGCTAAAGGATCACACCTCTTTGTCATCCACGCTTAAAAGGATGCTAAATGGGTGTGTTTGCATGTGTTGTGGTTTGTAGTATAACTGTGATATATTTGTGCCTTTTGGCCCAACACATCTTTGACTTCAGTACAACTTTTTTGAGTACTGGGTTGTCATTCCTCTTCAATTCCTACTCACTTGGCCAGACTAGACAGGTTAGTCTGTTTCTGGAGGCACCACGGAGAGGTGCTGCAGGGTCTGGATGGTTCTGGTTCACTGATCCTGGAGCAAACCAATAGCAATGGATCGCTAACAACTTCCAGCTCTGCTACTTTGAGGCCCCTTTGCCTCCATTATTGTAGTGAAATGGCTAATGGAATTTAAAATACCATACGATGTGGTAGCAGGAGTTTTTTTGCTTTTGACCAGTGTCCATGAAGGGGAAGCCAGTGTAACATGTTTCTGGTGATCTCAATATTGTGGGGCATGAATGTATATTGGAAAATAAATCTTTGGGAAAGTATGTCAATGAAGCATCTTTACTGTCGTCGTATAAATTTACAAATTTGAGACTTCTGGGAAGATGGTGACCATGATCGCCAGCCATTTAAGAGAGTACCATCACTAAAACAGTTTTTAGGTGTTTTGTCAGTTTTTGATGTGTTTTTTTTAAATTTATTCAAATGCATTGAAGTTGGAAGTGACTATGGGCACTCTCTTTTTGGTGAAGTTTGAAATTGTCACCCAGGCAGCTGACGTCACAAACAACAATGACAGATGGCTGTATGTCTCTGTTTTTGCAGAGACTTAACATAGTCACTTAAACCGTTTTGGTTACATTATTTGTTTTAAATGTATATTTTCAAGGAAACTGGAATGAGGAAACAACTGTGCACTCTCTATTTGATGGATGTCCTTTGTAATCTTTGCTTGTGCTGCCGATTAGGGCTGCATGGTAGTCGACCTGGTCAACAGAATTCACCAATGTGCTTTGTAATCTTTGCTTGTGCTGCCGATTAGGGCAGCATAGTAGTCGACCTGGTCAACAGAATTCACCAATGTCCTTTGTAATCTTTGTTTGTGCTGCCGATTAGGCTGCATGGTAGTCGACCTGGTCAACAGAATTCACCAATGTGCTTTGTAATCTTTGCTTGTGCTGCCGATTAGGGCTGCATGGTAGTTGACCTGGTCAACAGAATTCACCAATGTCCTTTGTAATCTTTGCTTGTGCTGCCGATTAGGGCTGCATGGTAGTCGACCTGGTCAACAGAATTCACCAATGTGCTTTGTAATCTTAGCTTGTGCTTTGGAGGGAGCTGTGATATGAGTGGACTGGATGTGGGAAATTCCTGACTGCAGTGAAACTGATTCTATGAACAGAACATTACTGGACCTAAGAAGAATTTTAGGGGACAGTAGAGGAATGTGACTTCATTATTAGCCTGTTTGTTCACTGATTAACAGAAATATGATGTTGATGATGATAGTCATTCAATCTGACTTGGAGTTAAACATATACTTACAATTTTTTGTTTGTTTTTGTTTTTCTTTCATAGACCACACAATGGAAAGTGTTTGTTCCTTCCTTACCTGCTCCAAGTTTTGGAACACTCCACATCAAGAAGTAAGAAACTTAAACTTTTTTTTTCTTTACGTACCTTTAATGTTTCTATTAAATGAAGTTCATATAATTCTATCTATCTATCTAAAAGAGGAAGACCCAGGGAGACACTGAGAAGAACATTGATGAGAGAGGCAAGAGCAGCAGGATTCGGCTCCCTCAATGAGATAGAACTGCTTGCACAGAACAGAGACAGATGGCGAGATTTGATAAAATATCTTTAAAAGAAAACTGCTAGAACAAAAATTCATATAGGAGAAGGTGTATCTTGGTCTACGCCCTATGGGCCGGTTACGGCTCGAAAGGTCAATAGATAGATAGATAGATATAATTAGATAAAATATACTTTAAACTCTAAATATAAACGTTTAATAAAAAATATCATTTTATGTTTCTCCCAATGTATAAAAAAAAAAATGTTCTATCGCATAAACTAGAAATTGTTGAGTCAAGCAAGGCCACAAATTGAATCAAATCCAAGACTTCACAGTTGCTGTCCATTAAAAAACCATTGATTTAAATATTATTTATATTGTTATTTGCATTTATTTAGAACAAAGTCACGTGTATAGAAAATTCAAGATTGACACCTCAGCCACATTCACATGTGGACAGATTGCTGAATGTATACTGTATTGCATATAGTAGACTGAGGAAAATCCATTGGCCCATAGATACAACACCACAGGCAAACTATGGATCTCTGCATGAGAATACAAAAAACAGTAACATTTATACAAGAAATAACATTGCAGATATTGACAATCATCATCATCATGTACCATGCCTGTTGGCGTAGGTGATCATGTCTCTCCACAACTTTCGATCTCGACAGCTATGTATCATTTCTGTTGTTGACCTTTTGCCAAGCTGTTCTCTTTACGCTCTCTTGTATCTTTTCTCTTTGCTTCCCTCTATCTCTTCATCCCTCAAATTTCCCAGTTGTCACAATATATTCCAGCTGTTCCCTTCTCATTACATGGCTTAAAAATGTTGATTGTTTCTTCCTAATATTGGAAATTAGCTCTCTCTTTGCGCTGGATATAGACAATATGTATAGACAATACTTCATGCAAACAAAAGATAAAACAAAAACACTATTAATTTTATGTTTGCTGTTCACAGTTGCCTTGTTAAATTTCCTACATTTTATACAACTTTTCTATTGACCTTTCGAGCAGTAGCCGGCCCATAGGGCATAGACCAAGATACTCCTTCTCTTATCTAAATTTTTATTCTAACAGTTTTAAATTCTTTTAAAGATATTTGATAAAATATCACCATTTGTCTCTGTTCTGTGCAAGCAGCTCTATCTCATTGAAGGAGCCGATTCTCTGCTCTTGCCTCTCTCATCAATGTTCTTCTCAGTGTCTCTCTGGGTCTTCCTCTTTTCCTCTTACCTGTTGTTTCCCACATGAGGACTTGCTTTGCTATTCGGTTTTATCTCTTCTCATCACATGTCCAACATATGACCATCGTCTTTTCTTTATTACTGAAGATATTAGTGGTTGATTGGCGATTTCTTTAATTTCCTCGTTTGTTTTGAATTCGTTCCACGCTATACATAGTATTTTCCTTAGACATTTATTTTCGAATGTGTTCAATTCTGTTTCTATGTCTCTTGTTGTTTTCCAGCTTTCACACACATACGTAAGGGTTGATAGTACATTTGATTTGAATAGTCTAAGTTTTGTGTTTGTGCTGATGAGTTTTGATTTCCACAACTTTTCAAGGTTTCTGAAAGACATTGCTGCTTTTGCTATTCTGATTCTAATTTAACAACTTTTATTTAATCAAAAAACATGCTTTTATCAATAATTAACAAGAATTTTGGAGCCAGTAAGAAACAGTAAAATTCTGTGAGGGATAGTTTGGCAACAAATTCAATCAAATGTATTTCATATCTTAAGATAAGTAAGAAATATGCTTCAGTTTTACTGTGTGACAAGAGAATGTGGAAAGATAAAAGTTAACATCTGTCAAGTATTCATTTATGTTATTTTGTTTCATCTTCAGGAAGAGAATAACCAGACTGTGTTGTATATTATCTTGACTACCATGACTTGCTTTGGGATTGTGGTGTACAATTTTGTTTTTTACAACTATTTCTAGTAAGTTGTTTCTTGTTGAAATGTGTTAGACTCATGGCAGGAAAACAGCCTCAGTGATATGATTAGTCATCTTTTTCTTTCCTTCTTCATTTGCCTTCAATGTCGAGGAGAGATATAGTTTTTGGTCTTTTGCTCTTCTGTTGACCTTTCCTGTTGTTGCGTTTCTTTAGCTTTTCTAATTTTCCATCAGTCCATCTTTGTCATGGTTGGCCCTTGAGTCTGGTGTTCTTGTAACTTTTCTTGAAAGCTTGTTGTGTTGTGTTTTGATCTTTCTGTCTTATCATGCCAAACCATTTTATCTGATGTTTCTTTATGTATTCAAAGGCAGGAAGATCAGAAGTAAATTAAGAAAAAAGTTGATAATTCCTGCCATTGAATACATAAAAAAACAACAGATAAAATGGTCTGGCCATGTGATAAGATAGAATTAACAAAAAAATAACACAACGAGCCTTCAAGAGAAGTTACAAGAACACTTGGTCCAAGGGCTCATTATGAAAAAGATAAACTGATGGAATATTAGGGACACTAGGAACATAACAGTAGAAGAGGCTAACAGAAGAACAAAGGATGAAATGTTAGGAACATAACAGTAGGAGAGGCTAACAGAAGAACAAAGGATGAAATGTTAGGGACACTAGGAACATAACAGTAGGAGAGGCGAACAGAAGAACAAAGGATGGAATGTTAGGAACATAACAGTAGGAGAGGCCAACAGAAGAGCAAAGGATGGAATGTTAGGAACATAACAGTAGGAGAGGCCAACAGAAGAGCAAAGGATGGAATGTTAGGAACATAACAGTAGGAGAGGCCAACAGAAGAGCAAAGGATGGAATGTTAGGAACATAACAGTAGGAGAGGCCAACAGAAGAGCAAAGGATGGAATGTTAGGAACATAACAGTAGGAGAGGCGAACAGAAGAACAAAGGATGGAATGTTAGGAACATAACAGTAGGAGAGGCTAACAGAAGAACAAAGGATGAAATGTTAGGGACACTAGGAACATAACAGTAGGAGAGGCGAACAGAAGAACAAAGGATGGAATGTTAGGAACATAACAGTAGGAGAGGCCAACAGAAGAGCAAAGGATGGAATGTTAGGAACATAACAGTAGGAGAGGCCAACAGAAGAGCAAAGGATGGAATGTTAGGAACATAACAGTAGGAGAGGCCAACAGAAGAGCAAAGGATGGAATGTTAGGAACATAACAGTAGGAGAGGCCAACAGAAGAGCAAAGGATGGAATGTTAGGAACATAACAGTAGGAGAGGCGAACAGAAGAACAAAGGATGGAATGTTAGGAACATAACAGTAGGAGAGGCCAACAGAAGAGCAAAGGATGGAATGTTAGGAACATAACAGTAGGAGAGGCCGACAGAAGAGCAAAGGATGGAATGTTAGGAACATAACAGTAGGAGAGGCCAACAGAAGAGCAAAGGATGGAATGTTAGGAACATAACAGTAGGAGAGGCCACCAGAAGAACAAAGGATGGAATGTTAGGAACATAACAGTAGGAGAGGCCGACAGAAGAGCAAAGGATGGAATGTTAGGAACATAACAGTAGGAGAGGCCAACAGAAGAGCAAAGGATGGAATGTTAGGAACATAACAGTAGGAGAGGCCAACAGAAGAGCAAAGGATGGAATGTTAGGAACATAACAGTAGGAGAGGCCAACAGAAGAGCAAAGGATGGAATGTTAGGAACATAACAGTAGGAGAGGCCACCAGAAGAACAAAGGATGGAATGTTAGGAACATAACAGTAGGAGAGGCCGACAGAAGAGCAAAGGATGGAATGTTAGGAACATAACAGTAGGAGAGGCCAACAGAAGAGCAAAGGATGGAATGTTAGGAACATAACAGTAGGAGAGGCCAACAGAAGAGCAAAGGATGGAATGTTAGGAACATAACAGTAGGAGAGGCCGACAGAAGAGCAAAGGATGGAATGTTAGGAACATAACAGTAGGAGAGGCCAACAGAAGAGCAAAGGATGGAATGTTAGGAACATAACAGTAGGAGAGGCCAACAGAAGAGCAAGGGATGGAATGTTAGGAACATAACTGTAGGAGAGGCCAACAGAAGAGCAAGGGATGGAATGTTAGGAACATAACAGTAGGAGAGGCCAACAGAAGAGCAAAGGATGGAATGTTAGGAACATAACAGTAGGAGAGGCCAACAGAAGAGCAAGGGATGGAATGTTAGGAACATAACTGTAGGAGAGGCCAACAGAAGAGCAAAGGATGGAATGTTAGGAACATAACAATAGGAGAGGCCAACAGAAGAGCAAGGGATGGAATGTTAGGAACATAACAGTAGGAGAGGCCAACAGAAGAGCAAGGGATGGAATGTTAGGAACATAACAGTAGGAGAGGCCAACAGAAGAGCAAGGGATGGAATGTTAGGAACATAACAGTAGGAGAGGCCAACAGAAGAGCAAGGGATGGAATGTTAGGAACATAACAGTAGGAGAGGCCAACAGAAGAGCAAGGGATGGAATGTTAGGAACATAACAGTAGGAGAGGCCAACAGAAGAGCAAGGGATGGAATGTTAGGAACATAACAATAGGAGAGGCCAACAGAAGAGCAAAGGATGGAATGTTAGGAACATAACAGTAGGAGAGGCCAACAGAAGAGCAAAGGATGGAATGTTAGGAACATAACAGTAGAGCAAAGGATGGAATGTTAGGAACATAACAGTAGAGCAAAGGATGGAATGTTAGGAACACTAGGAACATAACAGTAGAGCAAAGGATGGAATGTTAGGAACACTAGGAACATAAAGTAGAGCAAAGGATGGAATGTTAGGAACACTAGGAACATAACAGTAGAGGCCAACAGAAAAGCAAAGGATGGAATGTTAGGAACATAACAGTAGAGCAAAGGATGGAATGTCAGGAACATAACAGTAGAGGCCAACAGAAAAGCAAAGGATGGAATGTTAGGAACATAACAGTAGAGGCCAACAGAAAAGCAAAGGATGGAATGTTAGGAACATAACAGTAGAGCAAAGGATGGAATGTCAGGAACATAACAGTAGGAGAGGCCAACAGAAGAGCAAAGGATGGAATGTTAGGAACATAACAGTAGGAGAGGCCGACAGAATAGCAAAGGATGGAATGTTAGGAACATAACAGTAGGAGAGGCCAACAGAAGAGCAAAGGATGGAATGTTAGGAACATAACAGTAGGAGAGGCCAACAGAAGAGCAAGGGATGGAATGTTAGGAACATAACTGTAGGAGAGGCCAACAGAAGAGCAAGGGATGGAATGTTAGGAACATAACAGTAGGAGAGGCCAACAGAAGAGCAAAGGATGGAATGTTAGGAACATAACAGTAGGAGAGGCCAACAGAAGAGCAAGGGATGGAATGTTAGGAACATAACTGTAGGAGAGGCCAACAGAAGAGCAAAGGATGGAATGTTAGGAACATAACAATAGGAGAGGCCAACAGAAGAGCAAGGGATGGAATGTTAGGAACATAACAGTAGGAGAGGCCAACAGAAGAGCAAGGGATGGAATGTTAGGAACATAACAGTAGGAGAGGCCAACAGAAGAGCAAGGGATGGAATGTTAGGAACATAACAGTAGGAGAGGCCAACAGAAGAGCAAGGGATGGAATGTTAGGAACATAACAGTAGGAGAGGCCAACAGAAGAGCAAGGGATGGAATGTTAGGAACATAACAGTAGGAGAGGCCAACAGAAGAGCAAGGGATGGAATGTTAGGAACATAACAATAGGAGAGGCCAACAGAAGAGCAAAGGATGGAATGTTAGGAACATAACAGTAGGAGAGGCCAACAGAAGAGCAAAGGATGGAATGTTAGGAACATAACAGTAGAGCAAAGGATGGAATGTTAGGAACATAACAGTAGAGCAAAGGATGGAATGTTAGGAACACTAGGAACATAACAGTAGAGCAAAGGATGGAATGTTAGGAACACTAGGAACATAAAGTAGAGCAAAGGATGGAATGTTAGGAACACTAGGAACATAACAGTAGAGGCCAACAGAAAAGCAAAGGATGGAATGTTAGGAACATAACAGTAGAGCAAAGGATGGAATGTCAGGAACATAACAGTAGAGGCCAACAGAAAAGCAAAGGATGGAATGTTAGGAACATAACAGTAGAGGCCAACAGAAAAGCAAAGGATGGAATGTTAGGAACATAACAGTAGAGCAAAGGATGGAATGTCAGGAACATAACAGTAGGAGAGGCCAACAGAAGAGCAAAGGATGGAATGTTAGGAACATAACAGTAGGAGAGGCCAACAGAATAGCAAAGGATGGAATGTTAGGAACATAACAGTAGGAGAGGCCAACAGAAGAGCAAAGGATGGAATGTTAGGAACACTAGGAACATAACAGTAGAGCAAAGGATGGAATGTTAGGAACATAACAGTAGGAGAGGCCAACAGAAGAGCAAAGGATGGAATGTTAGGAACATAACTGTAGGAGAGGCCAACAGAAGAGCAAAGGATGGAATGTTAGGAACATAACAATAGGAGAGGCCAACAGAAGAGCAAGGGATGGAATGTTAGGAACATAACAGTAGGAGAGGCCAACAGAAGAGCAAGGGATGGAATGTTAGGAACATAACAGTAGGAGAGGCCAACAGAAGAGCAAGGGATGGAATGTTAGGAACATAACAGTAGGAGAGGCCAACAGAAGAGCAAGGGATGGAATGTTAGGAACATAACAGTAGGAGAGGCCAACAGAAGAGCAAGGGATGGAATGTTAGGAACATAACAGTAGGAGAGGCCAACAGAAGAGCAAGGGATGGAATGTTAGGAACATAACAATAGGAGAGGCCAACAGAAGAGCAAAGGATGGAATGTTAGGAACATAACAGTAGGAGAGGCCAACAGAAGAGCAAAGGATGGAATGTTAGGAACATAACAGTAGAGCAAAGGATGGAATGTTAGGAACATAACAGTAGAGCAAAGGATGGAATGTTAGGAACACTAGGAACATAACAGTAGAGCAAAGGATGGAATGTTAGGAACACTAGGAACATAAAGTAGAGCAAAGGATGGAATGTTAGGAACACTAGGAACATAACAGTAGAGGCCAACAGAAAAGCAAAGGATGGAATGTTAGGAACATAACAGTAGAGCAAAGGATGGAATGTCAGGAACATAACAGTAGAGGCCAACAGAAAAGCAAAGGATGGAATGTTAGGAACATAACAGTAGAGGCCAACAGAAAAGCAAAGGATGGAATGTTAGGAACATAACAGTAGAGCAAAGGATGGAATGTCAGGAACATAACAGTAGGAGAGGCCAACAGAAGAGCAAAGGATGGAATGTTAGGAACATAACAGTAGGAGAGGCCGACAGAATAGCAAAGGATGGAATGTTAGGAACATAACAGTAGGAGAGGCCAACAGAAGAGCAAAGGATGGAATGTTAGGAACATAACAGTAGGAGAGGCCAACAGAAGAGCAAGGGATGGAATGTTAGGAACATAACTGTAGGAGAGGCCAACAGAAGAGCAAGGGATGGAATGTTAGGAACATAACAGTAGGAGAGGCCAACAGAAGAGCAAAGGATGGAATGTTAGGAACATAACAGTAGGAGAGGCCAACAGAAGAGCAAGGGATGGAATGTTAGGAACATAACTGTAGGAGAGGCCAACAGAAGAGCAAAGGATGGAATGTTAGGAACATAACAATAGGAGAGGCCAACAGAAGAGCAAGGGATGGAATGTTAGGAACATAACAGTAGGAGAGGCCAACAGAAGAGCAAGGGATGGAATGTTAGGAACATAACAGTAGGAGAGGCCAACAGAAGAGCAAGGGATGGAATGTTAGGAACATAACAGTAGGAGAGGCCAACAGAAGAGCAAGGGATGGAATGTTAGGAACATAACAGTAGGAGAGGCCAACAGAAGAGCAAGGGATGGAATGTTAGGAACATAACAGTAGGAGAGGCCAACAGAAGAGCAAGGGATGGAATGTTAGGAACATAACAATAGGAGAGGCCAACAGAAGAGCAAAGGATGGAATGTTAGGAACATAACAGTAGGAGAGGCCAACAGAAGAGCAAAGGATGGAATGTTAGGAACATAACAGTAGAGCAAAGGATGGAATGTTAGGAACATAACAGTAGAGCAAAGGATGGAATGTTAGGAACACTAGGAACATAACAGTAGAGCAAAGGATGGAATGTTAGGAACACTAGGAACATAAAGTAGAGCAAAGGATGGAATGTTAGGAACACTAGGAACATAACAGTAGAGGCCAACAGAAAAGCAAAGGATGGAATGTTAGGAACATAACAGTAGAGCAAAGGATGGAATGTCAGGAACATAACAGTAGAGGCCAACAGAAAAGCAAAGGATGGAATGTTAGGAACATAACAGTAGAGGCCAACAGAAAAGCAAAGGATGGAATGTTAGGAACATAACAGTAGAGCAAAGGATGGAATGTCAGGAACATAACAGTAGGAGAGGCCAACAGAAGAGCAAAGGATGGAATGTTAGGAACATAACAGTAGGAGAGGCCAACAGAATAGCAAAGGATGGAATGTTAGGAACATAACAGTAGGAGAGGCCAACAGAAGAGCAAAGGATGGAATGTTAGGAACACTAGGAACATAACAGTAGAGCAAAGGATGGAATGTTAGGAACATAACAGTAGGAGAGGCCAACAGAAGAGCAAAGGATGGAATGTTAGGAACATAACAGTAGGAGAGGCCAACAGAAAAGCAAAGTATGGAATGTTAGGAACATAACAGTAGGAGAGGCCGACAGAAGAGCAAAGGATGGAATGTTTGTTAGGAACATAACAGTAGGAGAGGCCAACAGAAAAGCAAAGGATGGATTGATGTAATATTAGAAACACTAGGAAATGTAAGGAGTGGCCAGCAGAAAAGCAAAAGACTACCAAACTATATATCTTCCTCTGTGCTACAATAAAAAAAAATAAGATTGTTTCTTGTTTATGACATTGACATGATATGTAACTGATCACACACTCTAGCGGAATTAGTGTTCTTGTTCATTGTAATAAATGAGATGATAAATAAATAACCATTTTTTGTTAGCCATGTTATACATAGTGAAACTTTAATGATAAATGTATTTATTGTAGAAATTCCTAAAAGGAACAAATTCTGAGAATACTGGAAAACCTAGCATCTTAACTTGGAGAGAGGCAACAGTAGAACTGATAGCATTAGGACCATGCAGTTTGAAAAATCTTTGATTGTCTGCCTAGTCAACATAATATATGATAATTATAAGCAGTGCTGTATTGAAATATATTGTTGTTACATTCTGTAGAGTTTAGTGGAACGCTATCAGGGATAGGATGCATGAATTGTTTTTGACTGCAAATTTGCCACCAGGTGGACTGAGGTAGGATCGAGTGTCCCACCAAAGTGGAGGCCTGACTTTATTCGTTCAGACAGTGATTGTTGGTGTGGCAGACTCACTAATTGCAAGGCCAAGGATTTGTTGCAGAGACATGCTGCCTGTGACATCTGCTATAGTGACTCGGATGTGTTCATTATGAGCTGTACACCATTTGTACAGAGTTTTGCGTGTTCAACGCTATCAAGGTTCCCTTGATATGAAGTCAAGAGGGGGATAGTGCGACTGGGTAAAGCACTATCTCCATATTCCGTGCCCAGGCAGAGTAGGCAAAGTTTTGTGTGCTTAGCACACTATTATATGGATCTGAAACCTGGACAACATACTCAAACCAGGAAAAAATACTAAATGTCTTCCACATGCGATGTCTCCGCAGAATAATGCACATCAAATGGCAGGATAAAATAACCAACTTAACTGTCCTGCAACGTGCTAAGACCCCAACAATCATGTCAATGCTCAGATGTCGAAGACTAAGATGGCTGGGGCATGTCCGGCAAATGGAAGAAAAGCGCATCCCCAGGCAAATACTATATGGCGAACTAACACACGGAAAAAGACAAATCGGCAGACCTAAACTACGATATAGAGATATCTGTAAATCATCTCTGAATGACTTCTCCATATGTGAATATGACTGGGAACATCTGGCAAGTGATCGTACATCTTGGAGAGCATGTATAAGGAACGGTATAACATTTTTTGAGAATGTGCTAAGGCAAAACTTAGAAGAGAAAAGACTCATGAAAAAGGATGGAAAACCCTGTGGACCAGTGGACCTGACTTGTTCATTCTGTGACCACGTGTGTTTGTCAAACATTGGTAGAATTAGCCAGGAGAGAAGCTGTTCGACAAAAACAAAACCTAAAAAAATGTACAATAGTCTCTACTAGACCGTCTGACACGACGAAAAAGGCCATATATAGCGCGTTCAATATTACACAGTTTTTTGCGCGTCAAGTAGCACGCCATTTTCACAGAAAACAACAAACTGTTCTATGGAGCAGTATGAACGATCGGGATAGACATTTTGTTGGTTGCTGGAACGGGGTCTGAGCAGAGATGGGAGTGCCCCATTTGCAGTGAAACCGTTCTGTTCTAAAGTTAATTATCTTTTAGATAAATGTTCCCTTCACACTTTAAGGTTGTGGGTCATTTGGTGTTAGCACCCATAATTTGTGTTCAACGACCAACAGCACATCTGGTGTTAGCACCCATAATTTGTGTTCAACAACCAACAGCACATTTGATGAGTTGACCCAGACGCCCTACTTTTTCAGAAAAAATTTCTGGTGCCCATTTTCAGAAGCAGGGATATGACCTCAGGGTTGTGTCCTAGTGATACAGTTTTCTAAATTGGGAATTGAACACGGGCCCCACTCAGGAGTGAGTGCACTAACCACTCAGCTATCTCTGCTTCAAAGGGTATTTGGATGTTAAAATCTATCAGCATTGCTTATTGTATAGTTAGAGAGATGGTTTAAGGAAATTCAGATATATCACACTGGGATTCTGTGTTCACATATTGTTCATTTGCTTGCTTTCGTCAGCTTTATATCTGTAACAAAGTCCCAAGTGATATTTTGCATGGCCATCACTTTTTCCTATATTTCACACTAGCAGCTGTATGTTCAGTTGTCCCTGCCATACAGGCAGATATTCTCTGGCTTTAAGAGGTACTCACATTTTGATCATCGAGAGTTTTAAGTAGATCTTTTCCAATTAATTTAGCCTATGCAGCAATCAATTTTAGCCTATTCCTTTTTATTTCCAACTGCCAAACATTCTATAATTTGTGCTGAATGCATACGGGACCTCCTGTGTTTGTCATTATCCAAATGGGCTAGACATCAAATATCACTACCCAGAGACCAAGGATGAGTAAAGCCACAAGGACACTACGAATTTGATTTTTTTTTTTTTTATGCTACATTTTCCAGTGCCTGTGATGGGGATTGAACCCAGGACCTTCTTGTCCAGAGGCCAACGTCTTACTTCTAGACCACCAGAGGTACTTTTTTTTAAGTAATGTAGTCAGCACTAAGTCCAGCCAATTGTCTTTCCGTGGAAGAAATCTCAGGTACCCAATTAAGGTTTGATGAACGTCAGAATTGATAATTGGATAAATAAACCCAACCTCTTGTCCTCAGTAGGGTAATTCACCAACCACTGATCTACCTTAGCTTCCAAATGTTTTGTGATCATGTTTTATTTCATTTCTTGCTTGCAGCTCTGAATCAGACTTTGTTTATGACCCAACACCAAAAACTAAGCACAAGTTCAAGAAATATAAAGGAGACGTGAGAGCTGCAGAAGGATCCGATTATCCCAATCAGGACTACGCAGATCTGCAGCCAGCATAAGAGAGTTTGAAGAGATAGAACAGGAATAGATTGAGTGTAGAGACTATAGTGTGTGTGTTTATGGAAGAGAGATTGTGTTTGTATAGTTAGTTCTGTGTCTTGTGAGAATGAGTTCAAAAGTATTGCCTTGTCCATAAGTGAAACAATTTATTCCTGTGAAAAAAAAAATATTAACTAGGAAATCATTGGCTTATATGAAATCATGTTAAATTCATATGTCAGGTCGGGTAATTTTACCTGAGGCCAAAGCAAAAAGAGAGCTAATTTCCAATATTTGGAAGAAACAATCATAATTTTTTGGCCATGTAATGAGAAGAGAACAACTGGAATATATTGTAACAACTGGGAAAATTGAGGGATGAAGAGATAGAGGGAAGCAAAGAAAAAAATTACCATACAGCTTAAGAGAATGGCTTGGCAGAAGGTCAACAACAGAAATGATTAATAACTGTTGAGATCAAAAGTTGTGGAGAGACATGGTCACCTACGCCAGCAGGCCCGGTACTTGATGATGATGTGAAATTCATAAAGATTTTTGTATTGTTTTTTTATGCTAGATTTTTAAATTTTGTAATAAGTAAGCAAGTTACCACAGCTGAAGCTGGTGGGTCTGAACATTGTGTATGTGTTCAATAGTTTTGTTGTTGTTGATCTTACATTTGCTCAGTGCAATGTATGTTAAGTTGGAAGATATATCATGAACAATGCTTGATATTTTCACTTGGTGTGGGGGCCTCGATAGCCATGTTTGGATAACCACCCGACTGGGCTACTGACGTTCGGACAACCTGTGTTCGATAACCGTTGGAAGCAGTGTGAGTTGTACTCGTGGTTGGAATAAAAATATCCTTGAGGTTTACCCAGCCGCTGATAGAAGTGAGTACCAGAGTAGTACTCGGGGAAGGTGGAGAATGCCGCCTCAAATCATGAGATTCGAAGACTATCCAGAAATCTCCTAATACTCCTGGATAGGCAGCCAAGCACATGTTGGTGAAAACTCACGTGTTTAAGATGCCAATTCAAGTATCATACTTTACCTTTACTTCGTACAATATCCCCTTAGTTGTCAATTCCTCTTAGTTGTCAATGGAGTTACAAACTTTTAGTTCTCTCTCATCTGACAGCTTCAACCATTGTTATTTGATCCTGTAGACATCCTTGATATTGTCCTCTTATCGTACTCTAAACTGCCTAATCTTTCTCTTCTTATATATGTCTAGTCAAGTAACCACATGGCAATTTCTCCATGTGGCAAAACCATTTTATTTGTTTGTTACTCGGCCATGTTAGTTTTGGTCTGCCTCTTTTACCTTGTATTTTCCCCTCCAAGATTACTTTTAGTAGGCTGCTGTGTCTTTTAACATGGCCCAAAAATCGCATTTGTCTTGTTTGAATTGTGTTTAGTAGTTCTCTTTTCATTTTTAGTTGTTTTAAGACTTCGTCGTTTATTTTCTTTTCCTTCCATCCAATTCTGCCTATTCTTCTATATATCCACATTTCAAAGGCTTCAATTCTCTGTTCTTTTTTCTTGTCTAATGTCCATGTTTCTGCACCACATAGGAATATTGAGAAGATGTAACATTTTGCTATTCTTAGTTTTAGCCCTGGTGTTATTTGTTTTGATGTTAGTATGTTCTTCATGGCATTAAAATTACTTTTTGCCATTTCTATTCTTTTGTTTATTTCAGTTGTACATTTTCCATCACTGATTATAGTATGTCCAAGGTAGTTGTAGTTCTGAACTGTCTCCAGGTCTAATCCTTCAATTTTGATATCCACTTGTGGGTTTTGAGTATTATCTTTGTTATGATCATAGTTTTAGTCTTTTTGATATTCATATCTAGTCCATATTTTTTGCTTATCATGTTTATTTCATTAAGTAATTGTTGTAGATCTTTAGGTTTTCTGCTAGTAGTACAGTATCATCAGCATATCTTAGGTTATTGATTATCTTTCCATTAATGTTTAGTCCTGGCACCTCTATGATGTTTTTAAAGATTTGTTCAGTGTATAGATTGAACAAGCTTGGTGATAGGATGCATCCCTGTCTTACTCCTCTTTTTATATCAATGGGTGTAGAGTTCTCTTTGTTATATTTTATTATTGCTGTTTGCTCCCAGTATAGATAATATTAGACATATCTCCATGTCATCTAGATGTATCTCTTTTAGGCATTCTATAAGTTGTTTGTGGTGTACCCTACCAAAAGCTTTGGTGTAGTCTATGAAGCAGGCATATATTGGTTTGTTTACTTCTGTGTACTTTTCGATTAATGTTTTCATGCAGAATATGGCTTCTTTTGTCCCGCTACTTTTTCTAAATCCAAATTGCTGCTCATCTAATTCAGTATTGATTTTATTCTGAATACTTCCTTGTATAACTTTTAGCAAGATTTTTGTAACATGGCTCATTAGGCTTATTGTTCTAAAGTCACTGCATTCAACTGCATCATTCTTTTTAGGCAATGCAATGAAAGTTGATGTTTTTAGTTCATTTGGTATGTATCCTGTGTGATATATGTCGTTGCATATGTCTGTAATCACTTCAATGCCAAAATCTTCTAGTGCCTGTGTCATCTCTATCTGTATGCTGTCAGGTCCTGCTGCTTTTCCCTTGCTTTTATAGCTTTTTCCAGCTCAGATTTTAAGATTTTATAGCCTGATGTACATTTTATAACTGGTTTCTTTTCCCTTTGATCATGAAATATTCCTGCCATCTATCTATAATATCTTTATTGTCTGTTAGAATTTTTCCTTTTTTGTCTGCAATGCATCCACCTTCTGTGGCTTTTTTATTTTTATTAGTCATTCTCTTTATTTCTGTGTGCATTCCTCTTAAGTCTTGTTTGCTTTCCATAGTTTCTATTTCTATAGATTTTTGGCTGAGCTAGTCTTCTTTTGCCTTTTGCACATTTAGTAGAAATTACAGCATCAAAATACAAATTTGTTAAAATTTGATAGTTTGCGGTGTTCAAACATTACCCCACTCTGTGTACCTTCCTAATTACTGCTTCTGGTGACCCCTGAATGTTTATTTTTTTTAAAAATTGATGTAGGATTTTTTTGTTTCCTGTTTTGAGATACGATCTTGTAATATGAAAACAATTTGCCAAATTTCAAATTTCCAGGGAAGTTTCCTCGGTCATTGGCGACATCAAACAAATCTTTGTGAAACTCAGCGAAAAACACAGCTGAGTATGTTTGTCTATCTCAATAGGGAGACAAACATACTGATGAATTTACAGTGTCCATCTGAATAGGCAAAATAACACATCCGGTACAAGCGATTAATTTCGGATCACAAATCAACCTGAGATGGGAAATCCAAGTTCCCTGTGTGTAAATTGGTAAACTCACAGTTGTGTGTCAAAAGTTAGAAGAAAATACTATTTTTAGTGCTCCTAATGTTACAATTAAGTGGTAGTATTTTGTACTACAGAATGTAATGAAGCACATCACAGGTAGGTATCATAATTAAGGGTTAAAAAAATAAAAAAAAATCATTTAGCCCTAGATTATGATACATAAGCTTCAATCACATTTCTATGATACTACAACATTTACTACTAAAAAAACTCTGCGCAAACTTGGAAAAAAATACAGGTATTAACAGTTTTTTCTCAAGTCTTTGGAGAAATAACACTTTGGAAGAACTACAGTTTAAAGAAATAATTGAAACAATTAAGGAGCACAACCAGAACAAACGTGCAGAGACAGAACCATCTCATGCAAACAATTTGTATTATTGTTGTCGATAACTACTTTAATAAGACACCCCCTGTTATAGATAACTACTCTAATAAAATATTCACCGTTATTGATAACTACTTTAATAAAACACCCCCTGTTATTGATCATCATCATCATCATGTACCCTGCCGGTTGGCGTAGGCGATCATGTCCCTCCACAATCTTCTATCTACAGTGCATCGTATCAGTTCTGTTGTTGAATGTTTTCCATGCCATGACACCAAGCTATCCAGTATTTTCTCTCTTTGTCGTCCGCGATCTCTCTTTCCTTCTATTTTGCCAGTTGTAACCAAGTATTCCAATTTTCCTCTTCTCATGATGTGCCCGAAAAATGTTGATTGCTTCTTTCTGATGTTTTTTAAGAGCTCCCTTTTTGTGTTGGCCTCTTTGAGAACTTCCTCATTGGTCTTTTTATCTGTCCAGGGAACTTTCAACATTCTTCTGAGAAATCCCATCTCTGTGGCCTCTAATCGTCTTTTCATTTGTTTGTCTACTGTCCATGATTCGCTTCCATAGGTCAGAATTGGTTCTATATAGCACCGATGAACTCTCTTTCTCATTTTTATTGACATAGATTTGTTGCATAAGATATTTTTCATTTTCTGAAATGCTATTTTGGCCTGAGCTATTCTGCTTTTTATTTCTGTGGTGCATCTCTCATCTGATGTTATTATTGTGCCCAAGTATTTGAAACGTTGTACTTGTTTCAGGTTTGTCTCGTTTATTTTTATGCTGCATGATGGTGATGATTGTTTCTTCGATATAACCATTACTTCTGTTTTCTTACTATTCAGACTGAGACCTTTCTTGTTGCTTTCTTCCACTATTATGTCTATCATTTCCTGTAGTTCGTTCTCTGTCTCTGCTATTAAGACTGTGTCATCCGCATATCGCAAATTATTTATGTTGTGACCGTTGACTTCAATTCCTTTTTTGTCTACTATTGATCTCATAATATATTCGCTGTAAAGTGAAAACAAATCCGGCGACAGAACACAGCCTTGTCTGACTCCTTGTTTTATATATTGGAATTGTCCTGTTTGGTTGTTAATTCGTATAGCTGCTGTTTGTTGCCAGTACATGTTCTGTTATTGATAAATACTTTAATAAAAAATACCCCTAACTGTATTTCAAAACACACCCTGTCACACTAATGCATCATGGGTAACTTGCTGGAATATTTAGGAAAGCAAATGGTGGGGAAAAGGCAGCAGCATACGGCAAACTTTGGATTTGTACAAATTTGAATTTTTAAACATAGATTTTTTGGACCCAACCATAATCTAGGGTTAAAATATTAGACTTGTGTCTTGGCCATTCTTGCTGCAAAGTATTTTTTTGTTCCTGTTTTCTAGATTTATTTGTCAAATCTGCCATAATCTACTTTACAGCAAAGATACAGACATTGTTTTACTTGTTCCAGAATCTCTTTGAATGAAGACAAATTAACATCATCCTCTTCAGAACAAGCATAGAAGTGAACAAGAACTGTCCTCAAAATAAAAGCACCCATAACAGCTGTCCTTTAGGATAACAAACAGCTGAACTAAAACCCATATACTACTCTGAAGTGCCAGACATTGGCTTTCATGATATTTATGACATAGATATTGTCTCATGCGAAAAGCCCAAATCAAAACCATATTCATGCTATGAGGTCACAAACCAAGGCAAATTTCTTTCTTTCTGTATATTCCCATTATCTTAGTTTTTGCTGTTTATCTTATGATTATCATATTTTGTATGGATTGGCTTATGCTTTCAAGTTTTCCTAATGATGGTTTTTAATTTTTAATTTGATTTCCTCTGCTGTGTTGAGGGACTCTGGCACTCTACAATACAATCTTCTTCCCAACGTTGTGCTACCAATGCCAGTCCTGGTAGATGCAAGAACAATAAGAAAAATAACCTCTACAGAAATGAAATGTGTTAGATGAATGACAGGAAACAGCATCAGAAATGAAAAACTTGAGATAAAATAGTTTGGCCACATGACAAGGCAGAAAGATCAAAACACAACACGAGCCTTCAATAAATGTTGCAAGAACACCAGACCCAAAGGCTGACCATGCAGAATATGGATTAACGGAATATTAGAAATGCTAGGAAACAGCAGCAGCAGAGCAAAAGACCACAAATTAGATCTCCCCTCGATGCCAAAAGGCAAATGAGGAAGGAAAGAAGAAGAGTTGAGGGAAAAATTCAGGTCAATACTTGATGATCATCATTGACACATCCATCCTCTTGGCTTGCTTTTCCCCGTTGGTTTTGAGCGTTAAAGTTCTTTGGTGGGGATTGAGTTACATTACACGTACAAACTATTTCATCTGTTATTTCATTTTCATAGTAAAAATACTGAAACCATGTATGTAGTTTCTGTTTATCATTCCCTGCACTTGTTCATCAGTTCATGACTAAAATAAATATGAAATTATACACTGAAATAATTTTGTTTCAAACTGCATTCACCTGTAAATTTCCTTCAACTTCATTGAAACATAATATATAGACCAGTTGACATCTAATAGCTCCATAAATTTGTTATAACACAGGTTAAATAAAAAGGTCAAGTTTTTTTTTCTGTGTATGTGGTGGTTTGTTGTTGTTGATAAATGAAAGTTCACACCTTTTGGCGACTGCACTGGACAAGCAGCCTATATTCTCCAGCCAGTCCTAATCCCATCCAGATGACAATCCTAAATTATTTTAACCCTGTCAAGAATTCTGTACCAATTACTCCAAGATAAAGCACACAAACAGAAAATACACTTTTATAGAGAATGCTTGTACATCTTCAAAAGAATATGGTCATGCCATTGTAAATAGGGAGCTGCGAGCTCAGTGGTTAGTGAACCGGACTACAAAGGACAAGAGGTAGGGTTCGATCCAAACCAACGGCTTCTGGTTCACCCAGCCTTTAATGGGTACCAGATTTTTTTCCTGGGAAAGTAAAGTGACACGGTTGTAATATCGACCACATTACCCCAAAAATCATGTGCCAAAGGTCTGTAAAATTTATTTTCACTAACACTATATTTCCTATATGCCACTTGGCGTGACGGGGGTACTTCACTTCTTTTTTTTTTTAAACATTGTAAATAAATAGCAATGATGAATGTGTTGTGTTGCTAGTTTATGGCCAACATTTGTGCCTTTAGGCCCAACATAATCGTTTTCAACATGAGTCCATTTGTTTAACAATTTTTGCCAGAGCAGTGACAATGTTTGGCCTACTCTTTTCAACTGCCTGGGGTTTCTTACACAAGTCCACACAACCTCTTGTTTTTTGCTATTTTCCAAGAGGGCTAAACATTGCTCTCACTATGACACCAGGGGAGGATAACACCACAAAGAAATCACGGAATCAGTTTTGAAAAATTCCCACCATCTGTAGTGGAATTTGAACTAGGGACCTTCCTGTCAGAGACAGGAAGAAATCTGCAACCTCTAGACCACTGCCCCACTTGAAGCCAGTATCCTCCAACACAATACTCATCTGGGGTTTAAAGGATGGGCTCTAAAGAGCAACACATTCACATTCAAACCAAATACATTTTCAGATTTTAACAAAAATATTTTTAATAAACTTTTGCAGTTTGAACACGCTTTGAAACACAATCGAAACAGTATTTTGCACTTTGTAGTTCAGTGCATCCATCAAACAATAAATTATATGATTAAAACGTGGATATTTACCAGTTGACTTCTGTACTGATATTTCCAAACGTGAAGTAAAAAACAAGAAACATCTTTCAGTGAACAAATGAGATTGTCACACTTGCAACAAATAGTACAAATGTCATGAAAAATATTGCAGGGAAATATGAATCTCTTTAACAACCTAACTTCAAAAAATGAATTTTTTAACATAACTAAAAAGAACTATATAAATTCTGATTACCCAAACTTCAATAACTCAACAGAAAAACATTCTTTTCTTATTCATGCTGCAGCGTTGAGTTTTGTCTGAAAATAAGCTACAGGATTCCACTTACGTAGTGGGCTGCAATGACTTTCTTATTTCCTAGCTCCTGCTGGATAAGTTGCCGCTTGTTTATTCTAGCAAGTAATACATAACTAGTATAAGAAGTAGATCTATGTATTATCCAACATGTATTATACATGCAAGAGCTGGAAAACTAAGAAATAGGAAATTCTAGAAGAGAAGGTGGATCTTACGTTGGCCATGTGATGATGAAAGACATAAAAAAAAATCTCAAAGCAAGCATTCATATGGGAACCAAAGGGTAGAAGAAAAGGAGGCAGAAAAAGAGCACAGAGGCAAGAAGAAACAACAGTAGACATCAGCTCCCTTGCTGAGGTAGAAAAACTTGCCCAGAACAGAGATATGAGGTCAGATACAAAGCATGTATCTGACACTAGATAACAGATCGTTGGACAGAGAGTGGAATTTCTGCCCTATGTGCTGTCTTCAGCCCAAAAGGGCCACAGATAGAACACATTACTAGGTCATCTTTATCAGCAGGCTGCAACCACTATTAATGGCTTGATAAACCAAAAATAATTTGTTTAAGATAGAAGAGAGTACAGGTGAAGAGCTGGCAACTTGCAGACCTGAATCTGGGGCACTTTTCCAGTTCAGAAATAGCTTTTTCTTAAAAAAGAAATAGGTTTGTTGAGTGCTCCTCCTATACATAGGAACCATAGACTAAGATGACAGATGATTCAAATTAGCTTTATATCTGAAAAGAGCAGTCTGATGATTTATTAAGGCTTAGAAGGTCAACAGGTACATTCATTTCTGAAGTATTCCCAGAATTTGATTTCCCATGTATACAGATTGGGAAGAGTCTAGCCATGAAGAATGCCACGAGAAACAAAAACCAAATCTCATGACCTCAGAAAAGTTAAAAAAAAAAAAAAAAATACATAAAAATACAATGGAATATCATAGGGTGTCTCACTCGTTACCCCCAACCTGGAATTTAAAAAAAAATGTTTTACCACTAAACATTCACTCACTAAACACATTATCGTGTGTGAACTTACATGTACTGTACACTAACACTCACGAATAACAACTGTATTGTGCAGTCACAAAAAGGGAGCTCCTAAGAAACAGAAAGAAACAATCAACATTTTTCAAGCACATGAGAGGAGGAAAGTTGGAATACTTGGTTACAACTGGAAAAATACAGGGAAAGAGAGATCATGGACAACAAAGAGAGAAAATACATGATTTCTCTATTCAACAGAACTGATATGATGCACAGCAGATGGAAGGACGTGATCGCCTACGAAAACCGGTAAGGCACATGATGATGATTGTGTAGGCACCTTCAGTCAAAATGACAGATCAGTGCATCAGGTAGGCATTTCACAACAATTAGGCACCACGCACAGACACTCATTTTCATTTCACAACAATTAGGCACCACACACAGACACTCATCTTCATTTCACAACAATTAGGCACCACACACAGACATTTTCATTTCACAACAATTAGGCACCACACACAGACATTTTCATTTCACAACAATTAGGCACCATGCACAGACGCTCATTTTTATTTCACAACAATTAGGCACCACGCACAGACGCTCATTTTTATTTCACAACAATTAGGCACCACACACAGACACTCATTTTAATTTCACAACAATTAGGCACCACGCACAGACGCTCATTTTTATTTCACAACAATTAGGCACCATGCACAGACGCTCATTTTTATTTCACAACAATTAGGCACCACGCTCAGACACTCATTTTCATTTCACAACAATTAGGCACCACACACAGACACTCATTTTCATTTCACAACAATTAGGCACCATGCACAGACGCTCATTTTTATTTCACAACAATTAGGCACCATGCACAGACACTCATTTTCATTTCACACAACAAACATACCCCTGTCCAAGTTTCATTGCAATATCTTCATTGGTGTTAGAATTAATGAGGAAATGCCAGGTTTGGTAGTGAGTGAGACACCTTGTATAAGGGCTATTACCAGTTTGGAGTTTTGTGAGGATATCTGACCAAATTCTAAAGATTTTAACACCCACAGATGCAACAAAGGTGAATCCATCA
Source organism: Megaustenia siamemsis (assembly GCA_032433765.1). Taxonomy (NCBI): domain Eukaryota; kingdom Metazoa; phylum Mollusca; class Gastropoda; order Stylommatophora; family Ariophantidae; genus Megaustenia; species Megaustenia siamemsis. Next base: position 15,145,586 of record JAVIAB010000106.1, on the reverse strand, counting down.
TAATAGACAAAACAATTGTTTAAAAAATGTCATTTAAACCTTCAGTACTTTCCCAGTCAGTACTAAGCCAGTACTAAGCCAGTCTTCTGAAGCTCCTATAAAACATTAACAGTCCAGGCCTGTGCAACTTATAGTCAGCACAGAAGTTTAAGGAAGACCCTGACATGACCCAACACTTTGAACCCAGCCCCATCAAGAAAGATCAATGACACAAATAAATCTTTTATTCATGAACAATAATGAATTAAATTACTTATCATTGTGATAAGGAAATAAACTACTCATTACTGCTAAACAATCTCTGTTGCAATCCACAACAATTCAGTTTGTATTTAAAAAATTATAATTAGTACTCCCTCATACATTAGAACCCGGTTAAAAATAACTAAATCCTTATACCCTAACCCACATTAAAGTCCCTAGTACAAAACTGCTAGGTCCTCACACCTTCATCAACATACATTCAAATGCTTGGTACAAAACTGTTATGTCCTCATCAACATACATTCAAATCCATGGTACAAAACTTTTACGTCAACATACATTCAAATCATTGGTACAAAACTGTTATGTCCTCATCAGCATACATTCAAATCCTTGGTACAAAACTGTTATGTCCTCATCAGCATACATTCAAATCCTTGGTACAAAACTGCTAGATCCTCATACCTTCATCAACATACATTCAAATTCTTGGTACAAAACTATTATGTCATCAACATTCATTCAAATCCTTGGTACAAAATTGTTACACCCTCACATTCATTCTAATTTCTGAAACAAAATTGATAGGTTGTCACATCCTTGGCACAAAGTTGTCAAATTCTAATCCACAAATATTCCAATCTCTGACACAAGGTTGCTAGATTGTCACATTGTAATCTACATACATAAGAGTTCCTCACACAGAATTATGGATCCTTCAGTTCAGACAATGTGAGAACCACTGGGTTTATGCTGCAAATAAATTCCTTTTAATTTGAGCATTAACTATCACGACATGCATCACATTTTTTAGGTCTGCGGTGGGGCATATCTATGGGACTGTAAATATATTTTTAGCATAATAAATGCAAAATCTGTTTTCTACTGTTCAATAAATGCAAAAACACTTTAGAAGCGAACTCTTTAAAGATATGCAAAATAAACTTTTGTAAAGCTCTTTACATTCTTGATCTTTCCAATGATGCCGTTAGACATCATTTAAGGCATGTAGTATATTTGTACACAAGACAATAACCAAGAGACAGAAATAGATATAAGGTGTAACAAAGCATGCCAAGTTATAGGCCAAGTATCAACACTATTGAAAAACAAAGCAATAACTACGGAAGCAAAAAAGGCAATATACAAATCAATTTTTCTACCAACTCTGTGCTGAAGTGCCAGAATTGGACGCTGGACTCTAGAACAATAAGAAAGATAACGACCACCGAAATGAAATGTGTCAGAAGAATGGCAGGAAACAGCTTAAGGGACAGAGTAAGAAACACTGACCTGAGGAAGAAACTTGAAATTGAACCAGCCATCGAATACATAAAGAAACAACAGATAAATTGGTTCGGCCACATAACACGACAAAAAGAACTAACAATGACTCAAAGAGCCATAAACAAACGCTACGAAAATGCCAGATTAAGAGGAAGACTGAGAAAGAGATGGATAAAGGGACTACTAGAGTCACTAGGAGGAATAACATCAGAAGAGCAAAGAATCGCAGATTGTTTCTCCCCTCGACGCCAACGGCAGCAGAGGAAGGATAGAAGAAGAAGAAGTAGTATTTTTGGCTATCCACCTCTATTCTGGGCAAGATGTTCAATCTTATTTAGTAAGTATGTGCCTCCTAACTTTGCTTCTCTTATAAGTGCTATTTTTATGTTTTCCTGTATCCTGATGTTTCCCATAGAAGAGCCCATTTCGAAATTCTTGTCTCTTCTGAACACACGGCTGACAAATGTTTATCTCCTCTCCTTAATTTTCAATTAGATGGTTGCATAGTCATTTCTCTTATCATTCTCTTGGTCTTGAATTCATATTCAACATGACTCATTATAACAATATGAAATTCTACAACATCCATGGTTTCCCTGCCTAGAGGTTTTTCTGGGAAAGGCAGGGTGAGACTGTTAGTTTCACGCCCAACTATAACATGTCAAGACACAAGTAAACACATCCTCCATCTTTGATCAGACTTCACTCAGTAAATTCTTAACACTAAGATATGCTTAATGGAGCCACATTAGTTCCTTTATTACCAGTGCAGCATTTCTTCATTATGAAGTCCATAACAACTCCAAATAACAAGGGCGATAAAATACATCCTTGTTTAACCCCAGTTTCTATTGGGAAACATTGGCTCAGTCCTTCCTCTGTTTGAACTGCACATGTGTAACCATCATACATGTCTTTAATAATATTTATGATTTTTGATAGACTATATTTTACACAACAAAAATTCATAATTTCTCTGCAGATGAAAAAAAAAAATGAAATGTGACACCAACTTGTTCTTTGTTATGGTCACAGAAATACATTAATTGTCAAATTTGAATATCAAAATGGGTAGCTCAAAACAGTATGAGCGAGGTAGTTGTGTCATGAATGAAGTCGACACAAAATAAATGAAATGATTCCCTTGATTATTTTGTTTACTATCACATCAAACTCACTGTGACTAGTGAAACTTGCTTAACAAACTCTGTTTAAATTGACTGTCAGACAGTGTTCATTAGCGCTCAGGCCACATGTCTGGTCTTAGCACAGTGCATGAACTCCATAACGCCAGAAAGGATTTCCTTTTCAGTAATGATGAAAGTAAAGACACTCCTAAAACAAAGCAGGTAAATAAAATTAAGAAAACTGAATGAAAAATGAGAGCCAGAACAAGACAAAAAAGCAGAAATGAGCAGAAAAAGATCATCTGACTTAGAACAGGGCATAGTGACTTGAGAGAACACCTGCACAAAATAGGTCTCAAGACTCTGCAACCTTCAAATGCAGAGAACACCTGCACAAAATAGGTCTCAAGACTCTGCAACCTTCAAATGCAGAGAACACCTGCACAAAATAGGTCTCAAGACTCTGCAACCTTCAAATGCAGAGAACACCTGCACAAAATAGGTCTCAAGACTCTGTAACCTTCAAATGCAGAGAACACCTGCACAAAATAGGTCTCAAGACTCTGTAACCTTCAAATGCAGAGAACACCTGCACAAAATAGGTCTCAAGACTCTGTAACCTTCAAATGCAGAGAACACCTGCACAAAATAGGTCTCAAGACTCTGTAAACTTCAAATGCAGAGAACACCTGCACAAATTAGGTCTCAAGACTCTGTAACCTTCAAATGCAGAGAACACCTGCACAAAATAGGTCTCAAGACTCTGTAACCTTCAAATGCAGAGAACACCTGCACAAAATAGGTCTCAAGACTCTGTAAACTTCAAATGCAGAGAACACCTGCACAAATTAGGTCTCAAGACTCTGTAACCTTCAAATGCAGAGAACACCTGCACAAATTAGGTCTCAAGACTCTGTAACCTACAAATGCAGAGAACACCTGCACAAAATAGGTCTCAAGACTCTGTAACCTACAAATGCAGAGAACACCTGCACAAATTAGGTCTCAAGACTCTGTAACCTACAAATGCAGAGAACACCTGCACAAAATAGGTCTCAGACTCTGTAACCTACAAATGCAGAGAACACCTGCACAAAATAGGTCTCAAGACTCTGTAACCTACAAATGCAGAGCACCAAAGCAGATTCTTGATACAGCTGTTTGTTTAATTTAAAAGTGGCATATTAGTTCTAATCTTGAAAATTTACTGATTTATGGGGAGGATGTCCCAAGCTTAGTACATTCCACTCATGATTAAAATTGATATTTAATGGAAGTGGTTTCAATTTGTGACCACGCAATAAACATAACACTTGTAGCTAAAGTCAATATTGTTGTATGAATGATGTTTTGGTAGTTATTGCTTGTAACCAAAAAAAAATCAAATATTGACAAATCTGAGAGTTTTGCCAGGATGCAAAATATATTTTTAATTACAAATGTTTTTAAATTTTCAGACACAGTTTCTTCTAATCACCATGAATAATATAACAGAAGAAGAATGTGTACTTTATCTTCTTGGAAAGATACAAGTAAGTAAATTACCTAAAGTATGAGAGACAATCAGCTGTGTTGAGCATGTAGAATAAGACAGTGCTGCCCTCATCAGTCAGAGAATGGAAAATTTGGCTCACAAAAATGCATCTGTTAAAAAAATTATGAGAACCAGAGAAGATTGGAAGTGCACCATCCTGTTTGTTGTTTCAAACAAGGAACAATGATAGGAAATAACAGAGTTTGTTGAGTAACATATTCAAGTGGTCAATCCTTACATTCATCCAAAAAAAATAAAAAGGACTTGTCATAAAGCAATGCTGTTAATTTGATTTAAGAAACATTTCATCAAGTCAAACTCACAAAAATGATATGTAGATACCAGGATACTTTCTCTAAAATGATATTCCTTAAAACAGAAGACATACTTGTTGTATGTGTGCATGGAAGGAAATGATAGCACAGCTTGAAAGAGACTTCATCCAGAACAAATTCTTGTTCAGTAAAAGAACAAAAATATTCTTCCAAAATATGTTGTCAGTTCATCTAAGGTGGTGGTAGGGATGCACACTAATACCATTGCTGATATGTACCCTCTGGTATTGTTTATAGTTCACAACTGGTTTTGTGCTTGGAATATTAGTGGTATGATTGATGCATGTATCATTCACACATTTCTGGCCATGTGTTTTGTCTTTGAGTTCAGTGTTGAAACTGCTTATTTTGTTTTATTTGACTAGAGATTCTCTTATTTATAGTAATGAGAAACACTTCTGGTAAGTTATAACACTGACAGTGTTTCTCCACTGTCTCCATTGCCTGCTATTGCACTGGTCTGTGCTACAAGGACAGCTCTACTGGGCAGGACGTTTAAACAAAATTTTGCTGGCAGATTTCATAGAAATCTTGTGAATATTAATTAAAGCGTATTGCTGACTTTAAGGCCAAACTGGAATTTTGTTATGACATTGGTTCAGATTGTACTTTCTTGTAAACAGTTACATCCGCAGCCATTTGGACAAACCGTCTGAGTGCTGAACCAGTTCATCATGTGTGACATGTGACCACCGTGTCCACAGGCAAGACAGAAATTTGCTGTACCTGAGAAACAGACAGGCAGTGATGTATTTGAGAAAATGACAGACTTTTTGTGGAAATGTAACAGAAAAATGACATCTAAATTATGAAAAGTTAATTTGATCATCATCAAGTCACATGTCCTTTGTAGAATGTTGCATTCTCCACAGCCTATCTGAAATAATCTCTCTAGCCAGATCTCCCATTTCTTCTGTTGTCATGTTCAAGGTCTCCTTGATGTCTTGAAACCACCTTTCTCTTGGTCTGCTCTATTTATTACCATTATCAAAGAAGGCCAGACATGCGATCTCACTACCCAAGAGATTCAGGGAGGGTGATATTATAAAGAAACCACAGATTAATTTTTGCAATTTTTACAAAATCGTCACAGTTTTTATTGGGCATTGAACCTGGCTCCTTCCTGTCCTGAGACCTATGCTCTACCTCTCTAGACTATTCACCTACTACATATACCATATTCTGTGAATTATTCACCTACTACATATATTATATTCTGTGAACTATTCACCTACTATATATACTATATTCTGTGAACTATTCACCTCAGCAACAGAGATACCATTAACATTTGACTATACTTAATGTGAACTATTATATATATTATTATATGTGTATTAAACAACAATTCAGATCATCATTAATAGATGTAAGAGCATACAGAGGTGCTGATGTTAATAGTGACCACAACCTGTGCATTGGGAAAATAAGATTACAATTTAGAAGCTAACAGAAGAGGACAAATACACATAAAATTGATAGTCATAAACTGAAAGATGAAGCCATAAAGGAAAAGTTTAACATAGAGCTAAGTAATTGTTATACAGCACTCGGTGAAATAGGCTTAGATATCAATGAAATGTGGGACTCACAGAGCAAAATACTAATGTCAGCAGCAGAAGCAAGTGCTGGACTGAAGAAAATGGAAAAACGAGCTTGGATCTCAGACACCACATGGAAATACATCAAAGAAAGAAGAGAAGCGAAGCGAGCCATGACTAATGTAAAGACAGATCTTGGAAAGGTCCTGGAAAAAGCAACATACAAAGAATTAGACAACAAAGTAAAAAGTTCAGCAAGAAGAGATACAAGAGCTTATATAGACAATTCAGCAGAGAAATGTAGAGACAGCTGCAATTACAGGAGACAGCAGAACTCTTTATACTGTACAAAAGATGCTGACAAACACCTATACATCCAGTGGAACACCAATTCTAGACAAATCTGGATTAATGCTAACAACAAGCGCAGACATAAAAGCCCGTTGGGCGGAACACTTCAAAGAAATTCTTAACCGTCCACTACCTCACAGTTTAATAGATTTTGAAGCTGAAACACCAGCAGCAGAATTAGATGTAATTTTAGATGACTTCACCTTGAGCGAAATAGAAACCACCTTAAAGAGTGGTCACCAATAACAAGGCTGCTGGAGAGGATAAGTTAACAGCTGAGATACTCAAGGCAATTGATAGCCATAATTTAATACATCTCCAGAAAATGTTCAACATCATTTGGAAAGCAGAGAAGACGCCTCATAAATGGAAAAAAAGGAATCATTGTTAAGATTCCAAAAAAGGCAATCTCAGAGATTGTAACAACTGGAGAGGCGTGACACTTTTGTCAGTTGCCTCAAAGTTATTCTGCAAAATCATTCTAAATAGAATAAAGGATTCAATAGATACAGTAATGCGTGAAGAACAGACTGGGTTTAGAAAAGGGAGAAGCTGCCATGACCACATTTTTACTCTACGACTTATATTGGAGGAACACATTGAAAAGCAAAAAACTTTTGTACTTAACTTCATCGACTTCAAAAAAGCATTTGACAGTATTCATTGAGAATCTTTGTGGAAAATTCTGAAGCAATATGGCTTACCATAAAAAATCATAAATATTATTAAAGACATGTATGATGGTTACACATGTGCAGTTCGAACAGTAGAAGGACTGAGCGAATGTTTCCCAATAGAAACTGGGGTTAAACAAGGATGTATTTTATCGCCCTTGTTATTTGAAGTTGTTATGGACTTAATAATGAAGAAATGCTGCACTGGTAATAAAGGCATCAAATGGATACAAGGAGACCATTTGGAGGACCTCAACTTTGCTGATGACATAGTTCTCATCAGCAGTCAGATAAAAATGATGCAGGAAAACACAAATGAACTATCATCAATAGCCAGCAAAATTGGGCTTGAGATCAATCATGAAAAGACTAAAGTCATGAAAAGCTTAATTCCAAGAGATGACAGAATATACATGGAAAACAAATCAGTGGAAGAGATCGATCACTTTAGCTATCTTGGAAGTCACATTGATCAAGAAGGGGATACAAGCAAAGAAATTAGAATCAGAATAGCTAAAACAGCAATGTCTTTCAGAAGCCTTAAAAAGTTGTGGAAATCAAAACTCATCAGCACAAACACAAAACTTAAGACTATTCAAATCAAATGTACGATCAACCCTTACGCATGCGTGTGAAAGCTGGAAAACAACAAGAGACACAGAAATAAAGTTGAACGCAATCGAAAATAAATGTCTAAGGAAAATACTTGGTATAGCGTGGAACGAATTCAAAACAAACGAGGAAATTAGAGAAATCGTCAATCAACCACTAATATCTTCAGTAATAAAGAAAATACGATGGTCATATGTTGGACATGTGATGAGAAGAGATAATAACCAAATAGCAAAGCAAGCCCTCATAAGGGAAACAACGGGTAAGAGGAAAAGAGGAAGACCCAGAGAGAGACACTGAGAAGAACATTGATGAGAGAGGCAAGAGCAGTAGGAATTGGCTCCCTCAATGAGATAGAGCTGCTTGCACAGAACAAAGACAAATGGCGAGATTTGGTAAAATATCTGTAAAATAATTGAAAACTGCTAGAACAAAAATTCAGATAAGTGAGGGAGTATCTTGGTCTACGCCCTGTAGGCCGGCTACGGCTCGAAAGGTCAATAGATAGATAGAATGTGAACTATCAACCTCAGTAACAGAGATACCAATAACATTTGACTTTACTTAATGTGAACTATCCATCTCAGTAACAGAGACAATATATCTCATTTATGGCAATCAATTCTGTATGGTGAGCAATATCCACTGCTATGTTCTCACCTCGGACACCAATGTGGCAGATAGAACACCTTAAGGCAGGATATTTGCACCTCGTACACTGAACTCCTTTCACATCCTCTGCACAGTTATAACAAGACACAGGGAACTCTGAAATGAGATGAACCACATTGTAATTAATGCAAAACAACAGAGGACTGTTAGATAACTGAAAAATCAGAGAAATGAGGAAGTTTGTTAAACGTCATAAAAAAAAAAAGAAATTAACTCTATGTTATGGCTAAAAACGTGTGACAACAATAACATAAGCAAAACAGAATAAAATAAAAATTAAAAAAAGACATTTCAGCTTTGCAGATAAGGCAAGATAGACAAATCAATGATCAGACTAGGTATTAATTCACTCATTCATTGAGTGTCGTCACCACATCGAAGGTTGGCTACTTTGGAGTGTCATTTTACTATCTCTTGTTTTGATGGTTCATATTGTCATAGGTTCACCTGTCCGCCTTTTGATGTTGTCAGTCCCCTTTGGTCTTGGGATCCTCTGCCTTGTCTACTTTGTACCTTCCCTTCCAAGATGACTTTTTGAAGGGTGTTGTCCAACAAATCATGAGACAAAAGGTCAGGTTCAATCCTGAGTGGCATCTTCCAGGTTCACCCAGCCTTAGGTGGGTACCAGATATTTTTCTGGGAAAGCAAAGCGGCACGGGCGTAATACTGATCACATTACCCCAAAAATAATGTGCTGAAGGTCTGTAAAAAAAATATGGGTAGTAACACCACATCCCCTATATGTCACATGGCTTGATGAGGCTCTTTACTTTCATCATCATCAGGTGCCATGCAGGTTGGCATAGGCGATCATCTCTCTCTACATCACTCGGTCCTTCATGCATGCCATAATTTCATTTTTTAATGTCGGTAATCTTTCATTAACCATTTGGATTAACTATTCAAATAGTTTTTTTCTCTTGATTTTTCCTCTGCTCTACTTTCCATTCATTCTGCCTGTTGTTATAGTATTTTCAATACCTTCTTTTCGCATGACATGTCCAATTCATGTACATTGTCTTTTCCTTATGATTTTGTCCCTATTTCTGGTTTTTCCAGCTCGTAATTTCTGCTATCCATGGAATTCTTAGCATTCTTCTGATAAACCACATCTCAGCTACCTCTAATGTTCTTTGTGCTGTCTTCTTTATCGTCCATGACTTGCTTGCATATAACAGAACAGGTTAAATGTAGCACTTTAGGACATGTTTTCTAACATTAATTGACAATGATTTGTACATAGGATGTTTTTAATTTGATGGAATTCTCTCGTCGCTTGTTCTATTCTGCTTCTAATTTCTGCAGTGCATCTACCATTTGATTTTATTATTGATCCCAGGTATTTTAATCTATGTACCAGTTTCAGGATTTTTCTCATTTAATTCTACTCTTCATTCTCGTGTTTGTTTTCTTTGATATCATCATAGTTGTTGTCTTTTTTATTTTGAGGGTCATGCCTTTATGTTCACTTTCTGTGAACATTTCATCTAATAGATTTTGCAGATCTTGTTGGCTTACAGCTATCAATATTATGTCATCAGCATACTTTGTTGTTAATGTTGCTTCCCCCTACTTTAATGCCAAGCTTGTTCTCAATTGTTCATTTTTGCTGTACAAAGAAAATAGATCTTTACTTTACAACTATGAGACAGAAAGAAACAAATTACTTGAAAAAAGAAAATAAAATAAGCCCAGACCGATAGTATTTTTGTCTGTCCCTGTACTGTCTGTGTACTTCAAGACTTGCGCTCTCTCATTCAGGAGACCCCACTTGAAAGAATATCAGCATAGGCCTTCTTTATCTGCTCATGTTGGCACTTCAACTCTGGGTCTAGCATTCTGGAAACAAAACAGACTGAGACCTGAGCAACTCAACACAATAATCACACAAAAACTTCTATCCACTTAAATGTCAACAGAATAGTGAGAATAATCCTACATAAAGTGTTAATTCACTGTTTTGCTCATCATAATCTATCTATTGTCCTTTCGAGCCGAAGACAGCACATAGGGCAGAACCACAATCTCAAAAACAGAAACCTTGCATGCCAAAATGGCACATATTGCAGAGATCACTGCTCTAAAATCTATGGCTCTGTTTCCATAACAATACTTTTTACAATGACAGCTTGTCAAGCCACCATCAATCAACCTCCTTAGTCGCCTCTTACGACATGTCTGGAAGGTCACAGAGTTACTATTCTTTGTTACTAATATTCATCATAATCATCATCATCATCATCATTATTTAGCTTGTTCCTGCTAGAACTTGGCTCCCATTATAATGCTCTGCAGTTTTTCCTTATCCTATGTGAAATGTCCAATGTGAAACATCCTATGCCTGTAGCAGTCATTACCACCTCTCTTCTCTTCCTCACTTCTCTTTCTTTCTTCTCTTTTTTCTTTCTTCTCTTTTTTCTTTCTTTTCTCCTTCTTTCCTCTTTTCTCCTTCTCTCCTCTTCACAGTACATCTATACTTTAACCCTAGATTACGATTCCACTGTAAAAATTACCGCATCAAAATACATTTTAAAAAATTTGACAATTTCCCACAGACAAACAATACCCCTTTCCCTATACCCTCCTAATTATCACTTCTGGTGACTCCTGAGCGATTTGATTTCCTTCCTTTGATATTGAATTATTTTTTTTCCATTCATGTAAAAAGTAATACGGTATCGTAAACACGCACACTAAAAAAAATTGTAATCTGCCAATTTTCAATAAAAATGGTTGTAGTTTGATATTATTGTAGCGCAGTTGTAGTTTGATATTGTTGTAGCGCAGCTGTAATTTGATATTGTTGTAGCGCAGCTGTAGTTGGATATTGTTGTAGCACAGTTGTAGTTTGATATTGTTGTAGCGCAGCTGTAGTTTGATTTTGTTGTAGCACAGTTGTAGTTTGATATTGTTGTAGCACAGTTGTAGTTTGATATTGTTGTAGCACAGTTGTATTTGATAGTGTCTGAGCACAGTTGTAGTTTGATATTGTTATAGCACAGTTATAGTTTGATATTGTTGTAGCACAGTTGTAGTTTGATAGTGTTGTAGCACAATTGTAGTTTGATAGTGTTGTAGTACAGTTGTAGTATGATATTGTTGTAGCACAATTGTAGTTTGATAGTGTTGTAGTACAGTTGTAGTTTGATATTGTTGTAGCACAGTTGTAGTTTGAAATTGTTATAGCACAGTTGTAGTTTGATATTGTTGTAGCACAGTTGTAGTTTGATATTGTTGTAGCACAGTTGTAGTTTGATAGTGTTGCAACCCAGTAGTAATTTGATATTGTAGCACAGTTGTAGTTTGATAGTGTTGCAGCCCAGTAGTAATTTGATACAGTAGCACAGTTGTAGTTTGATAGTGTTGCAGCCCAGTAGTAATTTGATATGGTTGCACAGTTGTAGTTTGATAGTGTTGCAGCCCAGTAGTAATTTGATATGGTTGCACAGTTGTAGTTGATAGTGTTGCAGCCAGTAGTAATTTGATATTGTAGCACAGTTGTAGTTTGATAGTGTTGCAGCACAGTTGTAGTTTGATAGTGTTGCAGCCCAGTAGTAATTTGATATTGTTGTAGCACAGTACTCACTCTAATATTTCATTAATTGAACTACTTCTCTGTTAGTATTGCATCAACTCACTTGTAACTGTTGTAATAACCATAGCAGTAACCCATTCACTATTTTTTGCAGCAGCTGAAACTAATTTTATGTTACATGACAAAGTAATCCATTTACCACTGTTCTAGTGCAGTGATAAATAACCCTTCTGTTACTTTTATTATAGTTCATAAATAACTCACACACAAGTAGTATGGTGAGGTAGCTGCAGTGGTAAATGCCAACTAAGAGTATTACATGACAAACCCTTTCTTGGAATCCCCAGGGGAAGAGACAATGAGGAAGACCAAAATATTCTTAGAGAAGATGGAAGCAGAGATGAAGATGATGGGGGAGACATAGAACATATCTTAAAAAGAATTGCAAGAAACAGAATGACTTAGATAATGTTTGTTGAAGACCTATGCTCCACAGGGAGCTGAAAGGAAGAAGAAGAATGTTACGCAGTGATTAACTCACTTTTACATTGTACAGTAACTAACTTGCTATTGTTATGGTGCAGTAATAACTCACTTGCTATTGTTATGGTGCAATAATAACTCAATCCTTTGGATGAAAGAGATGGGAGTTAAGATGGGCACAGTCAGAAATAAGAAACTTAGTGGGTGTGTAAGAAGACTTATCAACCAAATAGAACTGGAGTCATCAGTCGCTGAACACTGCGGGAATTGCTGAGGAGGGGATCTGAGCACCTATGGATGTGTTTGGAGTGCACTGATGATGACCCGCAAATAACTCAATAACTCACTTGCAATTGTTGTGATGCAGTATTCTCTCCCTTTCCACTTCCCTCTCTCTGGGGTCCTTCTCTTCCAAGACTTTGAAGTCATCGTACGATTCAGACCAGCTCTGCGACCTCTTACTCTTCATCACCGCTGGGGAAAAGAATGATTTAAATGTAGCCAAATCTCTACAAGCAAATCATTTTTATTTTCAACAACTCTCTGAAACTTTAAGGTGGCCAACAATTGTATTGATTATAAAAGCAACAGGCTTTGTGCCGTACAGTAGAAAAAAAAAATTTTTAACAAGATTTTAATGTCACAAAAGATAGAGTACAATCCTTAAACAAATATTCAATTGTCAACTAATATATATCTTGACATTAAATCTAATCCATATTTATTTCTAAAGAGGGTTTTCAATATTTGAGGATACATTTTTTTTTAAAAACTGTTTAAAAAGATATACAATTTCCCAAAGTAAATGTGTGCAAACATAATGCTCTTCAACTCCAAATAAAAGCACAAATAAGAAATTCTGCGTCCACTGAACAACAAACTACCAATAAAGAATACAACAAAACTACCAATAAAGAACACAACAACCATGCCTAGAGAATTTCTAAATAGTTTCCTTAGTTTCCTTTGCCCTTCTACTGCTTAAAGTAGATCTTAAAAAAAAAAAGTGAGGCTGACAGAGAGAGCACTTTAGCACAAGATACAGCTCTTGTCAATTAGTGTTGTTATTATTAGCAAAATATAAAACTGTGCCAAAAATTTAACACAAAGAATAATGAAGATGGGATCAATCAAATTCTAGAATGATTTAAAGTTTTGAGTTTAGTGGAGAGGGGGGTTCATATACAACACCATAATAGATAAATATTAGGTTAACTCTTTCCGTACGTTTCGCCGCACAGTGTGCTATGCCGATTTTGGCAACGTATGTTTCGCTGCATAGTGCACCACGCTCAATTTGGTTAGTGTGAACACCATCAAACCATATTCTTTTAACATGTCTTGTAGCATCCTGATATTGGTGAAATCTAGTACCTTGTTCAATTATCTAAATATGTAATATGTTATATGTTAGATAAATATCAATATGTAGATTGATTCTTAAAACCATGAACAATTTTGTCTCTGAAATCTCTTCCATTGCGTCGGTAAAAAGCTTCCGTATGGAAAGAGTTAATGACTAAATGGAAAGAAAAATGAGTTTGTAAGTAAAAGAACAACTGACTGCTTTTCTGTTCTTTTCACATTCACAGCTGTGAGGGAAAACAGTTCCCATGGCACAGAAATATACATATATATATATATATATATATATATATATATATATATATATATATATATATATATGGATTGCACATAAGCATAAACATGTTTACTCAATAAAAAATATTTCCAGCAGTGGTTTCAAAACTTGTACAGGCCAAAATATTTCATAATTTGAAGCTACCCATACAGGAATTATTGCTCATTCCCACCCACTACAAGGAGATTAATTTATTTATCATAATTTGAACTGTCAAATCATAAATGCACATTAACTGGTTTTACAACCACACAACAAAGCCTAAATAAAAAATTCAATAACCAAACACTGCTTTAGTACCAAATGTTTAATTTATTTGAGTTATCAATCTATTTTATTTAGGACTTCGTTCAATATTGGTTTAGGCAGGGATTACATAGAGCATGCAATGAATTTCATCACTTTGAAGTAACAACATAAGTAATAGGAAACTCTTAATACAGAGCTTCACAGCAGGTGGCAATCTGATCATTAGAAAACTAACACCCCCCCCTCCCAAAACTCCCATTATTCTATTCACAGCATATGTGCTTGCACACATATAATCTATAAATAAACTCTACCTACAATACACAAACATTCATTTTGTTGTACAACTTTCATGACTACAATTATATGCAATCTAATTAGATTCTCTCTCTTGTTGTCTTTCATTATATTTTTTTTCCTGATCAGACAAAAAGATAAGACTTGTACAAATTTGTAGTTACTTCACTCTGTAAAATGAATAAATAAAGTAGCCAAAATAGATTTGATGACACGAGTAACATCTAAGTAACTTCACTGCCAATTTAGCAAAGCTTCACTGTTATAAAAACATAGGTAAATTTAATCAAACAAAACTTGTTACAGAAAAGTAAATAAACTAAATTGTAAATGCTAAATTGAAATATCAAACACTTCTTTACTCATAGTGTGATATCAATAACAAAAGAAAGTAAATGATCTCAATGATAAATGCTAAGTGGAAGTATCAAACTTCCTTATTCATAGTGATATCAATAACAAAAGAAAGTAAATGAGCTCAATAATAAATGCTAAATGAAAATTATCAAACTTCTTTACTCATAGTGATATCAGTAACAAAAGAAAGTAAATGAGCTCAATGTGATAAATGCTAAGTGGAAGCATCAAACTTCTTTACTCATAGTGATATCAATAACAAATCAGTGGCTTCTCATTCTCACCCATGTCAATCAACAAAAGTAGAAAGCAATTCCAACAAACTAAAATGCTCTTGTTAAAATGCTGTTAAAACAAAATGATGAGCAAAGAGAGCAACTCAAGAGCTCTTGCAGAAATGAAACAAAACATAATATCTCTTTACAAACAAGAATAATTAAACAATAATTCATGGGGGAAAAGGGGGAGAGGAGGAGATACTTTAGTACTTGAGGAATGTCAGCATGGCATATACAAGTCTCTTTATTATCATCACATGCAAAGATTAGAAGACATTTAGGGTCACGTTTATCATATATCTAGTATGATGATGATTAAAATGGAAATGTTTTATGTACTATGTGACTTTCTTGGTCCAAAGAGAATAGTAATGATGAATAGTTAAACTGTCACCAGTAGATAGGGAATGAAGTAACCGAATCAGAATCTAGCAAAACAAAACACAAATAAGATGTTTCACACAGCACTCAAGAAACAGTATAAACATGTTAAGTAAATATGTTAACAGTAGACACAAAATTTTATCCAATATAAATGTTAAAAATATAAAGATATATACCCGCAGAACAAATATATCAATTTCAAAATAAATAATTGAAACAAACAAGTCAATAGAAAACACAGCCAAATTCTAATCCTTATCAAGAAGGGACCAAGTAACAATCTTCATAGTGAGAACATGTAGTCAAAGTGATTCAAGATGATGAAAGTGTGTGGACTGTAATGACTCACTCCTGGCAACCACAGCTCTTGTTCTGCATGGATCCTTTGATTAATTTTGTTTTTTTTCCAAGCTCTGAAGAATGTTATTTATATGATCTACAACAAGTTTCGATATCTGTGCATTTTGGCCCAAAGCATTTTACTTCAGCGGGGAGTGGAGGGGGAATGTGATTTAGAAGTGAGACATTGGTGTCTGGACAAAGAAGGTTCCATGTTTGATTGTCCATCACAGACAGCGGAACATTTTTTGTAAAATTGAATCCATGGTTTCTTTATGGATTTACCCTCCCCTTGTCTCTGGCTAGTGAGATCATTTGCCTAGCCATCTTGGATAAAGGCAAAAAAGCAGGAAGTTCCACATGTATTCTGCACACATTAAAGAAGCCTTGGCAGTTGGAAATATAAAAAAGAGTAGGCCAAAAATTGTTGCGGCTTGGGCCAAATTAATAGGAAACAAATATACCCAAAATGTTAAAACTCTTGAGAACAAAAATAGAGCACCTCCGATGTTTGAGAATATCTGCCTGCAGGGTGGAGGACACCTGAGTTCGCGGCTGTCGGTGAGAAAAATAGGAGAAAATTATATTCACATAAAACTCAGTCCCTCTGGACTTTACTAAAGATATAAAGCCTGCGAATACAAACAAGCACCAACATTTGACTCCAGCATGGTTATTTTTGATTACCAGGTTACCTCCCATCAGCAAACCCTTTTTCGCTTGGTGAGACTAGTTGGTACGTTTCCAATATAGAGAAGTAGGACCTTGCCTAGTTCTCACTCACTCATCTTGATGCAACAGTCTGGCATCTTAGTCAAACCAAAACTGATCAAGATAATGCATTGTCCAATGGTACTCCTGGCAAAACAGCATTGAAGAAAAGGATAAACAGCTAGAATTATTCTAAAAGTATGGACACAATGCAAGCTGGGACAGATGATTAACTTATGTTAAGAGACTGGAGAGGTTCTGGTGCGTCCATGATGGAGGCCGTGTTTACTTTCCATCTTGCATGGACTGTTGGGCGTTGGGCTGACAACCTTACCCTGAGACTGACTTAATGGCAACCCTAGGCAGGGAAATCATCTATAGTTTTTGAGAAATTTTGTGGTGCTAGTGTTATGAGTCATTAAAATGGGCATCTGTCGGATCAGATATGTGCTGAGAAGAGACAACAAGAGAATTCCAAAACAGGGTCTTTTATGGGAAACATCAGGAAACAGAGAAAAAGAGGAAGACCTAGAGAGACACTCTTAAAAAGAACACTTATAAGAGAAGCAAAAGTTGGCAGGCAAAGACAATTAGATAATATTGAACATCTTGCCAAAAATAAAGATGGGTGGTAAAAAGAAACTACAAGACCTATGCAGCGTCTTGTGGTGTGGCAAGGACCAAGACACTAATGCAGTTATATGTGCAGGTATAAATCATTAACAGTAGAAGACCATATGAACCTGTTTTATTCATTCTAATTAAACAAGAACAAATAGAATTATTCTGCATGTCATATCTAAAAGAAAACAACATAAATCAATTCACTAATCACAAGGTAATTCCACCTAAAATAAGTCAAGCATTAAAATACAATACACATAGTATCCAACTATCACTGCTACACTTATAAAACAGAAGAAAAAAATACACAAGTTACTATTCATTTATCACAACACATTTACACATTTCAAATTTAGATGAATGGATGTATGAAAACAATGAAAATGATGAAAACATGAACACAAATGCAGATGAAAACATGAACACAAAAAACAGCCAGACAGCAACATAAACACAACAAAGTACAGACATTAACATGAACACAAGAGAATGAAGATGGCAACATTTCACCAAAAAATGCAGATGGCAACATAAACACAAAGAAATGCAGATGGCAACATAAACACAAAGAAATGCAGATGGCAACATAAACACAAAGAAATGCAGATGGCAACATAAACACAAAGAAATGCAGATGGCAACATAAACACAAAGAAATGCAGATGGCAAGATAAACACAAAGAAATGCAGATGGCAACATAAACACAAAGAAATGCAGATGGCAACATAAACACAAAGAAATGCAGATGGCAACATAAACACAAAGAAATGCAGATGGCAACATAAACACAAAGAAATGCAGATGGCAACATAAACACAAAGAAATGCAGATGGCAAGATAAACACAAAGAAATGCAGATGGCAACATAAACACAAAGAAATGCAGATGGCAACATTTCACAAAGAAATGCAGATGGCAACATAAACACAAAGAAATGCAGATGGCAACATTTCACAAACAAATGCAGATGGCAATATAAACACAAAGAAATGCAGATGGCAACATAAACACAAAGAAATGCAGATGGCAATATTTCACAAAGAAATGCAGATGGCAACATAAACACAAACAAAATGCAGATGGCAACATTTCACAAACAAATGCAGATGGCAACATAAACACAAAGAAATGCAGATGGCAACATAAACACAAAGAAATGCAGATGGCAACATAAACACAAAGAAATGCAGATGGTAACATGAACATGCATAAACAAAGATAGAAACAATTCACAAAGAAAAGGAGATGGCTACATGATCACAAATAAATGTAGACAGAAAAAATAAAACACCTAATACTGTGTTTTCTCAAGAACAGCTTAAAGCATGTACAAGTGTTTAACTCACTTCTAAGTACAAACAAATAATGAGCCACTATTTTAATCTTTAGCACAGCATCAAATATGTTTTACACAGAAATAAGTCAAAGTATATGTCAGTACCTCGTAAAGATTCATTAGTAGTGCTCCGGTTAGTTTGTGAAGAAATTAAATAATTCAGGGAGAGACAATTAAGTGCAGGGTTGAAAATTAATTTCTACTCCAGATATAATGCTCCAATGCATTCTAAAAAAAGATGATGGAAGTCTCACAATTACTGGGATTCACTTGACATATAATGTTAGTAATAAAGGTAGCAAGGGTCTAGAAGAAACGTAACATACGTTAATGGATGGTTAATGCAGTAGTGGCATAACAATCTGTCATCAGGCTCAGTGTGAGAATGTCATATTTCTAGCTTTGGTTTAACAATTATTAACTCTAGTACAACATTACTTCATTTCTGGGCTGGTCTTTTGGGTTGGGAAATAAGAGCCACTTGTCCTCTGTGGTGGTCAGATATTACAGTTTAAAATATTTTATGTATGAATGTTATCTATTTCATCAATAAATTTGTCATTCAGTCCCACACCTTTTTTTTTTTTTTGTCTTAATCTTTCCTGCTGTGATCTACGTTTTGGAGATCTTTCTTCGCAAGTACACACCTAATGAACTTTTACCTATCTTCATTTTATTTCAATTATCAATCTCTCTTGAGCTTCATTTCCAGTAATATTTCTTCACTTTACTTCTTATCTATCCACAGTGCTTGAACATTTCTTTTAGAACATCCTTACTTTTTAATTCAAAATTCATGTAACCTAGAAAATTTAGTTTTAAATATTGATGCAATGTTCAAATATATCTACAAAGTTTCTGAAATGTATGATTTACAAACAAGTTGAAAAACAAAATGTTACCAAACATGACTTGTGGATATGGGGAACATGGCATTGTGCTCATTTTTCTCCCCAATGACAATTAGTACAAATGATGATATGATCAATATTATTCATGCAGGCCATCCAACTTAACAGAAAAAATCTGGTCATTTTCAGAGCCATTTCATTTATAAGATGAAGTTACCTTGTCATATAATATATCAAAGCTTACAAATAATTTTATTTTTAACTAAATGCACTTTAAACACAAATTTAAAAACATAAAAAAAAATAAATAAATAAAGTACCGTATTCTAAACACTTATTTAACCCTAAGTTACGTATATAGGCCATTATGCTGGAGTGGTTAAAAAAAAAAAAAAAAAAAATTGGTCATTGTTGGCAGTTAAATACAGATCACCTGGTCAGCATACATGTGCACTAGACACTTTGACATTAAGTCTTCAATTGCACGACAGAGCCCATTTTATTGCGAGTTTTTCTTTGAAACCCACAACATTTTAGTTATGCCACTGTAATGCAGTTTGTATTAAGCAGTCATTAGTCACATGACCATGCAAGAACAGTAACAGAAAACTCAAAAAAAAACAATGGCTGGAGCTAGCACTTCTACAATTTAAAAATAACAATTATTTCTTTGTTACCTGCGGGTGCCCCCTTTTTTCCTCGGCCTTTAAATAATCGTGGAAAAAAAATAATAAAGGTCAAAACATCACCATCAACAAGACAAGAAACATCATCCAGAGAGAGACAAGCACTGGTATCTACTCTATTTAGTGTGCAGGTTTTGTAAAAAAAAATTTACTTGGAAAACATGACTAACAAAAACAGGTGAAGAAAATGATGGAGGTGGGGCAAAAAAAAAAAAAAAAGTTTCATTTAATAATTTAAAAAATGTTACATTTTTGTTGAAATTGTTTTAAGTACAATTATTTTAATGCAAGGTAATTATTGTAAGGTTTTTAATTAACACATTTTTATTTTTCTACATGAACATACATTTTATAACATAAATTAACAATGAAATATTAGGTCTTGTTGTTTCAGGTTTGTGTGGTCTAAGCAGACTTTAGGGTGAAGCAAGAAAACAAATTACATTGAAGAGTAATGCTGACATTAAAGATATAATTGCCATAGAAGAATTATTATTAATTATTTATTTATACTTCCAATTAGCAGTCCTACCTCACCTACTGACTTATACTGTAGCCCACCTCATCTACTGACTTATACTGTAGCCCACCTCATCTACTGACTTATACTGTAGCCCACCTCATCTACTGACTTAACTGTAGCCCACCTCATTTACTGACTTATACTGTAGCCCACCTCATCTACTGACTTATACTGTAGCCCACCTCATCTACTGACTTATACTGTAGCCCACCTCATTTACTGACTTATACTGTAGCCCACCTCATCTACTGACTTAACTGTAGCCCACCTCATTTACTGACTTATACTGTAGCCCACCTCATTTACTGACTTATACTGTAGCCCACCTCATCTACTGACTTATACTGTAGCCCACCTCATCTACTGACTTATACTGTAGCCCACCTCATCTACTGACTTATACTGTAGCCCACCTCATCTACTGACTTATACTGTAACCCACCTCATCTACTGACTTATACTGTAGCCCACCTCATCTACTGACTTATACTGTAGCCCACCTCATCTACTGACTTATACTGTTGGCCACCTCATCTACTGACTTATACTGTAACCCACCTCATCTACTGACTTAACTGTAACCCATCTCATCTACTGACTCATACTGTAACCCACCTCATTTACTGATTTAACTGTAACCCACCTCATCTACTGACTTATACTGTAGCCCACCTCATCTACTGACTTATACTGTAATCCACCTCATCTACTGACTTATACTGTAGCCCACCTCATCTACTGACTTATACTATAGCCCACCTCATCTACTGACTTATACTATAGCCCACCTCATCTACTGACTTATACTATAGCCCACCTCATCTACTGACTTATACTGTAGCCCACCTCATCTACTGACTCATACTGTAGCCCACCTCATCTACTGACTTATACTGTAGCCCACCTCATCTACTGACTTATACTATAGCCCACCTCATCTACTGACTTATACTATAGCCCACCTCATCTACTGACTTATACTGTAATCCACCTCATCTACTGACTTATACTATAGCCCACCTTATCTACTGACTTATACTATAGCCCACCTCATCTACTGACTTATACTGTAACTCACCTCATCTACTGACTTATACTGTAACTCACCTCATCTACTGACTCATACTGTTGCCCTAATGTTAGATCTGAGAGGGTGAGACTGTCAAAATTGATTCATGTCGAGGATTGGTTTTAAAATCTAGTAAATTATTTTCTAAAATCTCAAAACATTATGTGCATAGGAATTTATCAGATTTCTTCATTGGGTAAAATAGTCAATGGTTTTTCAACTGAAAAAAAAAATATACAAAAAAAAATTTTAAAAAAGCTTGGCTTGTGAGAATGTAAAAAAAAAAAAAAAAAAGAAATGTAAAAAGAGATTAACTCAGATATAATCTGTGAGATATTGTAACTGTAAAAAGATTAATTCAGATATCATTTGTGAGAAATTTTAACTTAAAAAAGATGAACTTAAATATTAACCGAAATATTAACCGTTAACAATTTTGACATCAAATATAAATTTTTTTTTGTTTCTAAAAATATTGTGTATGTGTTACTCAGGATTTGCAGCAAAAACTTCCTTATCTGTAATCATATACTTACCGAACACATTAACAAACAATACCATCAAAAGAACATTCATTAAAATCTTACCACATTAAACACATAAAGCTAAGTGCTACATGGCAAATACTACACCAAAAGCAAGCAAGTTATCTACTTGTACTTTACTCTCACCCAAGACAAATTTCAAACAAAATCCAACTCCATTGGATCACTACTGCCAGGGTAAATGAGGATCATCTAATAGGCAAGGTAGGTAGGAAATTAAACATCTAGAAATCAAAACAAATCTATACCCACCCATACCCATTAATCTGTAGCATTTGACTGTCATTTGTGAAAAAAAATTGTTCCTATACTTTTAGTGTAAGGCCCTATATATCATCTTGTACAGTTTTACTACGCAAAAAAATATGGGACTCAAGGGTAAATAACTAATTCATGGGAAATCAAACTTTAAAAAAAATAATATATATCTTTACAGCATTTTCCTATTTCTTTCCCCCATCCTCTTCATCCATCTGTCTTCTCCAAGAATATTTTGGTCTTCCTCTTTGTCTTTTTTCTTGTGGATTAAAAAAACAAAGGGCCTGTCATGTAATACTCTCAGTTGGCTTCTGCAGTGTGTCCCCCATCCAGCACCATCGTTTTTTTTATATCTCTTTATCCACTGATATTTGACTGGTACTTTTCCATAATTCCATGTTAATAATTATGTCCTGCCATTTCCTTCCTTTTGTTCTGTGTAAGCATCCATTAATGAAAGTCTGTATCTTCATGACTGTCATTTTTGTTGTTCTCCATGTTTCACAGCCGTATAATAGGACTGACTTTACATTTGAGTTGACAATTTTAATTTTTGTATTCAGCCTAAATTCTTTGAATTTCCATGTTTCCTAGTGCAACAAATGCTCCTCTTGCTTTTCGTATCCTTATTTTGGTATCCTTCTCTGTTCTTCATTTTATTTATCTAAATTACTGCACATATATAAGTAAGATTGTACGTCTAGTAAAAGTATTTCTCCTTTAATTATTTGGTTATTGCCAAATGCATTAATTCTCATAAAGTTACCTATTTAACCAATAGTTATCACTCACAGTCCCATATTATAAGCCAGTCTTTGTTTAGATGTAGGGATATTTCTAACTGTTTGGTCCCTTCTGAAATGTTGGAATCTACTTTATTAAGTAACCATTATTTAACAACGTTGTATTGGTTATAGGAAGTTGGTAGATAGAGTAAACAGGACCCGTTATTTTCCAATCAAAATGACATGGGTTTGATTCCTGGTAAGGTCAAAGGCTTCTTTTACCAAAGGTTAGAATAAAAAAACTTCCACATGGCGAATGCACTGGGCATACAACTTTCATCCTAAGTCTCGACTAAAGAAACCTCAGCAGATAAAAAAAAATATAAATAAATAACATTTATTCTTATTTATCACATATTATATCTCTTTATAGATGGAGTGAAAATGATTTAAATAGTGGGTTGGACTAACTACAAAGGAGAAATTGTGTTCAGTCCGTTATGTGGTTTTAGTTTCAAAGGGACATTGATTTTATCTGGTAACTAATTTGTAAGCTGTTCTCTTTATGCATTAATCAAATAAAGAAGATTTTGGTGGGCAAAAGTTTGAATACTTGCTAATGTAAACCTCTGGATTGGAGCACAGATATCTTGCTACACTAACTGCACCAAAGAAGTGAAAACACTGTTGATGACACCAAGGAAAACAGCAAAAATGTTCTGCCAGCACAACTGGGATCATACCAACCTGCACGGAACAGATTTGCCAGATTGGGCTGTGATGCAACTTCAGCCATTGGTTGGCTTTTCGCCCCAGCCACAATAGCTGATGATGAAGATGATGGTGATATAGATGATGGTGGTTGGGCATGAGGTTGGTGTGGCTTTGGAGATGGCAAAAAAGTGGACTTAAGAGGCATATTTTGAGGGAGAGGGGCAGCACAGGCAGCAGGTGCAGCAGAGCTTGTCTTGGTGACTATAAATCACAAAACACACAAGAAGATATGGAACAATGCAATTGTTAGTAACATAATGCACAAATTCTTAAATCCCTAATATACTTCTCAATGAAGAAACCTCCTTCTAATCTCTCCCCATCTGATTATTTTATGGCAGTCTGTTTTTAGTAAGTGTCATTCATATTTGAGGCTTTAATCTGATATGACTAAATGAACTCACAGCTGAGAATTCACATAAGACAAATTCATAATTAAATAGAGAAATAAGTGAACACAAAAGAAGACATAACTTACTAGAACAGAACACAGAAGTAACAACTGTACTGAATATTTTCTCCATGTAAATATTTGCTTTACAAAAAACAACAATAATATTGTAACAGCTATTTATAACTATTTAAAAAAAAAGACTTGCCTTAAATCTCCACACATAATAACAACTGGCATATGTTATATTCAGACATGCTTCAAACAAATAAATTCTCTAACATATAAAGAAACCTATGGGTACATATTACATAAATAATACACAAACTACAAAACAATAGTGGAAACATGGAAGTATATAACACCAACAATCAATGAAAACCCTTTGGACCTTTTTTTGGAGCACAGACAAGGTTTCTCTCCATCCACCATGATTTTCTTCTCTACATTTATTCTAGTTTCCAGTCTAGTCCTAAGTTTTTAAGGATTTTTATTACTTCTTTTCTCCATATATTTGTGGACCTTCCCTACTTTCTCTTTCTGTGTGGGTTCCTTGACAGTGATTGTCTTGTTATGCTGGCTCTAGGTCTCCTTAGTTTATGTTCAATCAATCTCCATTTTCTATTCATAATCTGTTGTCCAACTGGTCCTTATTTTATTCTTTTCCAGACACCATTTCTGATCTTGTTGTACCATCCGATGTTCTTCAAACAGTTTATAAATAAATGTCTGAAATTTGTGTTTTATTATTTAAAATCTATGTCTCTAAGCCATATAACAGGACTGACTCTATATTTGTATCAAAGTCTTAACTTAATGCTCAATAAGAACAATACAGAACATATAAGAGAGGATAACAGTCGCAACTATCTACAACTAACGTTCCTATTTCAAACATCCATAAATACAATAAAACAAAAATAAGCAATATTTAATAAATACATATACTACATAATTTAAAAAATTAACAAAAAGAGCAATCTACAGAATGATTACAGAAAGTAAGGTACCAGGACTTGAAGTTACCCAAAATGTTCTAAATGGATAATAGAAGTTAATTTGGTATACATAATTTTGAAAGTTACTTATTTTGTTAATAATTCCATAGGCTCTACATATTTTTAGCTTTATGATGCTGTCACTAAAAATTTAGAAATTGACAAATTTAACCTTTCAGAAATGTATAAATAATGTAAATTGTTTCTGCCATTCTATATAATGCTCTTTAGGCTTCTGTAAAAAAAATTATGGTCTACCTTTAATCTAATTCCATTGATTTGAATATTCTAATTTTAGTTTTCTTGCATGATATATTTTTGATTTCCATATTTTGTCCAGGTTTTTAAAATTTACTACTGCTTTTGCTACCAATATGCCTCTGATCTTATTTTAGAAAAAATAAAACAGAATTACTTTACTCAAATTCAAAAGAACTCCTCTGTGCCACTGCCATTCTACATTTCTCAGAGAAATGGGCACCTCTAATGATGGTGTTGTCCTGCAAAAGGGTTCTCAAGAAGTATGTTAGATTTGAAGTTAGTTTCAGACAATTTTTCTCTGGTCAATCACCTGGCAAATGTCTGCTATCATGCACTATTTCTTGGTGATTTCATCCAACCTGTTTCACTCTGCCTTCAACAGCAATGTAGAGATACCTAGAATTCTGAAATTCATGAGGACTTCAAAATCTGGTATTTATTTCATCACTGAGTGCCACCTCCGCATCAAAGGTTCACTACCATGGAGCACCATTCCGCTCAGTCTCTTGCTTTGATAGTGCAAGTTGTCATAGGCTGACTTGTCCATCTTTTGATGTTGCTCATCCATATTAGTCTTGGTCTGCCTCTGCTACTTTGCATTTTCCCTTCCAAGATTACTTTTAGTAAGCTGCTGTGCCTTTTAATATGCCCCAAAAATCTTATTTGTCTTGTTTGAATTATGTTTAATAGTTCTTTTTTAAGTTTTAGTTGTTTTAAGACTGTTTGCTTTACTTTCTTTCCATCGAATTTTTCCTAATTTTCTATACATCCACATTTCAAAGACTTAAGTTTTCTGTTTTCTTGTCTAATGCCCATATTTCTGCACCATACAGGAATGTTGAGAATATATAAAATTTTGCTTTTCTTATTTTAGCCCTGGTGTTATTTGTTTTAAAGCAGCAATGTCTTTCAGAAGCCTTGAAAAGTTGTGGAAATCGAAACTCATCAGCACAAACACAAAACTAGACTATTCAAATCAAATGTACTATCAACCCTTACGTATGCATGTGAAAGCTGGAAAACAACAAGAGACATAAAAACAAAGTTGAACGCATTCGAAAATAAATGTCTAAGGAAAATACTTGGTATATCTATCTATTGACCTTTCGAGCCGTAACCGGCCCATAGGGCGTAGACCAAGATACACCTTCTCCTATATGGATTTTTTGTTCTAGCAGTTTTCTTTTAAAGATATTTTATCAAATCTCGCCATCTGTCTCTGTTCTGTGCAAGCAGTTCTATCTCATTGAGGGAGCCGACTCCTGCTGCTCTTGCCTCTCTCATCAATGTTCTTCTCAGTGTCTCCCTGGGTCTTCCTCTTTTTCTTTTACCTGTTGTTTCCCATATGAGGGCTTGCTTTGCTATTCGGTTATTATCTCTTCTCATCACATGTCCAACGTATGACCATCGTCTTTTCTTTATTACTGAAGATATTAGTGGTTGATTGGCGATTTCTCTAATTTCCTCATTTGTTTTGAATTCGTTCCATGCTATACCAAGTATTTTCCTTAGACATTTATTTTCGAATGCGTTCAACTTTGTTTCTATATCTCTTGTTGTTTTCCAGCTTTCACACGCATACGTAAGGGTTGATAGTACATTTGATTTGAATAGCCTAAGTTTTGTGTTTGTGCTGATAAGTTTGCTTGGTATAGCGTGGAATGAATTAAAAACAAACAAGGAAATTAGAGAAATCGCCAATCAACCACTAATATCTTCAGTAATAAAGAAAAGACGATGGTCATATGTTGGACATGTGATGAGAAGAGATAATAATCGAATAGCAAAGCAAGCCCTCATATGGGAAACAACAGGTAAGAGAAAAAGAGGAAGACCCAGGGAGACACTGAGAAGAACATTGATGAGAGAGGCAAGAGCAGCAGGATTCGGCTCCCTCAATGAGATAGAGCTGCTTGCACAGAACAGAGACAAATGGCAAGATTTGATAAAATATCTTTAAAAGAATTGAAAACTGCTAGAATAAAAATTTAGATAAGAGAAGGAGTATCTTGGTCTACGCCCTATGGGCCGGCAATGGCTCAAAAGGTCAATAGATAGATAGATAGATTATTTGTTTTGATGTTAGTATATTTTTCAAGTCGTTACAATTACTTTTTGCCATCTCTATTCTTTTGTTTATTTCAGTTGTACATTTTCCATCACTGGTTATAGTATGTCCAAGGTAGCTGTAGCTCTGAACTGCCTCCAGGTCTATTCCTTCAACTTTGATATCCACCTGTACTAAAATGGATATCAAGTGGTAATTATTATGTCACTTTATTCTAAGCAACTTTGTGGTGATATTTGGAAGTGACTTAATATTCCAGCAAGTTCGCTATATAATGGTCCATATCTCAGTTGGTGGCCACTGTACATAACCATAGCAAATTACAGTTTCACATGCGTTGTTGCACTTTTCTTGTGTGAAGAAGGCTAATGTAACTTCAAAATTCTGTCCCAGTTGCCCTTGTCTCATGTGGGATATATATATACATATATATATACACACACATATATATACATACATACATACATATATATATATATATATATATATATATATATATATATATATATATATATATATATATATATATATATATATATATATATATATATATATATATATATATATATATATATATATATATATATATATATACATTTTGTAGTTTTGTGTCTTTTGTAAATCTTGCAGTGGTCCATATAATTTTGTCTGTAATGTTGTATTTATGGGCCAATGGATTTTCTTCTGTCTATTATATTCAGTACAGTCTTGAAGTATGTGTTTAGCAGTGTGGGGTACCTGTACACATGTACATGTTGAGGTGCCAATCTTGAATTTTGGTTACATGTGACTATGGAGTCAATTGTGCCCAGTTTTGAATCATATAATGATAACTTGTTCATATCTATTCATATTATGAAAGACATCCTGATTTGGGGCTTGTGGTCCTCTGATTGATTTGATTATCTGTTTCTTTAGATGGTATGTAACCGATGCATCTGGTTGTGTGCCTGTTGAACTTTCTTTTGCCAGCTGATCAGCTCTCTTTTTTCTTGGTATTCCACAGTGAGATGGGATTCAATGCAGGGCAACCAAGTTGTGCTTGCAGAGTTCAGTCAATAAGGTCTGCAGGTGTGGCAATTTTCTGGATTGTAGTGCCTGGAGTACTGATCTTGCATCTGTCAAAAACACTACAGACTGTGGGTTAAGATTACTGTTCAGCAGTTTTTCTATTGCCAACTTTATTGCTTGGATTTCTGCATTGTAATTGTGACAATATTTCCCTGCTGCTATTTTATTCATATCCCTAGTGTTATTTTGGGTACTCTATATTTGCTCCTGCTCCCCTTTTCTTTTTTGCATTCTGTGCTGATCAATTTGTGTACACACAAACCCATAGATCTTGTATGTATTCTTCATCCAAGAAACTGAGAGCTATTGTTTTATGCTGTATACTATTATGTTTCTCCTTGTCAAGTATTCCTTTCACTTCTGTCTGCCTTTGTATCGGCATTCCAAATTCCTCTGTCCAGGGGGTCTGTTCAGGTATGGGCAGTAGGGGGCTAACAACACTTGGTATGTCCAGTGTTTGTCTACAAAGCTAACTACAGTAAAACTATACGTGAAATATGTTTGTATATACCATTTTATGTTTACATACACTCTCTAATTTAGTCATGCCATAGCAAATTTACTACCTTATCTTGCTAAGCCAAAGGGAAAATAATCTATTGAAACCACAGGGACAAATACTGTACAACCTAGAAAGCCAAAGGGAGGTTAATGTCCAAATTAGTTGAACCAATAAGTAAAATTAAAATATTGTTTACTCTAGATAATGATAGGGAAAGTAGTCTAATCTAGTAAGCCAATAGGGGTAATAATGTGTAATCTTGTCAACAAGCAACAAATAAGAGGACATGCAAGTTGCATTATAAGCAGATGTTTATCTTTAACTGCTTGCACTATTATGTGGCACAAGAGTCGAGAACAAACAAAAACATCCACGAGAGATACAAGATAAAGAAAAAGAAATCACATGCTCTTAAAGTTGACAATGAATGCTGGTGATGTCAATGCTTGTGCCAACAACAAATAAACAAGACAAGGTAACACACTAATAACATCATATTGATAAGAGTAACAGCAAAATTAGTGTGTGTGCACATTTCAGTATACAAATAAAGAGAAACATGTCCATATTGTAAAAAAGATGGACATTTTTGTTCTAAGTGCACAGTGAATGTATTCATTATTCACAACTAACATGCATCAATGCTGAATGGAAAGAAGAGTAATACAAGTTTGCAAGTAAATGAGAGATTTATAAGCTATTGAAACCTGCATTAAAACCAGCAACAAAACAATTAACTAAGTTCTCCTACAGCTAAAAGTACAACCCAGAGGTCATGAAATATTTAACACTTTTGGAAATAAGGATTTTAGTAGCAAATAAACTAATAAGCTGAAGGATTTTACAAGTAAATAAACTGAAGGATTTTAAAAGTATATAAACTCAACTCTTTCCGTACGTTTCGCCACACTGTGCGCCATACTGATTTTGGCAACATATGTTTCGCCGCATAGTGCGCCATGCTCAATTTGATTAGTGTGAACGCCATCAAACCATATTCTTTTTACATGTCTTGTATCATCTTGATATTGGTGAAATCTAATACCTTGTTCAATTATCTAAACATTCATATATAATATGTTATATGTTAGATAAATATAAATATATAGATTCATTCTTAAAGCATGAACAATTTGTCTCGGAAATCTCTTCCATTGCGTCTACAAAAAGCTTCTGTACAGAAAGAGTTAAGGATTTTTGTAGTAAATAAACTTAAGGATTTTAGAAGTAAATAAACTTAAGGATTTTAGAAGTAAATAAACTTAAGGATTTTAGAAGTAAATAAACTTAAGGATTTTAGAAGTATATAAATGTAAGGATTTTAGAAGTATATAAATGTAAGGATTTTAGAAGTAAATAAACTTAAGGATTTTACAAGTAAATAAACTTGAAGATTTTTGTAGTAAATCAACTAAGACTCTCAATGTAAAAAATAAATAGCAGTAGATTAGTAGCTAGTAAACTGGTCCACTGAGAACAAAACATCAAGTCCGGTTTGCCCTGATCAACCAGCTTCTAGGTTCACCCAGTCTTAAATGGGTAACAGATACTTTTACTGGGAAAGAAAGACAGTACTTGTATAATGCTGACGACATTATTTAATTTGCCAAAGATAAAATGCAAGAGGTTGAGAGCTTCATCCTATGGACCAGTAGTGGGGTTAACATTAACTCTTACAAGGTATAGTGACAGCTTTACAACAAAGGAAAACAACAGAATACTGATGTTTTGGCCTACATGCGGCATCGCCTCTCATCCTGTGCACATTTGGTGAGATACAATGTGGATCCTGTGCAAGATCTGACATTTGACAGCAAAGATTATTGGACATGGAGAATATTGAATTCTTCCCTATGTGCCACAGACAGATGGATCATCATCAAGTACCATGCCTGCTGGCATAGGGGATCATGTCTCTCCACAAATTTCGATCTCGATAGCTATTTATCATTTCTGTTGTTGACCTTCTGCCAAGCCATTCTCTTAGGCTGTCTGGTATCTTTTCTCT
Source organism: Megaustenia siamemsis (assembly GCA_032433765.1). Taxonomy (NCBI): domain Eukaryota; kingdom Metazoa; phylum Mollusca; class Gastropoda; order Stylommatophora; family Ariophantidae; genus Megaustenia; species Megaustenia siamemsis. The sequence continues at coordinate 15,114,283 of JAVIAB010000106.1, read as the reverse complement.
TTGCTTCCCTCTATCTCTTTATCCCTCAATATATATATATATGGATATTTATGAGTAATAATGTCAGGCAACATGATAAGACAGAAAAATCAAAACACAAGCCTTCAATAAATGTTGCGAGAACACCAGACTCAAGGGCCGACCATGAAAGGATGGATAGATGGAATATTAAAAACACTAAGAATTATAATAACAGGAAAAGCCAACAGAAGAGCAAAGGACTGCAAACTATATTGCTGAAAGGCAAATGAGGAAGGAAATAAGAAGAGTAATATTAGTGACATGTAAGTCCAGCATATTTCACAAGTGGAAGTATTTGGTATCCATTTTTAATGGGTGAGATAAAACCTAATGTCATGTTTGCTACAAACAAAAACAAACTGACCGTAACTAGGAGCCAATGCCCAGCCACCTTGTCAGAAGACCAGTTTACTAACCACCTCACAATTTCTAAAACTTAAAAAGTATAGCTTCATCAGTACTTTAATAAAAACAAGAATAAATAATGCAAGAATTTATTTAGTCTATTTTTTTTTCGTTCACTAGCTTTAACCTCTGACGAAGTCCCTAGAGACTAAGAACTGAATTTTGCATGTTAATCCATTTTTCCCTGGCAGCCATGTGCACAGAGGTCCCTCGCTGCTCAGACAGATAACTCCGTCTTCGGAGGTACTCAAATTTTTTCCGTCGATGAGTAATTGACGTTTCAAAACATTTATAAAATATTAATATTGTTGAAGTAGCCAGTGTTTTTTTTCTCACTGTTATAACTTTCTATAATCTTCCCAAATTTTGATTAATCCGCTTTATAATTTATTTTAAATAAACTTTATATAATTATGACATTACTAATTTATGCAACACTATCCTTATTCATTCTATAATATAATTCCCACAATGTATTCCTTATTCATTCTATAATATAGTGCCCACGATGTATTCCTTATTCATTCTATAATATAATGGCCACAATGTATTCCTTATTCATTCTATAATATAATGGTCACAATGTATTCCTTATTCATTCTATAATATAATGGCCACAATGTATTCCTTATTCATTCTATAATATAATGGCCACAATGTATTCCTTATTCATTCTATAATATAATGGCCACAATGTATTCCTTATTCATTCTATAATATAATTCCCAAGATGTATTCCTTATTCATTCTATAATATAATGGCCACAATGTATTCCTTATTTATTCTATAATATAATGGCCACAATGTATTCCTTATTCATTCTATAATATAATGCCCTCTTCTAACAATCACAACAGTTGAGCAGGGATACGAATTAGCTTGGCACTGTTGGATAATCTGGCTAATGCAGCAGAAAAATGAGAAATAAAGAAACATAAAGACTGGCTTAGAATGGGAGGAGGGAAAATGAAAATAAAAGCACTACAGGTGACAAGACAATATAGTGATGTTTACAGAAGAAATAGTCATTAATGACATTCACAAGCCTGGATCTCAGTGTCTCACCTTTGCTGCTTTCCCCACCATGTTTATAAAGATATTCAAGCCAAATACAGAGTAAATGTTTCTAATACCTAATTTTTTAAGCTGTTTTAGCTTTTCTCAAATATAAAGACAATTACCTATTCTTCTAAAACAGAAGAAATTTGGATTAGCATTTTCTGTTAGAGGACTAATTTTTACATTTGAGCAATAATTAATATCGTTATGTTTATTGCAATGTTATTGTTTAATGTTATTGTGAAGATATCAATGAATGGTTGATTATATTTTAATTCATGAATGAAATCATTAGTGTGACTCACATGAGGGTTGGCAAAGCAGAGGGAGAGCACATGGTTAGAAAAAAAAACATGAAGACTTACTCGATGTCCACCCTTTGAGCAGATTGGTCATAGAAGAAACGGTGTGGTAAGGGTTGTACTGCTGTCATGGTCATTGAATGAGTTGGGGATGGCAGTACAAGGGTTTAGGTTGTGTGGGTTGATTGTGGGTAGGGACCAGAAAATGAAGAAAAAGAGAAACAAAAGATTTAAGTTATATGATTTGAATATGTCAAATATGAGGGCTGATGGCACTGTCACTAACCACAACAATATGTACACACAAACACACACACACACATATATAAATGTACATCTATTATATCAAGTTCAATACTTGCTACATTACGTACACATTCTGAAATAAATATAATATTTATATAAATAATGTGCAATGTTCATGGCTATTCTGAGTACAATATTTAGCTGAAGCAGTTAAAATGACTGCAACCTTAGCCTGAGGTGACAATTTGCACACTGACTCTATATGAATGTTATGTAATGCACATGTCACTGGGCCTTGTTACCAAACTTTTAGTCGTGTCCCTTGTTTTAGCGTCTTTAAGGCTGTGCGCAGATGATCAAAGAACAATGACATCATCATTATACCTTCATAAAATATAGTTCCTAAATGTTTTTTTTTTATATGCATCTTCCGCAAGCACTTAGAACAGAATTCATTTACATTAATTTAACAATTTTATGTTATTGTCTTAAATCTTCTCTTTTATAATGAATAATATAAATTATTAATTATAGTGACATTTTTAGAGAGAATTTTTTTTGTAATTTTGGTGCAGGCACACAATTAACCTGACCTGATATCTAGTATTCCTATTGTGTTATTGGAGAAAAATGAATTTAATGCTTTAATAAATAACTACACGTCGTAGAGACATCATTTAAATGTAAATGAAATGTGACCAACGTAGTTATTACAAAGTTATTTTTAAATCTCTGTGCAACACCTGCTCCCTTTAATATGTAGGTCACTCTGACTTTCTACCGGCGATGGTCGTGATCGAGGGAGACTTGTTTTAAAACTTTTTTTTTCTTAACCTAAATGAACATTGTGAGCAAACGATGACTGGTTTATTAAATTGTTTGTCCAGATAGTTTCTTTAGCTGTTAGAAAAGCACAAAAAAACAGGCAATAGCAAAATGGAATTTTGATGTAATTTTTTTAAAAGGACATTTCACCCACCACCACCCGCGCAAACCAAGTAATAATTTGTGTCACAAAATACTAGCAGTGTTATCCTTAAAGGCAGAACTAAAGTAGTCGCCGAGTAATAATTTGTGTCACAAAATACTAGCAGTGTTATCCTTGATGGCAGAACTAAAGTAGTCGCTGAGTAATAATTTGTGTCACAAAATACTAGCAGTGTTATCCTTGAAGGCAGAACTAAAGTAGTCGCTGAGTAATAATTTGTGTCACAAAATACTAGCAGTGTTATCCTTGAAGACAGAACTAAAGTAGTCGCTGAGTAATAATTTGTGTCACAAAATACTATAGCTCGTTTCAAATCACGTGCCCAACTTCAAAATGCTATTACTCAGTAACCGTTTGTTAAAAACTGTTGAAATTTTCTAAATGTTATTAGAATGCAAAAGACCCTTTAAATGTATATTTAACAAATATCTTGCAGCTGCAGTTTTCTTAAAGCGGCGAATTTCTTTGATGTTTGTCAAAATTGTAAATTGTGAACCCCTAAATAATAGAAATTACCGTAGTTGCTGGTCTATGATTAATTTTCACTAGGTAAAGGCGTGGCCGTAATGGGGAAATAACCTAATAAGACAAAACCCCAGGAGAATTATTGTCGTCTCAGTTCGAGGACGGACGATAATATCAAGGTATACCTGTATGTCCAATTTTCATAGTTGTGTGGTCCTGATAAGGACCGTTTGTTGAACTAATTTAAGGTAATATAGGGGGCCAACATTGTGGGGGCTATATACTTTCATTCTGAATCAGACAAGTCTAAAAGATTAATAACTGTTTGGGGTTGAACATTCCACAAACCATCATTTTTCCAATATTCCTCTTCCTGTTTTAAGACGTGGTCTTCACATTTAGCCCAATAATCTTTGTCTATATTTAATAAAGTGAGATTAGCAAGAGTCTTTACATCGCATATTTTGAATGTTGTATTTTCATCTGCCACTTGTCCTTTTAATTTTGCCCAGATTAGTTCTATTGGATTTAAATGAGCATGGTAAGGTGGCAGCCTCAAACTTATATGACCGTGCTCTTGGATAATCTTATCTATCTGAAAAATCTTTGTCCTTTGTTTTTGCTTTACTAGAGATAGTAATTCAGGTTTTAAGTACATGTTATTAAATTGTATGTGCTCCTTTGTGAGCCATATCTTAATAGCATCTTTTGTACTGGATGACGTCGGGACTTTATCTTCAAGTGCAACAATGTTGTGGTACGCTGCATTGTCCATTATTAGGCAAGATGGTCAATCTAGTGATGGGAGAACAGAATTTTCAATCCAATGTCTAAATATGTGACCATTCATCTCAGAGTGATAATCCCGATTGTCTATGGATTTTGAAAGAAAAATGAGCTCTGCATTCTGTATTAGTCCATGTTGTCGACTACCTGCATGAGCAATTATCAAGCGCTGTCCTTTGCTGCTAGGTATTAATCTCTTAATCTTTCCATCTGATGACTGCCATTCCCTTTGGTTAGTGTGGTGAGCATTGATCCATGTTTCATCCAAGTACACAATATCATAACCTTGCTTGTGCACCTCTTTTACTTCACGTAAGTACTTGCTTCTCATGACTACTATATGTGGCTTCTCACAGATGATGTTTCGTCCATTGGAATACTTTCTGAATGTAAAGCCTGCAGCTCTCACATTCCTCCATAATGTAGACTTTGATATTTCAATACTGTTGTTCTTTTTCAGCGATACTTTTAATTTTCTTATTGTAACATTTTCATTCATACCATTGCGAATTTCACTTCTAATAAGTTCACTGTCGAAATTATCCAACATTTTTGCTCTTCCTTGTGATTTTGTATATTTTGAACATTGACGGTCACGTGCTTGAATCCAGCGATTAAATGATCGTTTAGATAAATCCAAAATGTGTCTTGTCCTATTCTCAGGGTTTTCTAAAGAATGAAATAATCTTCCTCGTTTAGCCTCTTTGCAAAAATAGTCATACATTTTTATTGCGATGTTTTGTAAACTGCAGAATTTCATTTTAAGACTCATGATAAATGTTATCGTTCCACGTCTCCACCTATGAATGAACGGAAATTGAACACGCAATTTCTCGTGTTTTTTACAAGTGTCTAATTGTGTCAAAAAACCACGGTAAAAGCGTGCAAACACGTCAATTTTACCATGTATGGATTTTTACTCGCTATTTTTAACTTAAAATACTGTAAACATTAAGTTTTGACTACATCAATGGGTCGTTATAAATTTATATAAATCAAATAAGCAACAATATTAACCAAATGTTTTTTTTTAATGAAATTAATTCCCTGTTGGGTTCTAATCATTATAACTTTAAATGCAAATTTTGAACAACTTACAACAAGCAGTTAAAAATCTATCGATTTTAAAAATTGGGCACGAGTTATGAAACAAGCTATAGCAGTGTTATCCTTAAAGGCAGAACTAAAGTAGTCGCTGAGTAATAATTTGTGTCACAAAATACTAGCAGTGTTATCCTTAAAGGCAGAACTAGAGTAGTCGCTGAGTAATAATTTGTGTCACAAAATACTAGCAGCGTTATCCTTAAAGGCAGAACTAGAGTAGTCGCTGAGTAATAATTTGTGTCACAAAATACTAGCAGTGTTATCCTTGATGGCAGAACTAAAGTAGTCGCTGAGTAATAATTTGTGTCACAAAATACTAGCAGTGTTATCCTTGATGGCAGAACTAAAGTAGTCGCTGAGGGGATCTGAGCACCTATGGACATGTTCAGAGTGCAAGGATGACGACCCACAAATAACTCAATAACTATAGTAGTCATTGTTATATAGAAAACAAGGCCCCTTAAAGTGCACATCTAGTTTGTGTGTATAAATAGCTATGGGGAGGATCCAACAACAACACTATAAATTCATTTTATAATGTGAGGGGGAGCCGCGATAGCTCAGTGGCTAGTGAACTGGACTACAAAGGACAAGAGGTAGGGTTCGATCCCAACTGATGGCTTCCGGGTTCACCCAGCTTTAAATGGGTAAAATTTTTTTTTTCTGGGAATGTTAAACGGCACGGGTGTAATACCGACCACATTACCCCAAAAATTATGTCCTGAAGGTCTGTAAAATTTATGGTCACTAACACCATATTCCCCTTACGCCACTTGGTGGGACTCTCTACTTTTTTTATAATGGGAGGGACAATCTTCTCAGAGAAATGAAAATCACGGGGCAGATTTCTCTATGACGTAACACTCAAATAGTGCCACTTTATGGTATTGGTCTCAAATTTCATTGTTTCTCTCTGAGTTTTGTCTAATTAGGTCTGTCATTTTTGTTTGCTGCATCATCTGGATAATCTTAAAAGGCACACACAAAATAAATAAATAATCACACTTGCATTATAGCACACAATATAATGTCAAAATAGCACACAATATAAGAGTTATTTTCCCATAGTACCATTGACTGTGATTATAGCACCTTAATCTTCCCATCTGTTCATTACTGTCAATCTACTGGTGGGAATGTACATCATCTACTTCCAGGGTGTGAAATTTTTCATTTGTGGCCTGGCCATTACAGCTGATTCTTTGAAATGCTATAAATGATGAATTGTGTATGATGAATTATTTATAACTATAAATGTGTTTGACTTTAGGGATATTATCACAAAAATAATATACCTGCAAATATATAAATATATTCATTTACACACTAGTATATAATGAGTAGTGCAATTTAATGACTAACTTGTTTACCAAAATAATATTTTTGTATCAAACAGTGAAAGAATGTAATTCCGCGCTGGAATTATTTTGTTATTGCTGGTTTATGCAAATTTTTCAGAGCATAGGAGACACAGCAGCAGATAATATGATTGGCAGTCTAGTACTAAAAAACCTTATGGCAATTCATCTGTGATTCAAATAATGTACCTGTACTGTACAACAATTAATTAAATAAGGGATCATGGAGTCAAAAATATGATTTGAACAAGAATCTTCTACTAAACTAGGAAAATATTCCACACATGGAAGTGGGCAAAACTATCTTCATCAACAAAAGTTAGTCAATGATGTCATTGTATATAATGATGCTGTGAATCAACATTAATTTGAGCAATATTATAACACTGTGTTAAGTCTGTTGGAGTTTTGTTCACGATGCTGCAAATCAACATTAATTTGAGCAATATTATAACTGTGTTAAGTCTGGTTGGAGTTTTGTTCATGATGCTGTGAATCAACATTAATTTGAGCAATATTATAACAGGTTTAAGTCTGTTGGAGTTTTGTTCATGATGCTGTGGATCAACATTAATTTGAGAACTGTGTTAATTAAGTCTGTTGGAGTTTTGTTCACGATGCTGCAAATCAACATTAATTTGAGCAATATTATAACTGTGTTAAGTCTGGTTGGAGTTTTGTTCATGATGCTGTGAATCAACATTAATTTGAGCAATATTATAACTGTGTTAAGTCCGTTGGAGTTTTGTTCATGATGCTGTGAATAAACATTAATTTGAACAATATTATAACTGTGTTAAGTCCGTTGGAGTTTTGTTCATGATGCTGTGAATAAACATTAATTTGAACAATATTATAACTGTGTTAAGTCTGTTGGAGTTTTGTTCATGATGCTGTGAATCAACATTAATTTGAGCAATATTATAACTGTGTTAAGTCTGTTGGAGTTTTGTTCATGATGCTGTGAATCAACGTTAGCTTGAGTAATATTTTATTTCGCTACCTAAGTCTGCTTGAGTTTCATTTCAAACATGCAACATTTATTTATTGGATGGAATTCACCTTAGAGCAAGCTATCAATGTCTTATGGAGTTTATGCCTCAGGTTTCAAGGTAGTATAAGATTTTTTTCATTAAGTTTTGCATTAAAAATAATTGTTCAATAAGTTTATACTTTAAATGACAGATTTTGTAGCACTTTATACCAAAAAAAAAATGTATAAACAAAATCAAATCACTTTCTCCCTATCCTGAACTTGTTTATACTAATCATTAATAATTGAGGTTTTAATATTCAAGATTTCTTAAATTTTCTTAATAAATGCTAATTTTATTAGAGGGAAAGGGGAGTGGAATAGATTACATTACAATGGGAAACCATAGTAAGCATTTTGAGCATTACAAGAAAACTATCTGTGAAAAGAAAGTGGGTACTTTCAATGACATATATAATGAAGTATATTTGTATAAGAGCACAGGTTTTTAAAAAAAAGAAATAAGCAGAAGGTAAACAACAAACTAGCAGACGGTATTTAAAAAAAAAAAAGCCATGATAAAAACTGGCAAAGAAACCTGTATCTCAAATAAATATGGCAACAAATTACACAAGACAAGCATAAAAATACAACAAATAGAATTTAATATAGTACTTTTAGAAATAAGAAATCATCACACGCTAAAATAAAGTTGACAGATTAACAATGAATTGCATTTAATGTCAAAAATGTTGGTCAGTTAGATTACGTAAATGAATTCCTAACTGACCAACCATGGGTGAGAATGAGGCACCACTGAAAGCCACCAAGTGGCTAAGCAAGTGGCAACTTACGAAGCACGTGCCAGCCACTGTCAGAGCTGCTTGAGTATGTAGTTTCAGTTTGTTGCTGTTTTAATGGGAGGAGAGGAATACAAATTGATTAAGTCAAAACACAAAAGACAAATAAGGGCTCTGCTTTTTCAAGAGACAGCTTCATCTTTTATGACTCCTGGTTCATGGTTCAAAGATCAATTACTTTCACAATACTGTATCAGAACTTATAATTCACAGAGGATCTATTAAATCTGTTATAATACTGCAAGGCATCTGTAATTATAACAGTGATTAGCTATATAGATAAGTGCTCACAAACCTTTTCAGCCGTGATCGATATGGTAAAGGAAATCCTATATGAGGTACGGTTAAAAAAACATAAACCGGGTATAAGTTTCCTGTTCGTACAGAAAGCAGTTAATGTCATAAGTGCCACTAGCTTCAGGACTCCCATTATGTGTGTGAGCAATGCCATGAAAATGAGCATTTTGAGTGTAGCAGAAGTGATGCAAACACGTTTTTTTAAAACCCAAGTTAGAGACTCTCCAACTTGGGACATGGTGGATTTCCATGAATAGCATGTTTACATCAACTTTGTTTCAAGTTAGGAAAAATGGCTACAAGAATCTATGAAACATTGGATACAGCTTTTGAGGATTAGACAATTAGTCATTCCAAGACAATGAGTGGTCTTCCAAAGTTTGATGATGATGATGACAAGAGCCCGGTAAGTGTTCAGTGCAATGGCAGAGATGGTTAAGAGAGTACATCATATTATCCAGATCAAAGTCGAAACATTGATAAAGTCAGTGTGAAACAGTCATGGGAGCTTTTAAAGAATTTTGTCAATGACCTACAAATTTATAGTTGTGGCTATTATCATGCCAGATTGGCCTAATTTTGCAGAGATAATCTGGGGAACCCACAATTTCAGAGGCAGAGTGAGTGACTGTGTTTGCCCACAACAATAACTTTCACACTTGAGAACCAAACTCACACCCACCTAGTCAATAGCAATGTTAATCACACAAATATTAGCTACATTGCCAGTGTGACTTTGAGTAAATGAAACTTGTAAGCAGTAGGATAGTTTTATACATCTATTTCTATCAACCTTTCGAGCAGAAGTCAGCCCACAGGGCATAGGCTCAGATACTTTTTCCTTGTTTCAACATTTTCTTTCTAGCAGTCTGAATCCTTGCAAAGATCTTTTATCAAATCTCGCTATTTGTCTCTGCTCTGTGCAAGCATCTTGATCTCATTGTGGGAGCCAATTCCTACTGCCCTGTCTCCCTGATCAATGCTCTTCTCAGTGTTACTCTGGGTCGGCCTATCTTTCCCTCCTACCTGTTGTCTCCCCACTACATTTTTACACAAACAGTGGCAATGAATGCTTGAAAAATGTTAATCTTTCAGACTGGATACATTCATTTTAAAATAAATTATTAACACTTTCTTGTTATTTATATTCACCAATATTCTAAAAAGTAAGAACTCCTTTCTAGATTTTTTATCTTCAAAAGACTCAATGCTGTCTCCTGAAAATACCAAATAAATAAACATGGACACAAGGAACAAAACATAAACTTAGTAAAACTGAAGTTCAACTGATTCATACTCCCATTTAGGATTTTCTTGTAGTGGATGTATCAATGTTTATTTGTTATTTATTGAGAGACCATTTAAGCAACTATGAACTACTATAGCTGCAGATATTTATGACATTTATATTGTTTATATCTATTTTGTTCATTGATAGAGACGTGGCTGCTGAGAACTGTTAATTGGCTTCATGGAAACAGAAAGAAACAAAACTGAACCTTTTATCTTCAAAAGCTATGCTTTGCCAGGCTATAACACTCCACAGCCATATATGGCAATACAGAGAACATATATGGATTACCTGATACAACAAATCTACACCTGATACACCAAGTCTATACAATCATATATTATCTATACTTTCTCACAGCTTATACTCCCATTTATTTTTTTTAAAAATTAATAAACTGCAAAATGTTACTTCTTTAAGTATGTTCTTTTAGTCTTTAAAATAAGTCAATTTAAAAAAACATTTTTCCTTCTTTTAATACAATCTTGAGAGCTTCTCATCTGTGCTCTTCTCATATTTGTTAAGTAAGAAAGCATCACTCAATCAATTCTACCGTACCTCTGGTATCATGCAGAAGCTAACACGGCTTTGGCAAATTATACTAACAAGGCAACCCACAAAGACTAGAACAGCTCAATGATAATGTTAAAAGAGTGAATGTGTAGTCTCTGTGAAACACAACACAAAACAACAAACTATGAAAATGTGAAATGTCAAACATGCTCTGACATTCTGGTTATAAAGAGAAAGACAAAGCTTACATTTACAAGATTCAATACATTTTCCTTCCTTACAGCTTGCACTTAGTTTAGCTTTTATGAATGAGTTAGCAAGAGTTTAATTTTTATGAATGAGTTAGCAAGAGTTTAATTTTTATGAATGAGTTAGCAAGAGTTTAACTTTTATGAATGAGCTGGCAAGAGTTTAGCTTTAATGAATGAGCTGACATGAGTTTAGCTTTAATGAGTGAGCTGACAAGAGTTTAGCTTTAATGAATAAGTTGACAAGAGTTTAGCTTTAATGAATGAGCTGAGAAGAGTTTAGCTTTAATGAATGAGCTGACAAGAGTTTAACTTTAATGAATGAGCTGGCAAGAGTTTAGCTTTAATGAATGAGCTGAGAAGAGTTTAGCTTTAATGAATAAGCTGACATGAGTTTAGCTTTAATGAATGAGCTGACAAGAGTTTAGCTTTAATGAATGAGCTGAGAAGAGTTTAGCTTTAATGAATAAGCTGACATGAGTTTAGCTTTAATGAATGAGCTGACAAGAGTTTAGCTTTAATGAATGAGCTGACAAGAGTTTAGCTTTAATGAATGAGCTGACATGAGTTTAGCTTTAATGAATGAGCTGACAAGAGTTTAGCTTTAATGAATGAGCTGACAAGAGTTTAGCTTTAATGAATGAGCTGACATGAGTTTAGCTTTAATGAATGAGCTGACAAGAGTTTAGCTTTAATGAATGAGCTGGCAAGAGTTTAGCTTTAATGAATGAGCTGAGAAGAGTTTAGCTTTAATGAATAAGCTGACATGAGTTTAGCTTTAATGAATGAGCTGACAAGAGTTTAGCTTTAATGAATGAGCTGACAAGAGTTTAGCTTTAATGAATGAGCTGACATGAGTTTAACTTTAATGAATAAGTTGACAAGAGTTTAGCTTTAATGAATGAGCTGACAAGAGTTTAGCTTTAATGAATGAGCTGACAAGAGTTTAGCTTTAATGAATGAGCTGACATGAGTTTAGCTTTAATGAGTGAGCTGACATGAGTTTAGCTTTAATGAGTGAGCTGACAAGAGTTTAGCTTTAATGAATGAGCTGACAAGAGTTTAGCTTTAATGAATGAGCTGAGAAGAGTTTAGCTTTAATGAATGAGCTGACATGAGTTTAGCTTTAATGAGTGAGCTGACAAGAGTTTAGCTTTAATGAATGAGCAGACAAGAGTTTAGCTTTAATGAATGAGCTGAGAAGAGTTTTAGCTTTAATGAATGAGCTGACATGAGTTTAGCTTTAATGAGTGAGCTGACAAGAGTTTAGCTTTAATGAATAAGTTGACAAGAGTTTAACTTTAATGAATGTGCTGAGAAGAGTTTAGCTTTAATGAATGAGCTGACATGAGTTTAGCTTTAATGAGTGAGCTGACATGAGTTTAGCTTTAATGAGTGAGCTGACAAGAGTTTAGCTTTAATGAATGAGCTGACAAGAGTTTAGCTTTAATGAATGAGCTGAGAAGAGTTTAGCTTTAATGAATGAGCTGACATGAGTTTAGCTTTAATGAGTGAGCTGACAAGAGTTTAGCTTTAATGAATGAGCAGACAAGAGTTTAGCTTTAATGAATGAGCTGAGAAGAGTTTTAGCTTTAATGAATGAGCTGACATGAGTTTAGCTTTAATGAGTGAGCTGACAAGAGTTTAGCTTTAATGAATAAGTTGACAAGAGTTTAACTTTAATGAATGTGCTGAGAAGAGTTTAGCTTTAATGAATGAGCTGACAAGAGTTTAACTTTAATGAATGAGCTGGCAAAAGTTTAGCTTTAATGAATGAGCTGAGAAGAATTTAGCTTTAATGAATGAGCTGACATGAGTTTAGCTTTAATGAATGAGCTGACAAGAGTTTAGCTTTAATGAATGAGCTGACAAGAGTTTAGCTTTAATGAATGAGCTGAAAAGAGTTTAACTTTAATGAATAAGTTGACAAGAGTTTAGCTTTAATGAATGAGCTGACATGAGTTTAGCTTTAATGAATTAGCTGACAAGAGTTTAGCTTTAATGAATGAGCTGACAAGAGTTTAGCTTTAATGAGTGAGCTGACAAGAGTTTAGCTTTAATGAATGAGCTGACAAGAGTTTAGCTTTAATGAATAAGCTGACAAGAGTTTAGCTTTAATGAATGAGCTGACAAGAGTTTAGCTTTAATGAATAAGTTGACAAGAGTTTAGCTTTAATGAATAAGTTGACAAGAGTTAGGCTTTAATGAATGAGCTGACAAGAGTTTAGCTTTAATGAATAAGTTGACAAGAGTTTAGCTTTAATGAATGAGCTGAAAAGAGTTTAGCTTTAATGAATAAGTTGACAAGAGTTTAGCTTTAATGAATGAGCTGACAAGAGTTTAGCTTTAATGAATGAGCTGACATGAGTTTAACTTTAATGAATAAGTTGACAAGAGTTTAGCTTTAATGAATGAGCTGACAAGAGTTTAGCTTTAATGAATGAGCTGACAAGAGTTTAGCTTTAATGAATGAGCTGACATGAGTTTAGCTTTAATGAGTGAGCTGACAAGAGTTTAGCTTTAATGAGTGAGCTGACAAGAGTTTAGCTTTAATGAATGAGCTGACAAGAGTTTAGCATTAATGAATAAGTTGAGAAGAGTTTAGCTTTAATGAATGAGCTGACATGAGTTTAGCTTTAATGAGTGAGCTGACATGAGTTTAGCTTTAATGAATGAGCTGACAAGAGTTTAGATTTAATGAATGAGCTGAGAAGAGTTTAGCTTTAATGAATGAGCTGACATGAGTTTAGCTTTAATGAGTGAGCTGACAAGAGTTTAGCTTTAATGAATAAGTTGACAAGAGTTTAACTTTAATGAATGTGCTGAGAAGAGTTTAGCTTTAATGAATGAGCTGACAAGAGTTTAACTTTAATGAATGAGCTGGCAAGAGTTTAGCTTTAATGAATGAGCTGAGAAGAATTTAGCTTTAATGAATGAGCTGACATGAGTTTAGCTTTAATGAATGAGCTGACAAGAGTTTAGCTTTAATGAATGAGCTGACAAGAGTTTAGCTTTAATGAATGAGCTGAAAAGAGTTTAACTTTAATGAATAAGTTGACAAGAGTTTAGCTTTAATGAATGAGCTGACATGAGTTTAGCTTTAATGAATTAGCTGACAAGAGTTTAGCTTTAATGAATGAGCTGACAAGAGTTTAGCTTTAATGAGTGAGCTGACAAGAGTTTAGCTTTAATGAATGAGCTGACAAGAGTTTAGCTTTAATGAATAAGCTGACAAGAGTTTAGCTTTAATGAATGAGCTGACATGAGTTTAGCTTTAATGAATAAGCTGACAAGAGTTTAGCTTTAATGAATAAGTTGACATGGTTTAGCTTTAATGAATGAGCTGACAAGAGTTTAGCTTTAATGAATGAGCTGACAAGAGTTTAGCTTTAATGAATAAGTTGACAAGAGTTTAGATTTAATGAATGAGCTGACAAGAGTTTAGCTTTAATGAATAAGTTGACAAGAGTTTAGCTTTAATGAATGAGCTGACAAGAGTTTAGCTTTAATGAATAAGTTGACAAGAGTTTAGCTTTAATGAATGAGCTGACAAGAGTTTAGCTTTAATGAATAAGTTGACAAGAGTTTCGCTTTAATGAATAAGTTGACAAGAGTTTAGCTTTAATGAATGAGCAGACAAGAGTTTAGCTTTAATGAATAAGTTGACAAGAGTTTAGCTTTAATGAATGAGCTGACAAGAATTTAGCTTTAATGAGTGAGCTGACAAGAGTTTAGCTTTTATAAATGAGCTGACAAGCATGCATGAAATGTCTCTAAATGGGAAATCAACAAGAACACTTTATTGAAGATCTTTAGTTCCCATAAAATAGGCAGCAAATGAGCTAAAATGACTCAAAACAAACAACAACAACTGACCAAGATCCTATTGCCCCTCCTGCAGTGGCTCTAGATATGACTATAAAAGTCTAGTAAAGCAAGTAGGAAATGTAAAACAAATATAAAATAAAATGCCTTGCTGAAATTGGATGCCTTGAACTGAATCGTGCAATTTCTTGCCGTAAACACAATACAGTTTATGCCTTTTTAATGCCCCTTTAAGGGCAGGTGAGGCAGAGAAGCAATCGTTTGGCAGATACGATCAAACAACAAACACAAATAAAGAAAAGAAAACTGTAATTAGTGACGAAGGGAAGCAATCAACGGGCAGACACAAGCAATCAAACACAAATAATGAAAAGAAAACATTGTCTTTATGTTAGTGACAAAGAAGAGGGAAAAAAAATAAGATGTTTCAGGAGAAGCTCTAAAAACATAATGCTAAAACAGATTTTACAGCCATAAATCTTTTATATAAACACATACATAACTAAAATAATACCTAGATTATATGATGAAGATAGTCATTCTTAAAAATTGACCTATAAGGAGGGAACATTTGCTACATGGTTGATGGTAACAGCAAACAGAGGAACATGAATTAAATAAATAAAGACATTTATCAGGTGGATTTACAATACCTAAAAATGATGGTAAGATTACACGATAAAAATGGGTAATAATCATTTTAAAAAATAAACTGGGGAGAAGTTTTTAAAAGTAATGATTGTGGCTTAAAAAATAACGGATTTTGTATTTTATGCGGACAAACACAAGCATATGAACATGATGGAATGCTTACAATTGCTGCTGTATACTCAAATGATGTTCGAGATTCATTTCTGGGCATATTTGTTGACATAATGGTCATATTGTCCCGATTTGGGGGTTCATTATCCCAAAAGATGCAACATATCATAGCCATGGTCTGTACATCACGATATTTAGCGTAGTGGTTGAGCCTGTTCATAGAAAGGAGAAACAAAGACAACATATTCTATGATTCAATCATAATAGACAAATACAAAGTTTGTGGAAGTAACAACATCAAGGAAAATTCTCTTCTTCTTTTACCTTTTTAGCTCCCAGTGGGGCATAGGTCTTCAACAAACACTTTTCAAGTCGTTCTGTTTTTTGCCATTCTTTTAAGATCATTCCATGTCTTCCCCATCATCTTCATCTCTGTTTCTATCTGTCTTCTCCAAGAATTCCTTGGTCTTCCTCTTTGTCATTTCCCCTGGGGATTCCAAAAAAGGGCCTGTTGTATAATACTCTCACTTGGCTTCCGTAGTGTGTGTCCTATCCAGCGCGATCGTCTTCGCTGTATCTCTTTATCCACTGGTATTTGACTGGTACATTTCCATAATTCTATGTTAGTGATTTTGTCCTGCCATTTCCATCCTTTTATTCTGCGTAAGCATCCAATAATGAAAATCTGTATCTTCATGATTGTCAATTTTGTTGTTCTCCATGTTTCACAGCCATATAATGGGACCAACTTAACATTGGAGTTGAAAATTTTTATTTTTGTATTTAACCTAATTTCTTTGGATTTCCATATGTTTCCCAGTGCAATGAAAGCTCCTCTAGCTTTTGATACCCTTATTTTGGTATCATTTTCTGTTCCTCCCTCTTTATCTATATTACTGCCCAGATATATGTAAGATTGTATGTCTAGTAGAGGTATTTCTCCTAGTTTTATTTGGTTATTGCCAACTGTATTAATTCTCATAATGTTGGTTTTATCTCTATTAATCTTCAGTCCTAGCTGTTGTGATCTCTCATCAAGTATGCTCATTTTATCCTGCATCTGTTGATGGCTGTGTGATAGGAGAGCTATATCATCAGCAAAGTCTAAGTCGTCAAGTTGTTTGGTCAGTGACCACTGGATCCCATTTCTGTTGTTTTGAGTTATTTTCATAATCCAATCTATGGCCAGTAGAAAGAGAAATGGAGACAGAAGGCATCCTTGCCTTACTCCTGTTCTTATTTCCAATGCTTCTGTAAGCTGTCCTTCATGCACCACACTACATTTCGTTCCTTCATACATTGTTTTTATCAAGTTAATAAACTTTATGGGGATTCCGTAATGACTCAGCAACTTCCAAAGCATTCTTCTGTCTAAACTATCAAATGCCTTTTCGTAATCTATGAATCCAATATAAAGTGGGGATTTTAGTTCTAAACTTTGTTCAACTATTATACGTAGAGTAGTTATTTGATCAGTGCATGGTCTGTTCTTCCTAAAACCTGCTTGTTCATCTCTCAGATGTTTCTCTATAGCCTTTTTTAGTCTCTCCAGAATGATTCTGCCTAATATTTTTCCTGGCACTGATAGTAGCATAATTCCCCTATAATTTGTGAACTCTTGTAAACTCCCTTTCTTTGGTAGTTTGATCATATAAAGGTAGGTACCCTACCAGGCATGTTCATAAGAGGCGAGAAAGGAGGGTTGGGCATGGGACTGGCTATCCCATACTGTAAAAAAATAAGCAGAAAAAAAAAAACTTCAAGGAAAATTACTTTGAACAAATTACACAAGATCTTTTACTTCCCCCTAACCCTGTGGATGTTTGGGACCAATGACAGACTTCGTCAACGTTCTCCACTTCTCTCTATCTTCAGTCATTTTTTAGGATTCAGCAATGTCAAGGCCAGCTCATTCTCTTAAGTTATCTTCCCTTCTCTTCAACCTCATCTTCTTGCTTCATTTATAATTCCTTGTAGAATAGTCTTTGCTAGGCCGAATGATCGAGATACTTGGCCAAACCATTTCATTTTGCACTTTTTCACAATAGTCAATAGATCCTTATGTACTCTGATTGCTTGTTTATCTTCTTGTGAACTTCCTCATTTGTATTACTATCTGTGTAAGAGATGCTCAGAATCTTATAACATTTCATCTTCATAGCTGAGTTTTCTTCTCTAGCTCTGGTGTAAGGGTCCATGTTTCGCAACAGGATAAGAACTATTAGTACAGTGCTGGAAAAATCCACAAATAAGGCACTTTCTATTTCCAAATTGCTGTTTCCCAAATTGTTCCTTGTGGGACCCAAGATGTTGGACTGGATAGTGCATGAGATGAGTTCAGTCAGCAACTACTTCATGATTGCTTGTTTCTGGATAAGTGAACCAAAACTGATCAAGAACATTTCTACCTCCAAGTGTTAGTGCTAACAATTAACAAACTAGTCTGGCTAAGTGAGGTTCAAGGCAATGAAATGCACATAAATGCATACAAATTTGTTATTTTTTATTTTAAATACATATTTGTATGTGTGTTGTATGTTTGTTCCTGCTGAAGGCCTATTGAGCTGAAACGTCTTTCTGGTTTGTGTTGTCCACTTGTTATGTGAAGCTTTAACAATACCGTTATTTTTATATTTTTTTTCCTATATCTAATTTTAAAAAATTTCTCCTCTGGCTAAGTGAGTAGGAAACAGAAGAGGAAAACATACCTGGTCTTGTAAAGCAATAAAAAGATTTCTCCACTCACATGGTTTGTATACTAGATACTCAAGTTCTGACCCATGCAATTTATATTTTCCCAGTGTTCTCCACAGAAAGGACTTTGATCTGTCTCCATTTTGTCTTCATCCTGAATCCATTACCATCGCAATCCTTATGACTGTTTCTGAATCTCTTAAGAGAAATGACCTATCCAACTCCATATATACCTCTTATTATTGTGTTCATCTTTTAGCCTGAGATGATAACATTTACAAACTCAAAATACGCTTTTTTTTTTAAAATTCAACAGTTTGCTGCAAGCAAACATTTCCCCCTTTTTAATACCTTTCTAATTATTGCTGTCTGTTACCCCGTGAGTCTTTTTACATTTACAAAGGTATCAAAAGAATACCTCTTTTCTTTTTATAAATTTTGCTAATTTAAAAAAAAATTTTTTTTCTTTTTCTCATGAAGGGGGAAATCTCCTTGGCCATCGGTGAGACATCAAACAAACCTGTGTTACACGAGATAGGCAAAGAACAGTGTTAAGAGGGAGCCAAAAAAGGACTGAACTGATGGTAGATAGCCACCATGTGAATAAACAAATATAACACCCCCAATAACTGGGAAGCTATGTGGTAGAATTTCAGGCTATGAACCAGCCATAAGTCAGGAAACAATTACCACATCCGATCCCTGTGTCTCATCTTGGGTAAATACACTGCTGTGTAGCAAAAGTTCAAAGAAAATCTTATTTCCCAAACTCCAAATATTATAATTAAGTGGTAGTAATTTATACGTTTGAGTTAAGTGGAAGTAATTTATACGATGGTATTGTGAGACGTGACAGATAAGACACATAATCTAGGGTTAAAGCAGCTCTTGATAGCTGATTTTATTTGGCCAAAATATTCTGAGAACTTTCCTCAAGGGACAGGTTGTGAGAAATTATAACAGTCTCATAATTTCACTTTTTAATGTTCTCCAGTATGCAGATCCTGACAATAGCTCTGAACTACATGCAGATCCTGACAATAGCTCTGAACTACATGCAGATCCTGACAATAGCTCTGAACTACATGCAGATCCTGACAATAGCTCTGAACTACATGCAGATCCTGACAATAGCTCTGAACTACATGCAGATCCTGACAATAGCTCTGAGCTACATGCAGATCCTGACAATAGCTCTGAACTACATGCAGATCCTGACAATAGCTCTGAACTACATGCAGATCCTGACTATAGCTCTGAACTACATGCAGATCCTGACAATAGCTCTGAACTACATGCAGATCCTGACTATAGCTCTGAACTACATGCAGATCCTGACAATAGCTCTGAACTACATGCAGATCCTGACTATAGCTCTGAACTACATGCAGATCCTGACTATAGCTCTGAACTACATGCAGATCCTGACTATAGCTCTGAACTACATGCAGATCCTGACTATAGCTCTGAACTACATGCAGATCCTGACAATAGCTCTGAACTACATAACTACCATATCTGTTTAGTTAGTTTCTGGTTAACATATCAAAAGCTTTCTTTTTGTGGATACAGCTCGTATGTGTGTGTCTTCAGCTACTACGTTTATTGCTATCTATGGCATTTCTTAGCTCTCAATACGAATGAAGCACTCGGCAACCTATGTACCTATGGAGGTCAACTCCAGTATAAAATTTATGTCATTTTTATATTAAAAAAAAAAAAATTTGCTAACGATTTCAAATGCTCTTGATAAGATTGTTTTTGTAGCTTGCTTGCATATACCCGAGGATTATAGGAAAAGTTCTAACTTTTTGTCATCCGCACCTAAAAGGACATTACATGGGCTTGGAATGATTTGATCGCCAGCTTTCACCTCTAGTGAAGTTCCTAGAGACTAGGAACTGAATTTTGCATGTTAATCCATTTTCCAAGGCAGCCGTGTGGCATAGGGGTCCCTTGACACACAGGCAGTTAACTTCATCTTCGGAGATACTCAGTTTTTCCGTAGATGAGTAATTGATGTTTCAAGCTGGGCCTCGCTGCTGAGACCTGGGGTGGTTGCCGCAGAGAGAAATGAAAAATAAAAATCCCAACTGGTGCAGCTGGGATTTGAACTCACAACATCTCCGTCTTGAGAACGGCGTCTTGCCTCGACACCAACTAGCCCCTCCCCCCCATACTTTTCAGGAGTGTATGTTATACCCCACCACTTGCTCTTCACCTTCTATGGTATATCTAATGTGGGACACCATATTTATTCCCTAATCCCACAACTTCCCACCATACAAACACACAAAAAACTGAATGATTTAGATGAATAACGTATCCAGTATAATATTAAGCCATTTTTGGCAAAGAGATTTGACTTACATTTTATTCAGCATTGGCCGGCCGAAAGGACACATAGCCCAGGGTTCTCCTTGGTCAGCATTTGGTGATGGCTTCAAGTTTGGATGCGACATGTGACCAATCAGCTGCCACAGCTAGAAAGATGGAAAAAATGACAAGAGAAATTACAATGGAGCAAGAAATATTAATGACAAGAACTATTACGTCTGGAGGACAGCTACGCTAACAACACAGGTAATTAAACTGGTACTGTGATTAAGGGCAGATAATTTGTTGAGATAGAAAAGAGATGGAAAAATTGACTTCAGTTACCTGAATTAAGTCCCCCTTTCCAATCTTTAGAGCTACATTTGCATTGTGGGCACAGGTCCCTTGAATGTCTGTCAAATCTAGTCTGTTCAGAAATTTAACCAAAAAATATGTTTATTATAAAAATTAACAAAAAATAAATAAACAGATACATTTGTAGATAAAAGGGCAGTAAAATAACAAAACATGTAAACTCTCCATAAAAAAAAACCAAGATTTTTTTTGGTTTTTTTGCAAGGCCTGCAAATTGCTTTAAACTACAACACAATCAACAAGGGTGCTTATAAAATCAAAGACAACCTTCTGAAAAAGCATTTTACTATGAGAAAGTAAAGCAGCTCACATAAACAAAGAATATATCAATTCATTATGAAAAGGGAAGCGTAACAAATTACAATCTGTGAAAACATGATAAGAACAAACTCAATCTTAACAATCCACACCCAGAGTATAATTCTGAGTCTGAGAAGTACAATCCACAGTCTGAGAAAGCATAATTATTTCCTACTCTGTTATGTAAAATTAGAATGATCATCATAGCACCTTGGACACACCCATAGGTGTTCTGATCTTCTCCTGAAAATGTTCACCAGCACACAATGATTACCTGTGCCTGTTTGGTGTTGGTTGACAAATCCTCTCACTCATCCAGAATACAGCTCTGTTCTGGCAACACCAGTCTTCACTCCCAGTTCACATAGTCTAGATAGACATGTATTTGTACTTCCATCAAAGTCCTTTCTTCTACCCATCTCACATTGAATGTTAATGATATCTGCATCAAAGTTCTTTCTTCTACCCATCTCACATAGAATGTTAATGATATCTGCATCAAAGTTCTTTCTTCTACCCATCTCACATTGAATGTTAATGATATCTGCATCAAAGTTCTTTCTTCTACCCATCTCTGATAGAATGTTAATGATATCTGCATCAAAGTCCTTTCTTCTACCCATCTCACATTGAATGTTGATATCTGTCTGATCCATTGGCTATCTATTAGCTAGTATTGCCAAACCAGCCAGTTTGTCTGCTGCCATTGCCTCAATTCAGCAGACCTGGGACATACAAGTTGAAGGTGCTACTGTAGATCTTAGATATCTGTATTGATTCCAGTTAATTTAGATGAATTTAGCCTGTCTTTACTTTATGGATTATGTTCAATGAGTTACTCAGCACACACACACATGAGTATTCTCTTGAGTCACCAACCAGCCAACAGTGTTTGTCCTTGCCACTATCGTTAAACTACTGGACATTATTGGGAACCGCAATAGCTCAGTGGTTTCTGAACTGGACTACAAAGGACAAGAGGTAGGGTTCGATCCCAACTGATGGCTTCCGGGTTCACCCAGCCTTTAATGGGTACCAGTTTTTTTTCTCAGAAAGTAAAGCAGCACAGGTATAATGTGGTCAATAGACAACATTACCCCAAAAATCATGTGCCGAAGGTCTGTAAAATTTATGGTCACTAACACCATATACTGGGGTTAAACAAGGATGTATTTTATCGCCCTTGTTATTTGGAATTGTTATGGACTTCATAATGAAGAAATGCTGCACTGGTAATAAAGGCATCGAATGGATACAAGGAGACCATTTGGAGGACCTCGACTTTGCTGATGACATAGTTCTCATCAGCAGTCAGATAAAAACGATGCAGGAAAACACAAATGAACTATCATCAATAGCCAGCAAAATTGGGCTTGAGGTCAATCATGAAAAGACTAAAGTCATGAAAAGTTTAATTCCAACAAGTGACAAAATATACATGGAAAACAAACCAGTAGAAGAGATCGATCACTTTATCTATCTTGGAAGTCACATTGATCGAGAAGGGGATACGAGCAAAGAAATTAGAATCAGACTGGCTAAAGCAGCAATGTCTTTCAGAAGCCTTGAAAAGTTGTGGAAATCAAAACTCATTAGCACAAACACAAAACTTAGGCTATTCAAATCAAATGTACTATCAACCCTTACGTATGCGTGTGAAAGCTGGAAAACAACAAGAGATATAGAAACAAAGTTGAACGCATTCGAAAATAAATGTCTAAGGAAAATACTTGGTATAGAATGGAACGAATTCAAAACAAACGAGGAAATTAGAGAAATCGCCAATCAACCACTAATATCTTCAGTAATAAAGAAAAGACGATGGTCATACGTTGGACATGTGATGAGAAGAGATAATAATCGAATAGCAAAGCAAGCCCTCATATGGGAAACAACAGGTAAAAGAAAAACAGGAAGACCCAGGGAGACACTGAGAAGAACATTGATGAGAGAGGCAAGAGCAGCAGGAATCGGCTCCCTCAATGAGATAGAACTGCTTGCACAGAACAGAGACAGATGGCGAGATTTGATAAAATATCTTTAAAAGAAAACTGCTAGAACAAAATTCATATAGGAGAAGGTGTAACTTGGTCTACGCCCTATGAGCCGGTTACGGCTCGAAAGGTCAATAGATAGAGATAGAACACCATATTCCCTATACGGCACTTGGCGTGACGGGGGCACTTTACTTTTTTTTAAACTGGACATCATTTAGTAGGTATTGCTAACCTCAAGAGCAGTTCTGTCATTGGATAGTTATGGTTATTCGAAGGTCCTGGTATCACTGCAAAATAATGGAAATCCAAATTGCTTAACCGCCCGTGCCAGTGGAATCATCCAAATTAACACCTCATCGAATTTCCAAACAAAGAAAGACAGTTGCAGTTCCCATCATAGCATATACAGCACACGTCAAAAGACATAAGGCATATTATAGCATCAACAGTGAACACAGCTGAACTATCTTTCGTCATACGATATCATCATTCATCATAAGCAATCTGAATATAGAAACACTAGTCGGATGAAACACACAGCTCAAGGTGTGCACAGAGCACTACTCAGTAACTACAGCAGCAAGTCGGACTTGGAGTATGAGGAAACTGCAACGAGGAACACTTTTCAGACAGTGTCTCAATGGCTCCCTGTCGCCTATCTGCCATATTGACCAAAAGTTCTCTGCCATGGAACCCACAGTGAAAGCCCAGCCAAGCACTGCACATTCTCTACTCCATGAGACAGCGTAAATGTTGCTAAGAAATGTATTCATACAGCTGAACATTTGAATTAAAAAAAAAAAAACCTTTAGACATCGTGTTGTGCCCTCATTTTTAAAGGTTTAGCATGGCTGTGTAAAAAAGTTGTTTTAGGCACTTAAACTAAGAGTTAATATAATTTGTCATACTTTATCTAGCGGTCAAGGACGGCTAGTAAATCAAATAGTGTTGTGAATGTTCATCACAAAACATCTGAGGGATGTGCTTAACTCGATGCAACAAATTTTTATCGATGTAACGAAAGAGAATTTTAGAGAACATTTTTCATGGTTTTAAGAATAAATCTGAATATTTATATTTATCTAACATATAACATTATACAGTCGAACCTGGTCTTAGGACCACCTGTTTAAAGCATTTCCCTGGTTATAGGACCGGGTCTACAATTTCCCCGAGTTTTTTACTATATGCTAACACTGATTACGGCGCTCACCGTATGACGCGACCAGAGACCAGGCTAATTAACCGCCGCCAATGTTATTTATCCCGTTTACGACACGCGGGTAATCCGATGGGAGCCATAAACGATCGACACAGGTGTCTACAGGTGTCGAGGTTTTCCCGTATTTAGTGAGTCCCAGATTACAGTGGGACGTGTTACGTTTATCAGTCAATACTGGTGTGAGAAAAACGGCAGACACAGATCTATGATTCGTGAAGTGACATCACTTCGCGGTTCCGTCTAGACCAGAGTAGACCATTGCGTGGCCCGTATAAATTACAGGAATTAACTAAAGAATTAGTTATTGCCCGCTTAGAGTGTATTCACGTACATGTACAGTATCTCAGTGAATTATTTTTGTGGATTTTAAAAGTGTTACACACAATATAGGAAATGGCCAGTGTCAAAAGTGTAAAACCAAAAGCATTAACGCTGGAAGAACGAATATCAGTGATTCGACAAAATATTTTTGTGTGTTTAACTATCGTGTTTTATGAAAAGTGTCCAACCAGTGGCTATTGTAGACCGACATGTGCACTATGTTCTACTCATGGATTACGCTGATTTGCAGGTTAGTTTTCATAGTGCTTAGGATCAAATTTTTTTTATCGCTCTATTTATTATGTGAAACCTGTGAGGCAGGACCACCTGTCCTATGGGACCAGTTTTTGAAAGTCCCGTGAATGGTCGCCTTAGACAGGTTCGACTGTATATAAAGTTTTAGGTAATTGAACACAACATTAGATTTCCCCAATACCAAGATGATATAAAACATGTAAAAAGAATATGGTTTGATGACGGTTCACACTAATCAAATGCACTATGCAGCGAAACGTACACAGCAAAAATCAGTATGGCGCACAGTGCACTGAAAGTACGGAAAGAGTTAAGGTATTATGGATCTGTCTGATATGAGGATGATTTGATGAAAGATTAGCTGAGTAACAAACTAAATGACAAAAATTTGCACCCAAAATAATAGACAAACATAGATCAAACTAAAGTATACCACATGTGAGTCAAACTTGCCTATAATTTTCTGCCAAAAACTTGGAGACTGGGTTGATGATGGAAATGTCATAGACTTTAATGGAACCAACTTTTTGCATTCTCTTACTGATTCTGTCTGTTTCCCTCTCCCTGTCTCTCCTACTCTCTGCACTGTCTCGTGATCTACTTTGAGACTTTTGATGGTGATGATGATGATGACTATTTCGGTGATGTCTATTTTTGTTTGTCTGAAATAATTACAAAATTGCACCCACTTGACAAAATTGCAGTCTTATTTTTGACAATATTTTTGTGTCCGCAAAATAAGGGCTAAATTCATAATTTAAAAAAAAAACAAATTAAAAAAAAACAACTGAAAATTTAAGTACAACATAAAATTCTAAATTAAAATTTATAAAATTAAAATAGACATTCTATACAAAGTCACTTTACCAATAAGAAAGTTCATAAAATCAATACTACACACATCCTAAATGAATGAATTTTTTATATCATTAAAGAAAAAGAAATAATGCTGGTAAGGTCATACTACAAGGTCTAACAATCTTGGCAACACCACACTAAGGGACCCATAGAGAAACTGCAAAGGAAAAGATGGATTAGAGATATAACAGAAGGGACAGGGGAAATATTTGAAGAAATTTGCACACAAATTGTAGACTGGTGATTATGCTAAATATGCCCTTGTAATCATAAAGTATATCTGTCATAATTTGGTTTACAAATAAACAATGATTGGAATAGCAAGCATCCATTGTCGCTGACACCTATATCTGGATTGAGTCATTTTCTTTGGAAACTGTTGATAAATGTTGCTTCTGCAAGCTGCTGGTAGAGGTGAATCACTGAGAAAGAGGTTATAGGAGAAAGATATTGAGGACCAGCTGCTGGTAGAGGTGAATCATTGAGAAAGAGGTGGTAGGAGAAAGATATTGAGGACCAGCTTCTGGTAGAGGTGAATCACTGAGAAAGAGGTGGTAGGAGAAAGATATTGAGGACCAGCTGCTGGTAGAGGTGAATCACTGAGAAAGAGGTGGTAGGAGAAAGATATTGAGGACCAGCTGCTGGTAGAGGTGAATCATTGAGAAAGAGGTTATAGGAGAAAGATATTGAGGGAGACAACAAGATAATAATTTAAGATGGAATGAAAAATTAATTTTTAAAGAAAAAAAAAAAGGTAATAAGTAAAATAAACATTTAAAAAAAAAAAAACATATTTACCTCATGACTGCACTTCTTCATCATCCAGCAATAAAAGGATGCTAGAGTCAGCATGGATTCATTGTGTTGTTGGCAGTAAAAAAATTTGGCACCTTCAGGTCCAACACATCAGATGTCAACACAGCATTTCTGAGTACTGGAGTTGCTTCCCCTCTTCAACTACCACTCTCTTGGCCAGACACACAGCATGGAGGTTAAGTGGGATTTTTATCAACTGTTGTTACTGTTGATCAAGATGCAAGTAGTGAGCTTTGAGTCATTTTCCCACATTCAGCACTAGTGTTATCATCATGTGACATACCAGTTGGCATAGGCGGTCATGTCCTTCCGCAATTTTCTATCCACAGTGCATCGTATCAATTCTGTTGTTTACTGTTTGCCATGCCACGACATCAAGCTTATCCAGTAAAAAGAAAAAGTAAAGTACCCCCGTCATGCCAAGTGGCGTATAGGGAAATATGGTGTTAGTGACCCTATATTTTACAGACCTTCAGTACATGATTTTTGGGGTAATATGGTCGGTATTACGCCCGTGCTGCTTTACTTTCCCAGAAAAAATCCAGTACCCATTTTAAGGCTGGGTGAACCTTGAAGCCGTCGGTTGAGATCGAACCCTACCCCTTGTTCTTTGTAGTCCAGTTCACTAACCACTGAGCTATCACGGCTCGAAGCTTATCCAGTATCTTCTATTATTTGAATTTATTGTGGAGTACATCAAACAAGATCCTTAAATACAAAAGTGATAGTCAATTGGTACCTTTTCTGTGTAAAAACTGCTAACACTGATTCCTTCTGTGACTGCTGCTGGGGGACTTCCATAGAGCAATGAGGAAACAAAGGAAGTGGATGGTGCTCTTATCCACTGGGGGTGTGGCTGGGACACTGTGTATGAGACTAGATCAGACAGCGCTCTGGGGAAACAGTCACAAAAATAAGTTTGCAATGGAAAACAATAAAACATGTTTGCTAACAAGAGCTGCTACTGAGCTTATCTGATACCAAGGTTATGTACCTGTACATGCTGTGTAGTTAATGAAAGGAGCTGTCGCATTTAGAGTGCAGCATATAGGGAATATGGTTATTAGTGCTCGCTATATTGTATATTGACACTTACAAGAGAAGCAAAGTTGGTAGGAATGGACTCATTACATAAGATCAAACACTTTGCCCAGAATAGAGACTGATGATGAAAAACACTACAAGCCCTATGTGACGTTTAATGGCGTGGGAAGGATCAAGAATCAAAAAGATTGTACCATTGGAACATGTTTTAGGTATGTAGTCAGCATTATGCCAGTTACTGTACTTCTTTCCCAGATAAAATCCTAGAAGCCACCAATCAAAATCCAAACTGAATTCCTGTCCACAGCAGACCAGTTCATTTATCACTGTCCTACTGAGATTCCCTGAACACCACCATCTTGTTTCTTTCAACTCTATGGGTCACAGTTCTTCAAGAAACATTTTCCTAGCTATCTTGCATCATCCATCATGCCATTTTCTGAAGATCAACCCATGTCTTCATCTTTTTTTCAACTGTTTTTTTCCACCTATCATTTCCATTTGCTTTTTTGGCTTTCCCCTTTATTTCCTCTCCTGAGGATTCTTTTACAAAAAAAAAAAAAAAAAAAAAAAAGGCCAGTCATGTAACACCCTCAGTGTGTGCCCCAAACAGTGCCATTAACTTGTTCCCATTATAGAAATAATCATTGATCGTAATTGTGGGGTGCTCTGAAAACAATTTTCTTCTTTCAGAAGCCCATGGAATACTCAAGCTAATTATTTATTAATCTGTAATTACCCACAAATGTTTGTTGCACTGTCTTAATAACAAAATAAATCACCAAAACATGGAAATGTCAATTCTTTATTCCTAGGATTTATGCATGATAAATTTAGACTCTCCTGCATCAATTATTGAGGTATGAGCAAACAGCATTTAAATATCTCACAACGCTAAACCTTTAAGTTCTAAACGAGTTCGTTTATGCTCTCCTCACTGTCTTACTTTATTAACCTTAAGAGGCATTTGAGTTATTGGTGGGTCATCATCATTGCACTCTGAACATGTCCATAAGTGCTCAGATCCCCTCCTCAGCAAGTCTCGAAGTGTCCAGCGACTGACGACTCCAGTTCTGTGTTGGTAAATTAGTCTTCTTACATGCCCACTAAGTTTCTCGTTTCTGGCTGTGCCCATCTTAACTCCCATCTCTTTCATCTGAAGGAGTGATGTGGACTCATGGTTGTCGAAGTCCTGTGTCCTTCCCACTTCCCGGAAGGTAATTGATGATGTTCACCCGATCCATTGGCGGAGTCATTTACTCATTAATAATTTCAATGTTCTTACAAAGGAGCAAACTCCAGACTTTTAGATTAAGATGCTACAGCACTAATCACTTTGCTAAAATTATCTGTGATATGCCGTCTTGTTTATACAAAATGCCGTCAACTCCAGCATAATATTTTCAACTAATATTAAAGAGATTTCATTTCAACATAATATTATAGGGTATATTTTTTATTATAGTATAAATGGGATTTATTTTCACATAATATTAATAGGGTTTACTATTAGTACGGAGAACGGGTGACCAAATAAATACCTTTCCAGGCCCAAAACACAGACTAAATGTTTTTCTCTCGGGGGGTGAAATAAAAACTCAGATTCAAACACTTCACTGTGACTGCACTGGATAAGCTGCCTTTACTCTCTGATCCTAAAAGACAATCCAGTAATGGGAAAATGCGTTAAAAATTGTGTGGTCTTTTTTTAAATTTTTTTTTGTAACAGTGTTTAGAATTAATTGTAAGGATGTGGGAGAAAGGATTGCAACTCACCTTGGCGTTATTTCATTATCCTCATGGACTTTTTTCATGGCAACTGAGACACCAAACACAACCAGACGATCTGAAGAACACAAGTTTTATTAAGTGACAAACACAGACATGATCTTATTAAGTGACAAACACACAAAAGATTTTATTAAGTGACAAACAAACACAAGATTTTATTAAAGTGACAAACACACACAAGATTTTATTAAGTGACAAACAAACACAAGATTTTATTAAGTGACAAACACAAGATCTTATTAAGTGACAAACACAAGATCTTATTAAGTGGCAAACACATACAAGATCTTATTAAGTGACAAACACAAGATTCTGCAGTTTGTAGATCTGAAAACAAGCTGACAATATTAACTACATCCTTTTTCTGGTGGCAAGGTACCTTGTTGAGGAGTACAGTTTGATCCTAGTTCACACACTGCTCATGTTATTATTATTTTTGCATGTCCTTGTCAAAGAGCTACGCCTGTGTGCACGTATTGGATTATTATTTATCTTGAAATTGAGACTCAAATTGCAATTTGACTAACAGCTGATCACTGAGCTTGTAGTTTATGATTGGTCAAAGAATTTGTAGCTTAACCAATAGCTGACCACTAGACTTGTTTAGCAAATAACTAAACATCATAACCACACTTGCAGTCACATGTACACAAAATTCAAGAATGGCACCTCAGTCGCACGCACATGTGGACAAATGACTGCTGACCATATACTTCAAGACCGTATTGAATATGTTACATATGGAAAACCCATTGGCCCATAGATACACTACAGGTTAAACTATATGGGCTTCTGCAAGAACTAGAGAAAAAAAAACAAACAGTAAAACTTATACAAGAAACAATATTGTAGATAGAGACAATACTTCAGACAAACGAAAGATAGATAAATACATTTATAGTTTAATTAATATCTTTTCAGTATTTATATACTGATTTTCCTATCTTTTATGACTATTTTCTTATATATCTTTTATGATTATTTTCTTATATTTTCTTCAACTTGAGTTTACAACTTTTAAATATTTTTTTTTTAAAACAATATTTTCAAAAGTTGAACCCAACACCACCCTAACTTCCATCTAAGTATCAATCTATTGACCTTTCGAGCCGTAGCCGGCCCATAGGGCGTAGACCAAGATACTCCTTCTCTTATCTGAATTTTTGTTCTAGCAGTTTTCAATTCTTTTAAAGATATTTTATGAAATCTCGCCATTTGTCTCTGTTCTGTGCAAGCAGCTCTATCTCATTGAGGGAGCCGAATCCTGCTGCTCTTGCCTCTCTTATCAATGTTCTTCTCAGTGTCTCTCTGGGTCTTCCTCTTTTCCTCTTACCTGTTGTTTCCCATATGAGGGCTTGCTTTGCTATTCGGTTATTATCTCTTCTCATCACATGTCCAACATATGACCATCGTCTTTTCTTTATTACTGAAGATATTAGTGGTTGATTGGCGATTTCTCTAATTTCCTCGTTTGTTTTGAATTCGTTCCACGCTATACCTAGTGTTTTCCTTAGACATTTATTTTCGAATGCGCTCAACTTTGTTTCTATATCTCTTGTTGTTTTCCAGTTTTCACACGCATACGTAAGGGTTGATAGTACATTTGATTTGAATAATCTAAGTTTTGTGTTTGTGCTGATGAGTTTTGATTTCCACAACTTTTCAAGGCTTCTGAAAGACATTGCTGCTTTAGTTATTCTGATTCTAATTTCTTTGCATGTATCCCCTTCTCGATCAATGTGACTTCCAAGATAGATAAAGTGATTGATCTCTTCTACTGGTTTATTTCCGTGTATATTTTGTCATCTGTTGGAATTAAGCTTTTCATGACTTTAGTCTTTTCATGCTTGATCTCAAGCCCAATTTTGCTGGCTATTGATGATAGTTCATTTGTGCTTTCCTGCATCGTTTTTATCTGGCTGCTGATGAGGACTATGTCATCAGCAAAGTCGAGGTCCTCCAAATGGTCTTCTTGTATCCATTCGATGCCTTTATTACCAGTGCAGCATTTCTTCATTATGAAGTCCATAACAATTCCAAATAAAAGGGCGATAAAATACATCCTTGTTTAACCCCAGTTTCTATTGGGAAACATTCGCTCAGTCCTTCCTCTGTTCGAACTGCATATGTGTAATCATCATACATGTCTTTGATAATATTTATGATTTTTTATGGTAAGCCATATTGCTTCAGAATTTTCGACATAGAATCTCTATGAATACTGTCAAATGCTTTTTTAAAGTCGATGAAGTTAGGCACAAAAGTATGTTGTTGTGTAAAAGTATTGTGTTGTGCACAAAAGTTAAGCACATCTAAGTATGCGTTATACAAATTTGCAAGACGTCTCAGCATGACTTGTTAAGAAACTGTGTCCAAAAGTGGGGATTTTTAAAAAGACTACAACATAAGCAAGACTCACCATTTGAACAAAATGTTGCACCACAAGTTTTAGGAAAAGGAATGTACAAGTCTTGAAAACTTCCAGTGGGATACATTGGAATGGCACTGTTCTGGGGTGTTGCGCTGGTTGGAGTTCGCACTTTCTCCACTGTGTACTTCTTGTCAAGCATGCTTTTACGGTCTTCATACTGGAGGGGGGGGGGAAAAAAGATATCAAGTTTTCCTGCCTTTATTTTATTCCTGTGATGTTTATCTGCCCTCAATTTATTCCATTTGTCAGGTTTCCTTGCCCTCATTTATTCCCAATCAAACACCACATTTTTTTCCCCTCAGCTACCTCCAATGTCAGAAGTAGGTACGATAAGTGCCTAGTCCTACCGGAGACAGATGATAAGTCTAGTGTTCAAGCTGCATGGTTTTCCAAGTGATAAAAAAAAAAGTAAAATTTCTACCATTTTTTTTAGAAAAGATAATAAACCTTCTGAAATTGCTCTGATATTGTGATGATACAAAGTTACACATTTTGTTGAGATCTTTTCAGCTGGAGGTCTGAGGGCAAGACATTAGCCTCTGGACAAGAAAGCCCCAGGTTCCATCCCCACCGGTTGAATATTACAAACTGAATCAATGGTTTCAACATGGCTTTCTCCTCCCCTGATCTTTGGGAGTAGTTTTTTTTTTTTTTTTTTTCGGTCGCCAGCTATTTCGTTTCTGATGAAGACCCTAGAGACTAGGGACTGAATTTTGCGTGTTAATCCATTTTTCCCTGGCAGCTGTGTGTACAGGGGTCCCTCGCCGCACAGGCAGATAACTCCGACTTCGGAGGTACTCATATTTTTTCCGTCGATGAGCAATTGACATTTCAAGCTGGGCCTCGCTGCTGAGACAGGGGTGGTTGCTGCAGAAAGAAATCATAAATAAAAATCCCAACCGGTGTAGCCGGATTTGAACCCACAACCTCCCTGTCTCAAGGTCGTCTTGCCTCGAAACCAACCAGTCCTCCCCTCTGGGAGTAGTGAGATTCAATGTGTAACCCCTCAGATAATGGCAGAAAATATAAAGTTCTGTATGTACTCATGTATGTTAAAGAACACCTGGCAATTGGAAATTTAAAAGAAATATTAAGCCCAAAATGGTCACTGCTAATGCAAAATTAATATGGAAAAATGTACACAAAATGTTAAAACTCTTAACTCTTTCAACTTTTCTCAACAATAAAAATGAGGCTAACTCTGTAGGAGAATATCTGCCTGTATGGTGAGAGACACCTGAGCACATGATTGCCGGTGTGGAAAAAAAAAAAAAGGAAAAAATGATATTCACACAAAATTCATTAACTGGGCTTCGCTAGCGATATAAAGGTGATGAACACAAACAAAATAAGGTGATATTTACATGCTGAGGTGTGTCTTGAACTGCTCCAGAATGTCCTAACTTTTCCATGAAGTGCATGATTTGTCTGATACATGACTCAACACAGTTGATATGCTGTTTAACAAGCTTGGTACTGGTGTCATTGAATATCTGAAGATAGTAACAACTGGTCAATGGTGGAAGTAGAGGTTTTGTGGACAATGGCAAATGTTGTAGCAATGTAGAGGAGGACCTTGAGATTTTAGAGAAATTTATTTTTAAATTACAAGTTTCCAGTGTTGAGTAGATACACCAACTGACTATATATGAAGGGCATCCTTGGAAATCAACACATTTAAGTTTTATATTTAAAAGTTCAGGCACACCCCACTCATTAAACTGGTAAGCTTTCTATTTATAAGTTCAGGTACACCCCTCTTATTAAACTGGTAAGCTTTCTATTTATAAGTTCAGACACAACCCCCTCATTAAACCCGTAAACTTTCTATTTATAAGTTCAGACACACCCTCTCATTAAACTGGTAAGCTTTCTATTTATAAGTTCAGGCACACCCCTCTCATTAAACTGGTAAGCTTTCTATTTATAAGTTCAGGCACAACCCTCTCATTAAACAGGTAAGCTTTCTATTTATAAGTTCAGACACACCCTCTCAATAAACTGGTAAGCTTTCTATTTATAAGTTCAGGCACACCCTCTCATTAAACTGGTAAACTTTCTATTTATAAGTTCAGGCACACCCTCTCATTAAACCGGTAAACTTTCTATTTATAAGTTCAGGCACACCCTCTCATTAAACCGGTAAACTTTCTATTTATAAGTTCTGGTGCACAACCCCCTCATTAAATCGGTAAGCTTTCTATTTATAAGTTCAGGCACACAACCGCCTCATTAAACCGGTAAGCTTTCTATTTATATGTTCAGGCACACAACCCACCCATTAAACTGGTAAGCTTTCTATTTATAAGTTCAGGCACACAACCCCCTCATTAAACAGGTAAGCTTTCTATTTATAAGTTCAGGCACACCCTCTCATTAAACCGGTAAGCTTTCTATTTATAAGTTCAGGCAGACAACCCTCTCATTAAACCGGTAAGCTTTCTATTTATAAGTTCAGGCACACAACCCTCTCATTAAACCAGTAAGCTTTCTATTTATAAGTTCAGGCACACAACCCTCTCATTAAACTGGTAAGCTTTCTATTTATAAGTTCAGGCACACAACCCTCTCATTAAACCAGTAAGCTTTCTATTTATAAGTTCAGGCACACAACCCTCTCATTAAACTGGTAAGCTTTCTATTTATAAGTTCAGGCACACAACCCTCTCATTAAACAGGTAAGCTTTCTATTTATAAGTTCAGGCACACAACCCTCTCATTAAACTGGTAAGCTTTCTATTTATAAGTTCAGGCACACAACCCTCTCATTAAACTGGTAAGCTTTCTATTTACAAGTTCAGGCACACAACCCTCTCATTAAACTGGTAAGCTTTCTAATTATAAGTTCAGGCACACAACCCTCTCATTAAACCGGTAAGCTTTCGATTTATAAATTATTGTTGAATTTGCCCACTTTTCCTCCCCTCACTTTTTTGTCACACCCCTCTCCCTTTCATTCCACTTTCTTACATTACAATCATCGCTTGTGGATGTTAATTCGGTAATTTATATAATGGATTCTTTAGATGATGGTATCTAGCCCTTAGGCATGTCGTAAGATGCGACTAAGGAGGTTGATCGATGGATTGACAAGCTGTCATTGTAAAAAGTATTGATATAGAAACAGGGCCATACATTTTAGAAGCAGTGATCTCTGCAATATGTGCCATTTTGGCACGCAAAGTTTCTGTTTTTGAGAATGTGGTTCTGCCCTATGTGCCGTCTTCGGCTCAAAAGGACAATAGATAAGATTGAAGATGCCAAGGGCCACATCTAAGTTTTCAGATCTGGCTGTCAGGTAATAAATGGTTGCCCACTCCTGGGCTAGACAAACTATAAACCAAAGTGACAGAGATAAGGAGCAAAACCCAAAATATAAATTTAAGGCAGTGACAATCGTGGGCACATGTTCTACACTTGATGCTGTCCATTACATCAAGAATGATTGTTTTTCTTCTCGTCAGGTGTTTATTTGTATGATGTTTATTGCTACAATATTTGGTTGATTATTTGGTTATGGAAGGCCCCGGTATCACTGCAAAAGAATTAAAATCCATAATTGCTCAACCGGCCGTGCCAGCATAATCATCCGAATTAATATCTCATCTCCCAAACAAAGAAAGGTAACTGTAGTCCCCATCGTAGCAGTCTCAGCACACGCCAAAAGACATAAGGTGAAACCGCGCAGAAAGTGAACACAGCCAACTGTTCCCTGTCATACGATATCATCATTCATCGTAAACAATTGGAATATTGAAAAAAGATCAAAACGGATGAGACACACAGCTCACGGTGTGCACAGAGCACTTAACTTAGTAGCTCCTGCAACAAGCTGGACTTGGAATATGAGAAAACTGCAACAAGTAACACTTTTCATGCATAGCCTTCAATTGTTCCCGCCGCCTATCCACAATATACCGGAAGTTCACCTGCTACAATATAATTAGATTCACAATGGATTATCCAAAAAGATCTGCTGTGACAGAAAGAGTGTGGTAGCTAAACATCAACACTAACCCAATAATCTATGTATTTTTTTCTCCTACAATCAAATCCTTAGATCATGCATGTGTTATCTCCTTCAGACTGCCATAGATGGTACAGAACAGAACAACACTAACATATAGAAACAACACAAATGAGTCTGTAAAATAGCCAATGCTCATATTTGTGATGTCCTAATTTTTGCTCTTACATATGCATGCGAGAGCTGGAAAAAAACAAGATACATAGAAATAAAGTTGAACTGATTTGAAAATAAATGTCAAAGGAAAATACTTGGTATAGCATGGAACGAATTCAAAACAAACGAGGAAATTAGAGAAATCGCCAATCAACCACTAATATCTTCAATAATCAAGAAATGACGTTGGTCATATGTTGGACATGTGATGAGAAGAGATAATAACCGAATAGCAAAGCAAGCCCTTATGTGGGGAACAATAGGTAAAAGGAAAAGAGGCCACCCCAGATTGACACTGAGAAGAACACTGATCAAGGAGGCAAAGGCAGTAGGAATTGGCTCCCTCAATGGGATTGAGAGGCTTGCACAGAACAGAGACAAATAGCGAGATTTGATAAAAGATCTTTGCAAGGATTGAGATTGCTAGAAGGAAAATTTAGAAACAGAGAAAGAGTATCTGGGTCTATGCCCTATGGGTTGGCCAAGGCTCGAAAGGTCAAGAGGTATAATTTTTGCTCTAAGCTTGCATTTATGGCTGACACACTCCATCTTCAGCAAGCTGGATCTTGGTTTCATGTAGTTCTCCTTGTACGAATACTGACCTGTGCAGATGTGCCCATCATGACCATGGTTTTTGTCTGGGTGTTCTTCTGTTGACTTTCTTTCTACTACTGGTAATCACTTGGAAGCACAGGTTTGTTTTCCTTCCCCATGGATAACATTTTGAATGCTGCTCTTTAACTAGAAATGGGCTGAGCAAATATGTAAGTAAAGTTTAGTTTAACCCTTAATTATCATACCTATCTGTGACTGGCATGTTTACGACACTGTAGGAAAAATTACTACCACTTAAATGTGTTATTAAGTGCTCTAAAAATAGCATTTTCTCTGAAATTTTGACATACAATTTTGTGTTCACACTAGGCAAGACATGGGGATTCAGATTTCCTGGATTAGGTTGATTTATAACCTGAGTTTGACCCCATGGACCAGACGTATTACAATGTCTTATCGGTAGAGTCGCTGAAGTCTGTCAGTATGTTTGACTACCTTTAGCAATATTCACTGCATTTCCTGAGTTACAAAGGATTGTTTTGATGTCAGTGACAGCCGAGGAAACTTCCCATCACATTAAAAAAAAAAAAAGGACCATTTTCTTGAAAATTTGTGACTTTTTTTCATGTTATACAAGATTGTAATTCATAAATGGTTAAAAAAGAAAATTCTACATCAAAAGAAACAAATCAATCCAACACTCAAGGGTCATCGTTAGTAGTAATTAGGAAGTTACACAGGAGGGAGAGGGGGTAATGTTTGACCATATGGCAAAATGCCAAAGTTTGAAGAATGTGATTTGATGCTGTATTTTTTACGATGGTGTCATGATCTAGGGTTACAGAAAGAATCACAACAGCAGGATGTTCACACTCACCTTCACAAGCCGCTCTTGTGCATCTGAGTCTAAGCTGGACTGAGTTATTGTCAGAGATGGACCTGCTTTCATTGGATAGCTTTCAGGGAACACCAGCTCAATGTCTACAAAGTTTTGACCTTTTCCGAGTTTGAAGCTGCATGTACGTTTCACTATGTCAGCCTGAGAACAAAAAAAATAACATTCTGGAATATTCCAAGGAATTGGTTATCACTTGTAATTGACGTAAACATACAAAATTAGCACAATTCTTAATGTCTTCTATTCTGAGTCATTTTTTAAGTCTTCTGGTAAAAAGGGAGCTCCTAAAAAACATCAGAAAGAAACAATCAACATTTTTTTAGCACATCATGAGAAGAGGAAAGTTGGAATACTTGGTTACAACCGGCAAAATACAGGGAAAGAGAGATCGCGGACGACAAGGAGAGAAGATACTAGATAGCTTGGTGTCAATGTATGGAAAACAGTCAACAACAGAATTGATACGATGCATAGTAGATAGAGCAGTGATCTCTGCAATATGTGCCATTTTGGCACGCAAGGTTACTGTTTTTGAGATTGTGGTTCTGCCCTATGTGCCGTCTTCGGCTCGTAAGGGGAATAGATAGATAGATAGACAGTAGATAGAAGATTGTGGAAAGACATGATAACGCTAACAGGTATGGCATTTGATGATGATGCTACATGGATTTCCTATTGAGTAATTCTTAATTTTTTACTTGTATTAATTTTAATAATTGTTCCTACAACAGAGAATTAATGACACCATCTTATTACAGCCTAATACTTGGTTTCTTTTTACAGTAATTCTTGATGCCTATTTTAAAAAAAAAAATGTGAGTGCATCTCTAGTGAGTGCATCTCTAGTGAGTGCATCTCTAAACACCAACATTTCACTTCTTCTAGCAGCACAGAACTACAATAAACCTATTCATTTATTTATTTTCTTAGGCGAACCCTTCCCTATTCTATTAATTTTTTCTATCTTTCTTCTTTCTATGCTGTTTCACTGAGATTTTCTGTGTCTTCCTTATTTTCCTCATTGTAGGTCTGTTTAGCTATTCCTCTGAGTTGGTTTTCTTAATATTTTTCTCGTATTTTTCTTCTACTTTGCTCAGTTTATTAAAAGGATATTAATGTACTTTGTACAAATGACTTGAAAATACTTGATCGTCTGTTGAATTTAGTATTCCTTGTTTTTCATACAATTCATTAATCCATCAAATATAATTTTTTCTAGCTTTATGGTATTTTGCATACACATCTGTCCATCCTCTCTCGTCCGTCCGTCAATCCATCATTCTCCTGAAGTATTTATTGTCTATATCTCAATGTCCTTTCTTGTATACATTTTACTGTGTTTTGTAGTTTTTGCAGTGGTCCAAGTTATTTCTGCCTGTAGTGTTGTATCCACGGGCCAATGAGTTTTCCTCAGTCTACTATATTCAGTAGAGTCTGGGGCTAGAGATGTCTGTCAACATGAGCATGTGGTTGAGATGCCAATCTTGAATTTTATAACATGTAACTATGTAGTCAATTGTGTCCTGTTCTGAGGCATACAATGATAACTTGTTCTCATCTATTTATATTAAGGTAGACATCTCAATATATATAATAATAATAATAATAATAATAATAATAAATATGGGTATTTCATTGATACATTGTCATACTAGAAACATCTTTCAATAAGAAACCAACCAAATGACTTCAGTCTGTACCTGGTCTAATCGGACTCCATGTATGAGTCCAGTAATCTCATCAATTTCTTGCTCTATGGATAAAACTGGCAGCATGCTGATTGGCTGAGATGGCTGGCTTATGCTGGAAGTCCTGCTGACAGTTCCAGCAGCAGCTCGCTTCAGAGAGGAGACACTGTCGCTGCTGTTGCTGCCACCAAAATGTGGTGGCTTGCACTCTTTCTCCAGTGGTGGAGTGTAGTTGTCAAAGTTGGTCACAATGCTACTAGAAGAGTGGAAGTCTTCTTCTTCCAAAATGCTACTGGTCAGATCATCAATTTCATGTCCGCACGACTGCAAAATAATGAAACATTTTTATTGGTCTTAGCATATGGATGTGAATCTTGGACAATAGGACAACAGACAAGAAAATCACTGGAGTCTGTAGAAAGGTGGTTTTACAGAAGAATGTTGAGAACACCATGGACAGCTAAGAAGAGTAATGAAAGTGTTCTGAAAGAGGTCAAAGTAAAACGAGAGCTAATTTCCAATGTTAGGAAGAAACAATCATCATTTTTTGGCCATGTAATGAGAAGAGAACAACTCTTGAAATCAAAAACAACTCAACAAAAGAGAAGAGAATATATTGTAACAACTGGAAAAATTGAGGGACGAAGAGATAGAGGGAAGCAAAGAGAAAAAATAACAGACAGCTTAAGAGAATGGCTTGGCAGAAGGTCAACAACAGAAATGATAAATAGCTGTCAAGATTGAAAGTTGTGGAGAGACATGATCACCTACGCCAGCAGGCCCTGTACTTGATGATGATGATTAGTTATAAAAATAAATAAAAGTAAAGCTCCCCAACACATCTTGCTAGCTGTAATGGGGAAATGTGTCAGTGACTAGATTTTTCTACAACCACGGCACATTTTTGAGTGACGTGGTTGGTATCAAGCCAGCTACCTTTACTTCCCGAAAAAATCTCTGGTACCCATTTTTAGAAGAGGGGTGAACTCCAGAGCTTTGTTGGTCTGAAAAAAAAACCCCTATTACTTCTGGGCATCGAACCCAGCCTCTCCTGATCAGGAAGCAAGTAC
This sequence comes from Megaustenia siamemsis, assembly GCA_032433765.1. Taxonomy (NCBI): domain Eukaryota; kingdom Metazoa; phylum Mollusca; class Gastropoda; order Stylommatophora; family Ariophantidae; genus Megaustenia; species Megaustenia siamemsis. The sequence goes on along the minus strand of JAVIAB010000106.1, from coordinate 15,073,965 downwards.
ACTAACTACTCAGCCACCGAGGCTTTTATATTCGTTACACTGATAAACAAATGCAAACAGATTAATAAATAGTACTGATAAAAATAACTTGACTTACATTTCTCAACACACTAAAAAGCCAAAATAGTCACACAGAATATAGCACAAGATAGCTTTCCAAATTTAACACACAAAAGTTTAAAATAGGGTCAGTAACATTTTCACTGCCTTAAACTTGTCTGATTTTTGGTCAGGTATTTATATTTATCCATACTATTATTATTATCATTCATATTTATTCATACTATTATTATTATCATTCATATTTATTCATACTATTATTATTATCACTCATATTTACTCATACTATTATTATATCACTCATATTTACTCATACTATTATTATTATCATTCATATTTACTCATATTATTATTATTATCTCACATATTTACTCATACTATTATTATTATCACTCATATTTACTCATACTATTATTATTATCTCTCATATTTACTCATACTATTATTATTATCATTCATATTTACTCATTCTATTATTATTATTATCACTCATATTTACTCATACTATTATTATTATCTCACATATTTACTCATACTATTATTATTATCACTCATATTTACTCATACTATTATTATCTCTCATATTTACTCATACTATTATTATTATTACTCATATTTACTCATACTATTATTATTATCTCTCATATTTACTCATACTATTATTATTATCATTCATATTTACTCATTCTATTATTATTATTATCACTCATATTTACTCATACTATTATTATTATCACTCATATTTACTCATACTATTATTATTACCACTCATATTTACTCATACTATTATTATTATCACTCTTATTTATTCACATTATTTGTTAAAAGAGAAGGGAGAAGAGCAAGAGGCAGGCATAGAGTAAGATGGACAGACAACACCAAAGAAATGCTACAATATCAAATGGTAATGATCAAATGGTTTGAAAGGGAGAGAACAAGAACTTTGTTATCTCCTTTGATACCAAAATAGGTAAATAGAAGAAATGAATAGGGAGAGAGAGAGAGAGAAGGAGGAAAGATATTCATATTTACAGCATGGTTGACTGCATATCCCAAGCTATATCTGGTAATGAACCGTGTAATTGCATATCACCAACCCAATACTAATCAGGGAGGTAGAGAACACATTAAGTTAGTATGTGATATGATATAATATGAGCGAAGCATTATAACATGATACATACTGACAAACAAGTGTTTTGGTAGACATCTATCATGTGATTTATTTGCTTACAAATTTTACTGTACACCTGCTATTTGTGTGATAGGTTCAATAATGTAAAGAGCCATATTTATCCTACAACTGAGACATTTGACAAAATCTATTACAAAATTCTGGCTGAAATCGGGATGCACTGGCGCAGAACAAAGTGCAACATTTTAACAGGTATTCAATTTATATATATTGAATCACTTAAACAGACAGCTGACTTCATGAGAGAGTCTGGAATCCTACTCTGATTGAGTCTTGATCGCAGACAGAGAGAAATGAGCTGAAATTCACAAGAAAAGAGAAAGACAGAAGAAGGAAAAAAAACACACAAAAAACTTGACACTAGTGAGAAAAGAGTGCTAGAAACATATAAAAAGGAAACAAGAAGACAATGTCACATGATAATTAAATTATACCCAATAACAGAAAGTCCATGGCAGATGTAAGACATTTCCGTGCTGGTAGAGACTAAATCTGAAACTATGAGGAGTTAAGTCTTCACTTTTATAGCTCACATTTTATATATATTGGAGGGTGGGTGTGTGGTGGTTGTGAGTATATTCTTCTACTATTTTTAATTCCCTGTGGAGCATACGTCTTCTATAAGTCTTCAACTAACACTCTCCGAGCTGTTATGTTTGGTGCCATTCTCTTAATTAAGATCCCTCCATGTCTTCACTTTCTTCATCTCTACTACCACTGACCTTCTCCAAGTATAGTTTAGCCTTTCCCTTTGTCTCTTGCTCTGGGGATTCCAAAAAAAGGGGCCTGTCATGTAATACTCTCATTTGGCTTCGGTAGTGTGTATCTCTTATCCAGTGCTATCATCTTTGTTCCGTTCGTTCGTTCGTTCGCTTTCGTCAGCTTTGACCTCTGACGAAGTCCCACCCACTCAATTTTGTGGGACTGAATTTTGCGTGTAAAGTCTGTTTTATCCCATTACAGGATGCCCCTCGCCATGCAGGCAGATTTACTCCGACTTCAGAGGTACTAATTTTTAGGGAATTAGTAAAACCCAGGTGTCCTCGCCAGGGTACGAACCCCGGCTGTTGCCGTGGTAAGTCAACCGCCTATCGATTGCGCTAACCGGACACCCCATCTTTGTTCCATCTCTCTGTCCACTGACAATTTTTAAAAATACTTTTCCATAGTTCTTAGTTAGTGATTTTGTTCTACCATATTCAGCCTTTTTGTTCTGTGATAGCAGCCATTAAGAAACATATCTTCATGGCTGTGATTTCTGTTAATCTGCATGTTTGACAGCCATATAATACGATGATTTAACATCGGAATTGAAACTTTTAATTTTTTTAATTTAACCTAACTTCTTTGGATTTCCAAGTTTCTTAGTTCAACAAAGGCTCTTCTTGCTTTTGGTGTTATTCACAGTTCCACCAACTTTATCTATATTACTGTCTATATATATATATATATATATATATATATATATATATGAACTTAAAACTATTCATGTCAAACGTACTATCAACCCTTACTATCAACCACGTGAGAGCTGGAAAACAACGAGAGACATAGAAACAAAGTTTAACGCATTCAAAAATAAATGTCTAAGGAAAATACTTGGTATAGCGTGGAACGAATTCAAAACAAACGAGGAAATTAGAGAAATCGCCAATCAACCACTAATATCTTCAGTAATAAAGATAAGACGATGGTCATATGTTGGACATGTGATGAGGAGAAATAATAACTGAATAACAAAGCATGCCCTTATGTGGGAAACAACAGGTAAGAGGAGAAGAGGCTGGTCCAGAGAGACACTAAAAAGAACATTGATCAGAGAGGCAAGAGCAGCAGGAATCAGCTCCCTGAATGAGATAAGAGTTGCTTGCACAGAACAGAGACAAATGGCAAGATTTGATAAAAGATCTTTACAAAGAATTGAAAACTGCTGGAATAAAAATTTAGATAGGAGAAAGAGTATCTGGGTCTATGCCCTATGGGCCGGCTACCAGTTCGAAAGGTCAATAGATATAAGACTCCATCTAGGACTGGCATTTCTCCCGGCTAACAGGTTATTGTCAACTCCATTGAATCTCTTACTTTTGGTATTATCTCGATTTATTTTTAGTTATAGCAGTTATGACCTCTCGCCATGTACATTCATGTTATCTTGCACTTGTTTATGTAAGAGGACAGCAAAGGCTACGTCTATGAGCTTCATGGTCAGTGACTACCGAATTACATTCCTGTTGTTGTGTGTTACTTTCACAATCCATTCCATGGCCAGTAATAAGAGATTTTTTTTTTCGTTCGCCAGTTTTTACCTCTGATGAAGTCCCTAGAGATTAGGAACTGAATTTTGCATGTTAATCCATTTTTCCCTGGCAACCGTGTGCACAGGGATCCCTCGCCGCACAGGCAGATAACTCCGACTTCGGAGGTAGCCATATTTTTTTCCGTCGATGAGTAATTGAAGTTTCAAGCCGGGCCTTGCTGCTGAGACCAGAGGTGGTTGCCGCAGAGAGAAATCATAAATATAAATCCCAACTGGTGTAGTCAGGAATTTTAACCCACAACCACTCTGTCTCGAGGTCGGCGTCTTGCCTCGAGATAAACCAGTCCCCCTTGTATGATCTACCAACGATTTAAAAAAAAAAAAGACTTACCATCATTTGATAAATTATTTATCATCATTTTATCTTAACGATAATATTTTTCAAATGATCTACTACCAACAATAACAATATGGATTAGATATGAATTTCCAAAAGACGAAAACTAAGATTTAAAGTAATCTTGGAAGCAAAAATACAAGCTAAAAGCGGCAGTGGCAGACCAAGACTAATAATAGATATGGCGGTTGCAGACATCCCTGCTTCACTCACACACTTATTTCAAATGCTTCTGTAAGCTGTCCTCCATGTACAACACTATTTCAGTCCTTCTTATATTCCTTTTATTGGAGAGTTTGCAGGTGTCTGTTCTCTAGCTACAGAAATGTCACTTAATAACTAACCCAACAGAGGTGACAATGATTATCTTTCACGCGTGGCTCCAAAATTCTTTTTTAAATCGCTCTTGCATTCAGATATAAATGTGTGTCTATTGCCTATAAATGACAACTTTAAACATTAAAAAATATTTTGTATTATCAGAAAACATAACAAGTTCTAGACCGAGCCCCAATAAATAAATAATAAACCTCTGCAGCAAGGCTAGGCTTTAAGCATTTATGATCACCTATACCAGCAGTCATAATACTTGATCTATCTTTTGTTTGCATGAATTAATGTTTATATCTGCATTGCCATTTCGTGTATAAATTATACTGTTCTTAGTAGCTCTTGCAGGGGCATACTTGATGATTTATGATAGAACAATGAAAGTCCCATGCATGTAGCATTTCAACATACTCACTCTCATAGTTAGGAACATTTTTGCTAAATGTTATTTATTTCTTGAAAGCCTTCAACAGCGTGTGCAACACGAGTCTTTAATTCTTAACCTTTGCGCAGGCATTCTTACAAAGACAACAGGAATATTTGCCACTAAACAGTTATTCACACTGATCCAGATCGACTGATTTCAAATTGTTGGAAGGTCGTGTTAACAAAACAGCTACGGTTTTCCTTAGAGTAGGAAAGTAAATTCTGTTTGAGAAATATCCTATATGTATTTTAACAGCAGCTGTAAGGTGGTGACTTCATTTCACAGACTTCAGAAAATATTGTACCAATGGTATGTGATGCACAGCTGTTTAATTAAGGTCTTTTCCCACCACTTTTTAGATCTGTTTTGTGTTTTTTGTCTTGGATTTATTTGTATAGTGTGTTTGTTATATCTAGTGAAGACTTTTGCTGAAACATCGTAGTTTTATTTTGTCTTTATATTTAGTTTAGCTGCTCCATACGATTGTATGTTTATTTTATATGTTCTCTGCAGCTATACTCACGGTCTGGGTATTGTATTTAATATTTTGTATATTTGATGTGTGTGATATCTCCATCTGTTTAATATTGCCTGAATGTGGCAATTTAGATACACCCTGAAGTGCTGTGTGAAATAAGTGACTCACTCTTTCTTTGCGTGTGTGTATGTGTGAGAGAGCGAGAGTGAGGAGAGAGAGAGAGTATGTGTGAGAGAGCGAGAGTGAGGAGAGAGAATGTGTGAGAGAGCGAGAGTGAGAAGAGAGAGAGTATGTGTGAGAGAGCGAGAATGAGGAGAGAGAGAGTATGTGTGAGAGAGCGAGAGTGAGGAGAGAGAGAGTATGTGTGAGAAAGCGAGAGTGAGGAGAGAGAGTGTATGTGTGAGAGAGCGAGAGTGAGGAGAGAGAGAGAGTGAGAGAGTGAGCGAAAGTGAGGAGAGAGAGAGAATGTGTGAGAGAGCGAGAGTGAGGAGAGAGAGAGCATGTGTGAGAGAGCGAGAGTGAGGAGAGAGAGAGTATGTGTGAGAGAGTGAGGAGAGAGAGCATGTGTGAGAGAGCGAGAGTGAGGAGAGAGAGCATGTGTGAGAGAGAGCATGTGTGAGAGAGTGAGCGAGAGTGAGGAGAGAGAGAGCATGTGTGAGAGAGCGAGAGTGAGGAGAGAGAGAGAGCATGTGTGAGAGAGCGAGAGTGAGGAGAGAGAGAGTATGTGTGAGAGAGTGAGCGAGAGTGAGGAGAGAGAGAGCATGTGTGAGAGAGCGAGAGTGAGGAGAGAGAGAGCATGTGTGAGAGAGCGAGTGAGGAGAGAGAGAGCATGTGTGAGAGAGCGAGAGTGAGGAGAGAGAGAGAGCATGTGTGAGAGAGCGAGAGTGAGGAGAGAGAGTATGTGTGAGAGAGCGAGAGTGAGGAGAGAGAGAGCATGTGTGAGAGAGCGAGAGTGAGGAGAGAGAGAGAGCATGTGTGAGAGAGTGAGCGAGAATGTAATAAAACTGTGATATTCTTCTTATCCTTGATTCCGATACTTTTACAATGTTATTTTTGCAACAAAACAATTCCCTTATTGATCTGTAATTTTGGTTATGGAAGGCCCCGGTATCACTGCAAACGAATTAAAATCCATAATTGCTCAACCGCCCGTGAAAGTGGAAATCATCCGAATTACTATTTTGTCTTCCAAACAGATAGCTGTAGTCCCCATCATAGCAGTCTCAGCACACGCAAAAAGACATAAAGCGAACCCGCACAGAAAGTGAACATAGCCATCTGTTCTCCATAATACGATATCATCATTCATCGTAAACAATCAGAATATTGATTTTTAATTAATTACTGCTTATGATAAGGAAGATTTAAAACTATTTTCTGTCACTTTCTGCTGTGAAATATACATCTTCTTTACTGCAGACTTCAAAAAATATAAAAAAAATCACCAACAAAACATGAAATACAAAATATGAAACAGCAGCAGCTGTTGTGTAGGGATAGATCCATATTGAGATATTTATGAGAAACGCTAATTATAGCTTACATTAGTGTGTACACTATCTATAGACATTATCTATATATTCATAGCATATACATACATTATTGGAGGGAAAATGCAACTAGATAAACAGCTGCACAATTTTCAGGTAAATTTACTATTTTCCTCTTTTGGTGTGAGTGTATGTGTGTGTGTGTATATATATATATATATATATATGCATGCCCACACAGGCATGGAACCGCGATAGCTCAGTGGTTAGTGAACTGGACTACAAAGGACAAGAGGTAGGGTTCGATCCAAACCGACGGCTTCCGGGTTCACCCAGCCTTTAATGGGTACCTGATTTTTTTTCAGGGAAAGTGAAGCGGCACGGGCGTAATACCGACCACATTACCCCAAAAATCATGTGCTGAAGGTCTGTAAAATTTATGGTCACTAACACCATATTCCCTATACGCCACTTGGCGTGACGGGGGTATTTTATTTTTATTTATTTATTTTTTTTTAACACAGGCATATATCTTCTTCAGCGTTTAAGTCTTCTGATCATGCGAACTTGATTCTATCCTGTTTCATGATGCAGGGGTACACACATATAGATAAGTACAAGTCAGGTTAGATGTTGGATAGTTGAGAGTGTACATAACTAGCAAGCTACAGAAACTATAAATGTGCTTGGACTAACAGCTGGGAAGAAGTGAGCACATTGGGATAAGCTGTGCTCGAAAATGAAACCATCAGGTTTTCTTAACAGCAGAAGTCTAGTCCCATCCCATCCCACCCACCCATCCATCCATCCATCATTCTCTCGGGTCAAAGACAGCACAGAAGGACAGAAATAAACTCTTGTGTCTTCCTCTTCTTCTTCTGCTACGATCATGGCTTATTCAGACTAGGACTCCTGACTCTCTTATGAAGGCAGCTGTCTGTTTAAGTGATTCGGTTGCCCTGTATAGTTTCTCTTCCAGAGAGGTGGGTGTGGGCCACATTGTCCTTCTCAGGTCTGTGTACTGGGAGCAATCCTGTAGAACATGTTTTGTTGTCATATTATCCAGGGTGCAGTGGCATAAGCTGGTTGTACCTATTTTGAATTTGGTGAACATGTGCTTTCTCATTCTATTGTGGCCAGTGCATAGGCAAAGTATGATGACTTGATCCCTCCTTGGTAAACTCTTGTGTCTGACGATCTTTGTTATCATGTGCCAGACCTTCCAAAAGTTAAAAACACTTCTAGATCCTAATTAGAATTTGTCATTTCTATTTCAGTGTCTGGAATTCTATTTCAAAAGCAATGGATGTTTCACGATTGTGGCTTGTTAGGCCAATTAATTATCCATAGAAAGATGAAGAAAAAAACGAGCTTCCATCTTGGACAAGAACCCCACAACTATTATTGCAGCTGCTTTTAAAGCAGATGACGTCAGCAGATAGAATCATAGGTTGAAGTGGTGTGCACAATCTCTAATGTTGATGGTTTAGGATTGAAGGTAAAAATCAAGAGGGATACTCCGGAAACGTGGTCTCACATGTCAGGATGATCCTGCACTCGAAGAAATGTCAACAAGACCCAGAGTTCATCAGCCAGCGATGGTTTAACAGATTGTTGCATATAGAGTTACATTTTTAAAAAACCGGCAGGTCTGCGTTAACACTGCTGTGCTACATGCACGTTGTTAATTTGTTTTTACCACAGCCGTAGGCATCGTCTAGCAGGTTTCATGCAATGAAAACTCCCGGATAAATGACCAAAAAGATAGAGTCAATTTTCAAAGCTTGGCCGAGGGAAAGCAAAAGGGGAAGGCAAAGATGTTGTTGCTGCCCTATAAGACATAAACCGATATTCTGCCCACTGCTGCTTCATCAGTCCATGGCTAAGGATGGACAAAACAGACTGACACACATACAGAAATATAACTTGTGTTATTTTGTTTCATACAAATTGGAGTGAAAAAAAACCCCTCAAAATTTGATGTCATTTAATTACAGCTGTTAATAAACAAGAACAAGTTAAATGTTTCAAATTAAAAAAAAAGGTTAATTGACTCATGAGCTTGTTCACAAGTAGAAAAGAAACACTCAAATGAAACTTAAATAGATAAAAGACAGATGTGAGTATGAACACGGCTCCTTCAAAGTTTTCACATTTTTATCCATTCAAGAACATGAAAGAGAACCTAAGAGAAGGATAAGAGGCCAGAAAATGGTACTTCAAAGAAAACATAAAATGTGATTGATAAAATATAGTTAAGAAAGAGACGTCAGAGCTGAGAATGCAAGAAACATACACTTGACTTATTGAGAATGTGCTGAGAAGGGGGGGGGGGTGTTAATATTGATGGAGAAAAATGAAGGGCAAACAAAAAATAAACACATTAACCCAGAGCTTAAATACACTGATAGAAAGTTAGGGCAGCTGCCAGGTCACAGAAAGGAAAGAAGAAATGCGGGACAAGTGAGCATGTGCTGATGTATAGATGAGATTTGTACATGATGCATGTATAGGTCTAGCAGATTCCTGTCTGGTTGGAATCGATAATAAATACTGTGTCAGCTCAAGGGAAGGCTAAAACACAAGCAGCTGGCAGATGTGTATGCTTCCTTCATTTTAGCATGTGTGATTGGGCTGTGCACTAATGTCACAATAAACAGACCCGAGTCAGAGAATCAACATGGGACAGATTTATGGAAGTGCGTGGTTAAAGGAAAAATGACATAGATAATAAGGAACGTAGTGTTTGTTGACACGTGTACAAACGTAAGACTTCTTGGAAGTGATGTGGTTAATGTTTGTGTGGACAGGTTGTGGAATTTTTACTTTGTGAGTTAGTAAGTCAGTGAGCTGGTGAATGTATGAGTTAGTGGATGGGAGGTGGTGAGTGTGTGAGTTAGTGGGTGGGAGGTGTGAATGTGTGAGTTAGTGGGTGGGAGGTGGTGAGTGTGTGAGTTAGTGGGTGGGAGCTGGTGAATGTATGAGTTAGTGGGTGGGAGGTGGTGAATGTATGAGTTAGTGGGTGGGAGCTGGTGAATGTGTGAGTTAGTGGGTGGGAGCTGGTGAATGTGTGAGTTAGTGGGTGGGAGGTGGTGAGTGTGTGAGTTAGTGGGTGGGAGCTGGTGAGTGTGTGAGTTAGTTGGTGGGAGGTGGTGAATGTGTGAGTTAGCTGGTGGGAGATGGTGAGTGTGTGAGTTAGTGGGTTCAGTTGTCCTAATATCGTCTGCAATGCAAGTATTCAGCCCTACGGGAGATACTTGTTTTAATAGGAAAATACAGACATACAATTTATTCCCGAGTTATCTTCGTAACCTTATGCTAGTCATGAGTAAACATGCGTGAAAGACATTGCCTATGATTGCTAGCTATTTTTTAGATAGCTTAGTTGGCCATGCGTTCTAGCGCTTGGTTCTCGTGGCAAGGCGCTGTGCTGAGGAGTACTGGTTCGTTCCTGCTTCGGACCATCTTTTGTTCTTTGTCTTTTTTTAATGTTGATTATTTGTGATTTTTTCCCCCCGGAGTGTTGTAAACATACCTCTTCCCTTGAAATGATTCGCTGATCTATCGCCTCGGAAGTTTCCCTCTATAATAATATTCATATATTATTATTTGTCTCTTGTTCTCTCACTGTCGATCTACACAGATACTCCTCCAGAAAAGGGCATCTGTGCTTACCGAGCACAGGTCGATTGTTGTCAACATCCGCTGACAGAATGGCAACATTCGCCAGTTACACCTCCAGTGCTGGGCAGCTGGTGTGCCGTCTTATGGACCCTACCTGAGGTTGCTCGATAACTGTTGGTGGGCGTCGCGTGCTCGCGGTAGGAGCAATCAAGCGTAGCTCTATTCGTTTTGGGTTACCCACGTGGATGGTTTAGCCACAGTCGAATATAGATTTACTTATTTAGGTATGTGAGCTGAGAGGAGATTCCCGGAAAACTAACTCGCGTGACGCTTTCAGAGGGATGATCGTTGGTTCATTGACGTCAGCCGTCTATAGCTATTATAGCTAATGACGTCACGCTAGTTGGAGCTGTTGCGGTTTTATGTTCGCCCATGGGCCTTTTGAAATATATAGATGACTTTAGCTGAACATGAAAACACCAACACCCTCTTAGTTAGCCTTACTGCATAAATATATATATATATATATATATATATATATATATATATATATATATATATATATATATATATATAGAGAGAGAGAGAGAGAGAGAGAGAGAGAGATCAGCTGAAGTGATTTTCACATTCGAATGGCATTTGAGGTATATATGGACGTGAAAGATGGAAATCCACCAAGGCTTTAAATGCTGTTGAAAACAAATGTTTGTAGGATCTCAAACATAAGCTGGAAAGAATACATTTCAAATGAACAGATAAGAGATGAATCTAAACAAGAATACGCGATGAACTTTATAAGAAGACATTGGAGATACATCGGTCTTGTGCTGAGAATAAATGAAGAATGAGTTCCCCATCAGGGACTCATGTGGAAATGAGATTTTAAAAGGCCATACTAAGAGAATTGCTACACAGAACAATTACTAGGGAAGGCTGAACCATGGAAGTAAGGAACAACCAAGACATTGCAGCAAGTTCTCAATCGTGGAGAACCATCACTTCATCCCTATATGTGACATCTTCGGCACGAGAAGAAAATAAATGAAAACTGAGGTCTACTATAAAAGTAAAATATAAAAATAAAACAGCCACAGAGGGTGGATGCATTGCAGACAAAAAAAGGAAAAATGCTAACAGACAATAAAGATATAGATAGATGGCAGGAATATATAACAGAACTATTTCATGATCAAAGGGACAAGAAACCAGTTATAAAATGTACATCAGGCTATAAAATCTTAAAATCTGAGCTGGAAAAAGATATAAAAACAATGAAAAAGGAAAAAGTAGCAGGACCTGACAGCATACAGATAGAGATGATACAGGCACTAGAAGATTTTGGCATTGAAGTGATTACAGACATATGCAACGACATATACCACACAGGATACATAGCAAATGAACTAAAAACATCAACTTTCATTGCATTGCCTAAAAAGAATGGTGCAGTTGAATGCAGTGACTTTAGAACAATAAGCCTAATGAGCCATGTTACAAAAATCTTGCTAAAAGCTATACCAGGAAGGATTCAGAATAAAATCAATACTGAATTAGATGAGCAGCAATTTGGATTTAGCAAAAATAGCGGGACAAAAGAAGCCATATTCTGCATGAGAACATTAATTGAAAAGTACACAGAAGTAAACAAACCAATATATGCCTGCTTCATAGACTACACCAAAGCTTTTGATAGAGTACACCACAAACAACTTATAGAATGCCTAAAAGAGATACATCTAGATGACATGGACATATGACTAATATGTAATCTATACTGAGAGCAAACAGCAATAATAAAATATAACAAAGAGAACTCTACACCCATTGATATAAAAAGAGGAGAAAGACAGGGATGCATCCTATCACCAAGCTTGTTCAATCTATACACTGAGCAAATCTTTAAAAACATCATAGAGATGCCAGGCCTACAAATTAATGTAAAGATAATCAATAACCAAAGATATGCTGATGATACTGTACTACTAGCAGAAAATCCTAGAGATCTACACCAATACAGAATTGAAATAAACATGACAACAAAAAATATGGACTAGATATGAATATCAAAAACAGTAAAACTATGATCATAAACAAAGGAAATACTCAAAACCCACAAATGGATATCAAAATTGAAGGAAAAGACCTTGAGACAGTTCAGAACTACAACTACCTTGGACATACTATAACCAGTGATGGAAAATGTACAATTGAAATAAATAAAAGAATAGGAATGGCAAAAAGTAATTTTAATGCCATGAAGAACATATTAACATCAAAACAAATAACACCAGGGCTAAAACTAAGAATAGCAACATGTTACATCTTCTCAATATTCCTATATGGTGCAGAAACATGGACATTAGACAAGAAAACAGAACAGAGAATTGAAGCCTTTGAAATGTTGATATATAGAAGAATAGGTAGAATTGGATGGAAGGAAAAGAAAACAAACGATGAAGTCTTAAAACAACTACAAATGAAAAGAGAACTACTAAACACAATTCAAACAAGACAAATGCAATTTTTGGGCCATGTTAAAAGACACAACAGCCTACTAAAAGTAATCTTGGAGGGGAAAATACAAGGTAAAAGAGGCAGAGGCAGACCAAGACTATCATGGACGAGTAACATCAAAAGATGGACAACTCAGCCTATGACAACCTGCAACATCAAAGCAAGAGACAGAGCAGAATGGCGCTCCATGGTAGCCAACCTTCGTTGCGGAGACGGCACTCGATGATGATGAATATAAAAGACTTAGACTGAGGTTGAACGAATTGTGCCTCGCCAAGAAGTAGGCACAAAAGCTGCAGGACAAGAACAACTTTGCCTATCTGAGACACGCCAAATTTAGCCTTGCAATATCTTATTTAGCATGAGCAGTGCGATTGTCAATTCAAGAAGTATTATTTCAACAACTAGCAAAAGTATTCATTTAAATCTTTGAAAGTCAAGCCAAACGAGAACCAAACATCTTTCTTTGCACAATCAAACATGAATGCCGCAGCATACATAATTTACTTCTTCAACTTCAATATGGTTTGGTCGACACAAGTCAAAATACAAGAAGCATGGATCCTTTTATTTGTGTATATTGACACCACACTTACAGTTACTGAAACTATTTTACAGAATTCCTAGTGGTATCTGAGAATGAAACAGACGGTGCATTTCACAGAAAAATGTTCATTTAAGTAGATTATTTAGGTCATAATCCAAAGTGAAAGCGGCTAATTGGTGAATACTCACTCCACCTACCTGTTATGACAAAAGAGAAAAGGTTAACCAATCAGGGGGAAAAAAATATACAAACTCCAAACAAACAAGACTAGATGGGACTAATCCCAAACAGGACTAGATGGGACAAATCCTAAACCGAACTAGATGGGACAAATCCCAAACCGAACTAGAAGGGACAAATCCCAAACCGGACTAGAGGGAGCAAATTCCAAACCGAACTAGAGGGGGCAAATTCCAAACAGGACTAGAGGGTAACGAATCCCAAGACTGACTATACAAGAACTTAAGCATGCCATCAACGTGAACTAAATGACATGCGACAACAGTGAACAACGTCATGTGTAACTAGAAACTAGACCCACCTGTCGCGATAACAAGCGCCACACGATCGAGACCTGGCTATCTTATCACACACACGATACTCCACTAAAACAACAGATCGATGGTCTCACGAACGTCAGTAGTCTGCTGTTAATTACTGCGCCCATTCCAATCTTTTTAAATTACTGAAACTTGTAGATTTAACATGAGGACAATATCTCTCACAGAGTTGTTTGTTACTGAACAGAGGGGATTCGTGTGGCCATCACAGGCACTTTTTATCGAGACAAGCTCTATGGTGATGTCACCAGCCTTGAGATGACAAACGTTTTTTTCGAATTTAATATTCCTGTCTAAAGGTGTACAAACCTAAAGATATACAAACCTATGAGAGGTGTGCAAACAAAGATCTCATCTACAATTAAGGAAAGAAGACGGACATATGTCGGAAATGAGGTGAGAAGAGACAACAAGAGAATTCCAAAACAGGCTCTTCTATGGGTAACATTAAGAGACAGAGAAAGAGGAAGACATGAAGAGACACTAAAAATACTTATAAGAGTAGCAAAGTTGGCAGGCATAGATTCGTTTGATAAGATCGAACATTTCTACTTAAAATAGAAATAAAAAACGTAAAGTACCCCCCGTCACGCCAAGTGGCGTATAGGTAAATATGGTGTTAGTGACCCTATATTTTACAGACCTTCAGCACATGATTTTTGGGGTAATGTGGTCAGTATTACGCCCGTGCTGCTTTACTTTCCCAGAAAAAAATCCGGTACCCATTTAAGGCTGGGTGAACCCGGAAGCCGTCGGTTGGGATCGAACCCTACCCCTTGTCCGTGGTAGTCCAGTTCACTAACCACTGAGCTATCGCGGCTCTCTTAAAATAGAAATGGGTGGTGAAAAACACTAAAAGCCCTATGCGGCGTCTAACGTTTTATAGAATAGCGCTTCTCTCATCTATATAGGTGGGACGAACATAAAGGACAAGGAAATAAGTCTTACAGTAAAGCGCTTCTCTCATCTATATAAGTAGGGCGAACATAAAGGACAAGGAAATAAGTCTTACAGTAAAGCGCTTCTCTCATCTATATAAGTAGGACGAACATAAAGGACAGGGAAATAAGTCTTACAGTAAAGCGCTTCTCTCATCTATATAAGTAGGACGAACATAAAGGACAAAGAAAGAAGTCTTATGGAATAGCGCTTCCATGAAACTGGAGGCATCATAATAATGCCGTACTGCAACACAATAACCATAACGTTGCACAAAGTGGGGGCAAATTAGCAGGAAATATAGGAGTGACTCCACAATGAGATTATACTCCAACTCGTATTACTCTCGCCTGGCTTATGTTATATAGACGTTATTACTCTCGCCTGGCTTATGTTATATAGAAGTTATTGCTCTCGCCTGGCTTATGTTATATAGAAGTTATTACTCTCGCCTGACTTATGTTATGTAGAAGTTATTACTCTCGCCTGGCTTATGTTATATATAAGTTATTACTCTCGCCTGACTTATATTATATAGAAGTTATTACTCTCGCCTGGCTTATGTTATATAGAAGTTATTGCCTGGCTTATATTATATAGAAGTTATTACTCTCGCCTGGCTTATATTATATAGAAGTTATTACTCTCGCCTGGCTTATGTTATATAGAAGTTATTGCTCTCGCCTGGCTTATGTTATATAGAAGTTATTACTCTCGCCTGGCTTATGTTATATAGAAGTTATTACTCTCGCCTGGCTTATGTTATATAGAAGTTATTACTCTCGCCTGACTTATATTATATAGAAGTTATTACTCTCGCCTGGCTTATGTTATATAGAAGTTATTGCCTGGCTTATATTATATAGAAGTTATTACTCTCGCCTGGCTTATATTATATAGAAGTTATTACTCTCGCCTGGCTTATGTTATATAGAAGTTATTACTCTCGCCTGGCTTATATTATATAGAAGTTATTACTCTCGCCTGGCTTATGTTATATAGAAGTTATTGCTCTCGCCTGGCTTATGTTATATAGATGATAATAGCACAGAGAGCAGCAAACCGTTGAATGCGAACAACCTGTGGCAGCCATGTAAACAATATCAAACATGACGCGAACAGAATAGACATTATTCAGTGGTAGCATTATGAACATTATCATAGAACATTCTGAATAAGTGAGAGATTCTGACAGGATCAAGTGGCACGATAGATTCCAGGGATTACCGTCTCTACAAGATGATACCTCAGCATAACAGGAAGTTAATACTGCGCTGGTTTTTTGTTTTTTAAATAAACAATGCACGCAATTATACAATATGCTGCTGATTACTTCCTTCCTCTAAGTTTGCCTTTAAGCGTGTAGAAGAGCTATAGATTGTGGTCTATTGCGGACACGCTTTTGTTGTTGTTGTTTCCTACTGTCGCTAATATTCCATCAATCCATTTTTTGTTGTTGTGGTCGGCTCTTGGGTCTGATGTTCACAATAAATGCGATGAGACGAATAGGGCATATACGCGTATAGCAGTTTGCTGTAAACTACAACATACATACGTTTCTACGCTAATTTAACGTCTTTTGAGGGAGGATGACGAGGAGAAGAGTGGGGCAAACTTTGAGGAAGGAGAGTTTCAAGCTGAAGATGTGATGAACTGAAAGTTGCAGAGCACAGGGCAAAGCAATCCAGTCAATTAGCAAGCGGCGACGATGAAGAGGTGAAAGCGCAGGCTATGGCAGCAAAGAAGCTGATGCAGTTGGACAGCTTAATTCAGAAACAACGATAACAGCCGCGCATACACACCGAGGCCAAGGCGAGGGGGGAGTAGAGTGTGAGGAACAGTTGTCAGACAAAGTGAAGCACTCTGGGAAATATAACCAAAGACGGTGGATACTGCTGTATATGGCCCTATGGTCTAGTACAGGACGGCATTACTGATGTATTATTCAGTTAATTACAGGTGAGGAGGGAGAGTTATTGCTCAGAAATAAACTGGGCTTTATGGTGAGTTATTTCTCTTGATTATGGTTCTGCTACATGTTTATTCATCTCCTATCCCAGTTCACACGCGGTCACAGACTGTGGCTTATTGCACGATAACAACGTTTCTTCACCTAGTGAGGTCTATGCCCGTCCATCTAGCGAGGTCTTTGATCGTCCATCTAGCGAGGTCTTTGATCGTCCATCTAGCGAGGTCTTTGATCGTCCATCTAGCGAGGTCTATGCCCGTCCATCTAGCGAGGTCTTTGATCGTCCATCTAGCGAGGTCTATGATCGTCCATCTTGCGAGGCCTTTGATCGTCCATCTAGCGAGGTCTATGATCATCCATCTAGCGAGGTCTTTGATCATCCATCGAATGAGGTCTATGATCATCCACCTAAAGAGGTCTTTGATCATCCATCTAATGAGGTTTTTGATCATCCATCTAATGAGGTCTTTGATCATCCATCTAATGAGGTCTTTGATCATCCATCTAATTGTAAAAGTGGATTTGCACGCCAAAATAAGTAGAGGCGGAATTAGTGCAGTATAGTGCGAAGGGAGAGAAAAGTGACGTAAAAATAGGATGACGTGGGTTGTTAGAGAAGTTAGTGGGTAGCAGTTGTTAGAGAGAGTCCGCTAGAAGTCAGTGAGATGTGGAGTTAGGCAGTTGAAGGGAGGCGGTACTCAGGGATGCAGCCAAGAAGGATGCACAGAGACCTGATAGCTTGATATCGTTTGATTGAAGTCCAAAATGGAGGACTCTAACTACCTCTGGTCCTGATGGTTTACCTAAGCAAACAGTACTGCCCAGCACTTGCCTTCACTGCAGGGAAGATTTAACAGTGTCTCAACGGCATCTTAACCATAACACTTGCCTTCACTGCTGGGATTATTTAACAGTGTCTCAACGACATCCGGGTTTGCTGCAGGGACAGTTCCAAGAATCAGTTTATTCAGTTGAATTGATCACGTTAGTGAGACCTGTTTTAGAAATTAACTTATGTCGGTTGAAATGTTTGACTATTTATGTTTCTTCATTGAATTTATAAATGATTGTTCAAAGATGAAAGACTCAGTTTGTTCAGTTCATCGGGAAGCGTTAATAGTAAAAGATATAGATTAAAAAAAAGAAGGATACACTGTATAATAATGAGGTCTTTGATCATCCATCTAGCGAAGTCTTTGATCATCCATTGAATGAGGTCTTTGATCATCCATTGAATGAGGTCTTTGATCATCCATTGAATGAGGTCTTTGATCATCCATTGAATGAGGTCTTTGATCATCCATCTAGCGAAGTCTTTGATCATCCATTGAATGAGGTCTTTGATCATCCATTGAATGAGGTCTTTGATCATCCATTGAATGAGGTCTTTGATCATCCATTGAATGAGGTCTTTGATCATCCATTGAATGAGGTCTTTGATCATCCATTGAATGAGGTCTTTGATCATCCATCTAGCGAAGTCTTTGATCATCCATTGAATGAGGTATTTGATCATCCATCTAGCGAAGTCTTTGATCATCCATTGAATGAGGTCTTTGATCATCCATCTAGCGAAGTCTTTGATCATCCATTGAATGAGGTCTTTGATCATCCATTGAATGAGGTCTTTGATCATCCATTGAATGAGGTCTTTGATCATCCATTGAATGAGGTCTTTGATCATCCATTGAATGAGGTCTTTGATCATCCATCTAGTGAAGTCTTTGATCATCCATTGAATGAGGTCTTTGATCATCCATTGAATGAGGTCTTTGATCATCCATCTAGCGAAGTCTTTGATCATCCATTGAATGAGGTCTTTGATCATCCATTGAATGAGGTCTTTGATCATCCATTGAATGAGGTCTTTGATCATCCATCTAGCGAAGTCTTTGATCATCCATTGAATGAGGTCTTTGATCATCCATTGAATGAGGTCTTTGATCATCCATTGAATGAGGTCTTTGATCATCCATTGAATGAGGTCTTTGATCATCCATCTAGCGAAGTCTTTGATCATCCATTGAATGAGGTCTTTGATCATCCATCTAGCGAAGTCTTTGATCATCCATTGAATGAGGTCTTTGATCATCCATCTAGCGAAGTCTTTGATCATCCATTGAATGAGGTCTTTGATCATCCATTGAATGAGGTCTTTGATCATCCATTGAATGAGATCTTTGATCATCCATTGAATGAGGTCTTTGATCATCCATTGAATGAGGTCTTTGATCATCCATTGAATGAGGTCTTTGATCATCCATTGAATGAGGTCTTTGATCATCCATTGAATGAGGTCTTTGATCATCCACTCAATGTGCCACATGTCTGACCTACACTATTCAGCTACTCAATTGTACTAAAACCAGCTTGTTCTTGATCTGTCTCTATTCCTCTTTATTTCAGAAATCTACTAGACGGCAGTTTTAGTCTTTGTTTCTGGATCTCTTCTCAGCATATCACCTACCAAAACTCCACTTTCTGCTTGTTATAACTGTATCATGTATACAAATGAGGAAGATACTGCGCAATCCATTTTTGACAATAGAAACAAGAAAAAGAGTTCTTAAATGTTATGTATAACCAATCTTAACATATGGATGTGAATCATGGACAATAGGACAACAGACAAGAAAATCACTGGAGTCTGTAGAAAGGTGGTTTTACAGAAGAATGTTGAGAATACCATCAACAAGTAAGAAGAGTAATGAAGATGTTCTGAGAGAGGCCAATGCAAAGAGAGAGCTAATTTCCAATATTAGGAAGAAACAATCATAATTTTTTTGGCCATGTAATGAGAAGAGAACAGCTGGAATATATTGTAACAACTGGGAAAATTGAGGAACGAAGAGATAGAGGGAAGCAAATAGAAAAGATACAAGACAGCTTAAGAGAATGGTTTTGTAGAAGGTGAACAACAGAAATGGTAAATAACTGTCGAGATCGAAAGTTGTGGAGAGACACGATCACCTACGCCAGCAGGCCCGGTACTTGATGACGATATTTTTTTCTAATCAAGTATTACCCATACACAAAAATTACATGATAAATTTACACTTTTTTTGTGTGTGAGAGAGCTGCCACAAATTGAAATAATTTCCCTAAAATATCAATTTTTAGAGAGTGAAATGTATTTTTAGAGCATCTTTACTGGTATGTGCTAGATTATTTCAGAGCTAAAATGGCACTTTGAGATGATAGTAAGCTCTTATGTCTATCTTGCGAACATGAGTTTTTACTGAAACAAAAGATAACTAGTAAACTATCCAACTTATCTAAACTAACCAGCTAAACTAACTAAACTAACCAGCTATACGAACTAAAATAAATAGGACTAACTATGTAGCTAACTAACTAGTTAACTAAACTAACTAAACTAACCAGCTATACTAACCAAACTAACCAGTTAAAGGAACTAAAATAAATAGGAAGACTAACTATGTAGCTAACTAACTAATTAACTAAACAACTTATCTAAACTAACCAGCTAAACTAACTAAACTAACCAGCTAAAGTAACTAAAATAATTAGGAAGACTAACCACGTAGCTAACTAACTAGTTAACTAAACTAACTAAACTAACCAGCTAAAGGAACTAAAATAATTAGGAAGACTACGTAGCTAACTAACTAGTTAACTAAACTAACTAAACTAACCAGCTAAAGGAACTAAAATAATTAGGAAGACTACGTAGCTAACTAACTAGTTAACTAAACTAACTAAACTAACCAGCTAAAGGAACTAAAATAATTAGGAAGACTACGTAGCTAACTAACTAGTTAACTAAACTAGCCAGCTATACTAACTAAACTAACCAGCTAAAGGAACTAAAATAATTAGGAAGACTAACTACGTAGCTAACTAACTAGTTAACTAAACAACTTATCTAAACTATCCAGCTAAACTAACTGAACTAACCAGCTAAAGGAAATAAAACAATTAGGAAAACTAAGTAGCTAACTAACTAGTTAACTATTCAACTTATCTAAATTAATCAACTAAACTATAACTAAAATAATTAGGAAGACTAACTTACAGGAAGATTAACTAAGTAGCTAACTAACTAGTTAACTAAACAACTTATCTAAACTAACCAGCTAAACAAACTAAAGCAACCAGCTAAACTAACTAAAACAATTGGGAAGACTAACTAAGTAGCTAACTAACGAACTAGATAGCTTGTAAACTGATTGGCTAGCAAAGTATCTATTATGCTATCAAACTAGCTGACTAAGTAACTAAATAGTTAAACAAACTAGGCAACGAACTGAGTAGCTCAAAAGTTAGCTACCTAAGTATTAAACTAGACAAAATAAAACCAGGAAAGAACTAAGCAACTAGAAAACTAATGAAACTAACCAGTCAGTTAACTAATTACTTTATACCCAACAATCTAGGTCTGTTCCATGAGCAGATCTTATGTTGTCTTTCACAACACGCAAAACTTCGTTGTTTCGAAGACTCATTGAGATATTGCACACACAAACTCGCGCTCGAGCACGCACGCTCTCACACACACAGACGCATGCACGCACGCACACACGCACACAGCTGTTTAGTTCCATCTCAACGTCGCATTTTAGTTTTTAATCTTTGAAATCTAGCACCGTGTCCTGATGAAGACGTTCCGAGCCTGCACCATTCGAATTCCTAAAATTAATATTTCACGGAAGTGTCACAACACATACCACACACATACACACACCCAAAAAAATATGCATCCCACCCTCTCTTCTCTCTCATACACACACGCACGCACGCGCAAGCACGCACACATACGCGCGCGCGCACACACACACACACGCACGCACGCACGCGCACACACACACACACACACACGAGTATAATTTTTTTTTTTTTTTTTTTTTTAGCAAAAATAAATATTTACGTGTGAACAATATTTTTGTAGTTACTGCTCG
This sequence comes from Megaustenia siamemsis, assembly GCA_032433765.1. Lineage (NCBI taxonomy): Eukaryota > Metazoa > Mollusca > Gastropoda > Stylommatophora > Ariophantidae > Megaustenia > Megaustenia siamemsis. The sequence continues at coordinate 15,052,259 of JAVIAB010000106.1, read as the reverse complement.
TTCAAAAAAAAAAAATCCAATATTGAAGAATCCAGTGTTGAGTTCTCGTGATCCAATATACGATGATTAACCACAAAAGTTAAAACAGTTATAATGCAGCTTCCTCTAGACACTTTGAATGTACAATAGAAGAAGTATGTGTATGTTATCGTGGAGAGACACAAATGATCAAATCAACCAAAGTATCGATAACACACACACCACGCACGCACGCACACTACTAAATACTCCCACCTTGTTCTGAATAAAGGAAATGTTTAACTGATTTAAGACATTATTGATTCCTGGTGACCTTTTATACAGTTATCGTGTAAATTGGTGAATTCTATTTGAATACTTCAATAGGGCCAATAAATAGGCTCGTTAGCCTTCCGTGGCTAATATTAGAGGGCTAATTTAGGCTGATAATATGTAACGCCTACTTTGATCAAGAGAAAAGGACACTATACACATGGAAAAGCCCTGGAGATAAGAAGAGGAATCAAATAGATTTCATAATAATAAAAGAAAGGTTCCGTAACAGCGTAAAGAAAGCCAAAACTTACACAGGAGCAGAGATTAATTCAGATCACAATCCTGTAATGATTAAAATAAAACTAAAACTAAAGAGAAACAAGCAAAAGTCTAATTCATCAACAAATCCACTAGATATAACAGTTTTAAATCAAAAATATATTAAAGATACCTATACAGTACAAGTAAAGAACACATACCAGAAGCTGCTAGAAGAAGGAATTGAGCAATACAGAAGAGAAAATCCTGATGAAAAAGTAGCAACCAAATGGCAATGCATAAAGAAAAGCATACAAGAAACCTGCGACACCTTACTCAAAAGAGAAAAGAACAAAAAACAAAAATGGATAACTAACACCATCTTAGAAAAAATGAAAGAAAGGAGACAAGCGAAGAACACTGCCCAATACAATAAAATAGATAATGAAATGTGCAAAAAGGCAAAAGAAGACTGGCTCAGCACAAAAATGTATAAAAATAGAAACTATGGAAAGCAAACAAGACTTAAGAGGAATGCACACAGAAATAAAGAGAATGACTAATAAAAATTAAAAAGCCACAGAAGGTGGATGCATGCAAACACAAAAGGAAAAATGCTAACAGACAATAAAGATATTATAGATAGATGGCAGGAATAGATAACAGAACTATTTCATGATCAAAGGGACAAGAAACCAGTTATAAAATGTACATCAGGCTATAAAATCTTAAAATCTGAGCTGGAAAAAGATATAAAAACAATGAAAAAGGGAAAAGCAGCAGGACCTGACAGCATACAGATAGAGATGACACAGGCACTAGAAGATTTTGGCATTGAAGTGGTGCAGTTGAATGCAGTGACTTTAGAACAATAAGCCTAATGAGCCATGTTACAAAAATCTTGCTAAAAGTTATACAAGGAAGGATTCAGAATAAAATCAATACTGAATTAGATGAGCAGCAATTTCGAATTAGGAAAAATAGCGGGACAAAAGAAGCCAGATTCTGCATGAGAGCATTAATCGAAAAGTACACTGAAGTAAACAAACCAATATATGCCTGCTTCATAGACTACACCAAAGCTTTTGATAGAGTACACCACAAACAACTTATAGAATGCCTAAAAGAGATACATCTAGATGACATGGACATACGACTAATATGTAATCTATACTGGGAGCAAACAGCAATAATAAAATATAACAAAGAGAACTCTACACCCATTGATATAAAAAGAGGAGTAAGACAGGGATGCATCCTATCACCAGGCTTGTTCAATCTATACACTGAGCAAATCTTTAAAAACATCATAGAGATGTCAGGCCTACAAATTAATGGAAAGATAATCAATAACCTAAGATATGCTGATGATACTGTACTACTAGCAGAAAATCCTAGAGATCTACAACAATTACTTAATGAAATAAACATAAAATATGGACTAGATATTATCAAAAAGACTAAAACTATGATCATAAACAAAGGAAATACTCAAAAACCACAAATGAATATCAAAACTGAAGGAATAGACCTGGAGACAGTTCAGAACTACAACTACCTTGGACATACTATAATCAGTGATGGAAAATGTACAACTGAAATAAACAAAAGAATAGGAATGGCAAAAAGTAATTTTAATGCCATGAAGAACATACTAACATTAAAACAAATAACACCAGGGATAAAACTAAGAATAGCAAAATGTTACATCTTCTCAATATTCCTATATGGTGCAGAAACATGGACATTAGACAAGAAAACAGAACAGAGAATTGAAGCCTTTGAAATGTGGATATATAGAAGAATAGGTAGAATTGGATGGAAGGAAAAGAAAACAAACGACGAAGTCTTAAAAGAACTAAAAATGAAAAAGAGTCCTACTAAACACAAGTCAAACAAGACAAATGCGATTTTTGGACCATGTTAAAAGACACAACAGCCTACTAAAAGTAATCCTGGAGGGGGAAATACAAGGTAATAGAGGCAGAGGCAGACCAAGCCTAACATGGACGAGTAACATCAAAAGATGGACAAATCAGCCTATGACAACCTGCACCATCAAAGCAAGAGACAGAGCAGAATGGCGCTCCATAGAGCCAACCTTCGTTGCGGAGACGGCACTCGATGATGATGATCCTTCCGTGAGGGTGGCTGGGTCTAATTGTGATCATGAAATCTGGTCTGACGAACTGAATGGGTTAATTAAAAATTCTTTCATTGGCGATAACACTTTTGGGATTAATAAGCAATTAACCTTTACATTCCAACATTTGTTTATGTGTTGGTGCACACTTTATAGCAGGTTAAAGAGTGGGCACATGTTTTGAAAACACAGGAAAGTCTGGACAGAAGTTGACAATAATGTCGGATAATAAGGAGTTTACAATAAAAATATAATTAAATGAAAAAAGAAATTTAACATGGGCAATGATGGAGACAATTATTGGAGACAATTATCACTGACAAGTAGCACATGGCGGGGGGAATGTATCATATGCAATAAGGGAGACAATTATCACTGACAAGTAGCACATGGCGGGGGGAATGTATCATATGCAATAAGGGAGACAATTATTAATTGTAAATCTGCCCTAGCGAACTAAAGTAAATCTGCCCTAGCGAACTAAAGTAAATCTGCCCTAGCGAACTAAAGTAAATCTGCCCTAGCGAACTAAAGTAAATCTGCCCTAGTGAACTAAAGTAAATCTGCCCTAGTGAACTAAAGTAAATCTGCCCTAGCGAACTAAAGTAAATCTGCCCTAGTGAACTAAAGTAAATCTGCCCTAGCGAACTAAAGTAAATCTGCCCTAGCGAACTAAAGTAAATCTGCCCTAGTGAACTAAAGTAAATCTGCCCTAGCGAACTAAAGTAAATCTGCCCTAGTGAACTAAAGTAAATGTGTCCTAGTGAACTAAAGTAAATCTGCCCTAGTGAACTAAAGTAAATCTGCCCTAGCGAACTAATTTAAATCTGCCCTAGCGAACTAAATTAAATGTGTCTTAGTGAACTAAAGTAAATCTGCCCTAGCGAACTAAAGTAAATCTGCCCTAGTGAACTAAAGTAAATCTGCCCTAGCGAACTAAAGTAAATCTGCCCTAGTGAACTAAAGTAAATCTGCCCTAGCGAACTAAAGTAATCTGCCCTAGTGAACTAAAGTAAATCTGCCCTAGTGAACTAAAGTAAATCTGCCCTAGTGAACTAAAGTAAATCTGCCCTAGTGAACTAAAGTAAATCTGCCCTAGCGAACTAAAGTCAAGACCAGGTAGATAGCCTCTCCTACAAGGACGGTGTGAGTGCAACAGAACAATCACACAAGCTAAAAAAGGCCCCCTATGTTCAATGGCGGGGTAAGCCATGCGAGTAAGAGCCACATTCAAAGCCACCATATCCATGGGGAGGACACTCCAGAAAACAAACCACTGCTGCCTATCAGTTGGCACCGGAAGAAGGAAAGGCTATGGGTGAACACCCAGACAGAAAACACGGTGGGCTCAATCCAGGGGAAGAGGTATGTTTACAACACTTAAAAAAAATCACAAATAATTAACAGCAGAAAAAAACAAAACAAAGAACAACAGACGGTCCGAAGCAGGATGGAACCCGTAATCATCGGCATAGCATCATGCTACAAGAAACAAACGCTAGAACACACGGCCAACTCAGCTACCTAAAAAAAGAAAGCTATCATCGACGATGTCTTTCACGCAGGTGTGCTCATGACCGTAGCACAGGGTTACGATCATAACTCGGGAATAAATTGTATATCTGTATTTTCCTGTTAAGACAAGTATCTCCCGGACAGGCTAAGGCTGAATACTTGCGTTGCAGACAGTCATAGGACGAAACAGCACGAATAGTAGTTTCCAGTGGTTTAGACTGGAGACAAATAATAATAAATGAAACTTATGATAGAGGGAAACTTCCAGATAGATTAGGGAATCGTGTCAGGGAAATGGTCTGTTTAGAACACTCGGAACCATTCTATCACGTCGGATAGTTCCCCTCCATAACATTGATTATTATCTTTCTAAATCACTGGAGGCTGTAGAAATGTGATTATAGTTCCCCTCCATAACATTGATTATTATCTTTCTAAATCACTGGAGGCTGTAGAAATGTGATTATAGTTCCCCTCCATAACATTGATTATTATCTTTCTAAATCACTGGAGGCTGTAGAAATGTGATTATAGTTCCCCTCCATAACATTGATTATTATCTTTCTAAATCACTGGAGGCTGTAGAAATGTGATTATAGTTCCCCTCCATAACATTGATTATTATCTTTCTAAATCACTGGAGGCTGTAGAAATGTGATTATAGTTCCCCTCCATAACATTGATTATTATCTTTCTAAATCACTGGAGGCTGTAGAAATGTGATTATAGTTCCCCTCCTCAACATTGATTATTATCTTTCTAAATCACTGGAGGCTGTAGAAATGTGATTATAGTTCCCCTCCATAACATTGATTATTATCTTTCTAAATCACTGGAGGCTGTAGAAATGTGATTATAGTTCCCCTCCATAACATTGATTATTATCTTTCTAAATCACTGGAGGCTGTAGAAATGTGATTATAGTTCCCCTCCATAACATTGATTATTATCTTTCTAAATCACTGGAGGCTGTAGAAATGTGATTATAGTTCCCCTCCATAATAATATTCATTGATTATTATCTTTCTAAATCACTGGAGGCTGTAGAAATGTGATTATAGTTCCCCTCTTTTCTCTTCTAGAAAGATTATTATCTTTCTAAATCACTGGAGGCTGTAGAAATGTGATTATAGTTCCCCTCTTTTCTCTTCTAGAAAGATTATTATCTTTCTAAAACACTGGAGGCTGTAGAAATGTGATTATAGTTCCCCTCTTTTCTCTTCTAGAAAGATTATTATCTTTCTAAAACACTGGAGGCTGTAGAAATGTGATTATAGTTCCCCTCTTTTCTCTTCTAGAAAGATTATTATCTTTCTAAAACACTGGAGGCTGTAGAAATGTGATTATAGTTCCCCTCTTTTCTCTTCTAGAAAGATTATTATCTTTCTAAATCACTGGAGGCTGTAGAAATGTGATTATAGTTCCCCTCTTTTCTCTTCTAGAAAGATTATTATCTTTCTAAATCACTGGAGGCTGTAGAAATGTTATTATAGTTCCCCTCTTTTCTCTTCTAGAAAGATTATTATCTTTCTAAAACACTGGAGGCTGTAGAAATGTGATTATAGTTCCCCTCTTTTCTCTTCTAGAAAGATTATTATCTTTCTAAAACACTGGAGGCTGTAGAAATGTGATTATAGTTCCCCTCTTTTCTCTTCTAGAAAGATTATTATCTTTCTAAAACACTGGATGCTGTAGAAATGTGATTATAGTTCCCCTCTTTTCTCTTCTAGAAAGATTATTATCTTTCTAAAACACTGGAGGCTGTAGAAATGTGATTATAGTTCCCCTCTTTTCTCTTCTAGAAAGATTATTATCTTTCTAAATCACTGGAGGCTGTAGAAATGTGATTATAGTTCCCCTCTTTTCTCTTCTAGAAAGATTATTATCTTTCTAAATCACTGGAAGCTGTAGAAATGTGATTATAGTTCCCCTCTTTTCTCTTCTAGAAAGATTATTATCTTTCTAAATCACTGGAGGCTGTAGAAATGTGATTTTACAGAAGAATGTTAAGAATACAATGGACAGCTAAGAAGAGTAATGAAAATGTTCTGAAAGAGGTCAAGGCAAAAAGAGAGCTAATTTCCTATATTATGAAGAAACAATCTTCATTTTTTGGCCATGTAATGAGAAGAGAACAGCTGGGATATATTGTAACAACTGGGAAAATTGAGGGACGAAGAGATAGAGGGAAGCAAAGATTAACAAAAAAAAAAACCAGACAGCTTAAGAGAATGGCTAGGCAGAAGGTCAACAACAGAAATGATAAATAACTGTCGAGATGAAAGTAGTGGAGAGACATGATCACCTACGCCAGTAGGCCCGGTACTTGATGATTATCTTTCTCCTGGACTCAACAGCCCTGGCCAGTATCCACACAAAAATCCAGCCTACTTAAGACAGAGTGTGTCAGCCACGGCGCAGGCTTATGGGGAAAAATCAGGACAAGCCAATAGACACATATATGGGTTCGCAGGCTATCAGCTTAGGCCGGATCACAAGTGATTGACTGAAAATAATAATAATAATAATAATAATAATAATAATTAATAATAAAGGTTCTTATCAGCAACGGTTGTCAAAATATTTTCTATTTGTTCACAAGTGACAGAATTACAATTGTAAATTAATGCAGCGAGAACACTGATTCAAACTAGGAAAAATAGACATGACAATCTACTACAGTGATTCTCAACATTTTTTTAAGAATACACCCCTTAGCAGACAATGTCCACAAGGAGATACCTTTTATGATAGTAACATGTCTGTTATTTTAACATAGCTGCTGTTCTTCCCAATGTGTACATTGTAACCGTAAAAACGTAACAGCCTAATAACTGTATCTAGCTATCTATCTTTCGTTCGCCTGAAGTATTGTCTATATCTGCAATGTCGTTTCCTGTACACATTTTACTGTCCTTTGCAGTTCTTGCAGTGGCCCATATAGTTTTATCTGTAGTGTTGTATCTATGGGCCAATGGATTTTCCTCAGTCTACTATATTCAGTACGGTTTTGAAGTATGCGCTCAGCAGTCTGGGGCGCATGACCACATATACATGTAATTGAGGTGCTGATCTTGAATTTTGTATACATGTGACTGTAAAGTTGATTGTGTCCTGTTATGAGGTGTATAATAATTAATAATTGTATTAAAATAATAAAATAAACAGGTGAACAAACAGCGTGCGCACACAGCTCAAAGAGTAATGTGCAATAAATGACACCACAGTTTACGTAAGGCAATGTAAAATATTTAATAAATCGTGTAACTAATAGACGGTATGGTTATGGTTAGTCGAAGGCCCCGGTATCACTGCAAACGAATTAAAATCCATAATTGCTCAACCGCCTGTGCCAGTGGAATCATGCGAGTTAAAACTTTAAAATGTTAATACATGTTCATTTATTTATACATTATTTATTAATTGGCAATGTCTTGTCCTATATTGACAATTCAATTGATATGGGGACTGGTTGGTCTCGGGGCAAGACGCCAGCCTCGAGACAGAGAGGTTGTGGGTTCAAATCCCGGCAGCACCGGTTAGGATTTTTATTTATGATTTCTCTCTGCAGCAACCACCCCTGGTCTCAGCAGCGAGGCCCAGCTTGAAACGTCAATTACTCATCTAAGGAAAAAATATGAGTACCTCCGAAGTCGAAGTTAACTGCCTGTGCGGCGAGGAACTTCGTCAGAGGTAAAAGCTGGCAAACGAAAAAAAAAATATTGATAATTGAAGCTTCACACTTCCCGGTTATAGTAATGTTATTCACACACAACCAAATATCCTGGTTCATAACCCTGAAGGCTTTCTCGTGTCCTAGTAGGGAAACAGCTGAGGAAAAAAAACAGACTACAATTTAAAGAGTTTGCAACTATCTGACATGTCACAAATAAATATTGGACAAATGGGTTACCAGTAGGACATTGTGATACATGGTGAAGCGTTGTGTGCATACAGCAACTGTGACAGCTTCTTCCGATCGTCTCTTTGGTGTTTACCTAAACTCCAAGCTTTCGGCGGAAATCTCTCTACGGCATTGGATCAGATGGTAAGGGTCAGTATGGTTTAAAAGGCAAGAGTCAGTATGTTTGTTTCACAGTCACAGTGAAACGATCTATCCACGAAGCTCAATGAGTGAACAAATCACAAATGTTTTGTATCGTAGTTCTTATTTGTGCAAATGCACGGTTATCGTCATGTCACGTGATCATGCTACATATATTCAGAAATATTAAATATTTGAAGCTCAACGGAAACAAACACTGCATTAAAATATACTAAATATTATAGCGCCACGGAAACAAACCCTACCTTAAGATATACTAAATGTTATAGCACCACGGAAACAAACTCTACCTTAAGATATACTAAATATTATAGCGCCACGGAAACAAACCCTACCTTAAGATATACTAAATATTATAGCACCACGGAAACAAATTCTACATTAAGATATACTAAATGTTATAGCACCACGGAAACAAACTCTATATTAAGATATACTAAATATTATAGCGCCACGGAAACACACCCTACCTTAAGATATACTAAATATTATAGCACCACGGAAACAAACTCTATATTAAGATATACTAAATATTATAGCGTCACGGAAACAAACCCTATATTAAGATATACTAAATGTTATAGCACCACGGAAACAAACTCTACATTAAGATATACTAAATGTTATAGCACCACGGAAACAAACTCTACATTAAGATATACTAAATGTTATAGCACCACGGAAACAAACTCTACATTAAGATATACTAAATGTTATAGCGCAATCGTAACGCCAAAGAAACTCTATATTTATAAATATTAGTACATCATGGAAACAAACATTATATTAACAATTAAGATCTATAAAACTATAACACCATGGAAATAAGCTCGCAATTCAGAAGTATTAAATATAACTCTATATTCAGAAGTATTAATACTGTAACGCCACAGATACTAAAAACGTCGCGGAAACAACTCTATATTCGGTTATAAAACACTTCTAGTATAAATAAACTTTATTCGGTTATAAAACACTTCTAGTGTAAAGAAACTCTATATTCGGTTATAAAACACTCCTAGTACAAATAAACTCTATATTCGGTTATAAAACACTACTAGTATAAATAAACTTTATATTCGGTTATATGATTGCTTCTTTCTGATGTTTTTTAACAGCTCCCTTTTTGTGTGGCCTCTTTGAGAACTTCTTATTTATACTAGAAGTGTTTTACTTCTAGTATAAATAAGAAGTTCTCAAAGAGGCCACACAAAAAGGGAGCTCTTAAAAAACATCAGAAAGAAGCAATCAACATTTTTCGGGCACATCATGAGAAGAGGAAAGTTGGAATACTTGGTTACAACTGGCAAAATAAAAGGAAAGAGAGATCGTGGGCGACAAAGAGATAAAATACTGGATAGCTTGGTGTCATGGCATGGAAAACAGTCAACAACAGAACTGATACGATGCACTGTAGATAGAAGATTGTGGAGGGACATGATCACCTACGCCAACCGGTATGGCACATGATGATGATGAGTATAAATAAACTCTATATTCGGTTATAAAACACTTCTAGTATAAATAAACTCTATATTCGGTTATAAAACACTAATATATAAAAACAACTCTATCTTTGGTTAAAAAAAAACAAAACAACAACACTACTAGTATAAAGAAATAATATTTTCCGAAATATTAAATACTGCAACAACACTCTCCTGATGAAAGCGATGGGAGTAAAAAGAATGGGTACATCCAGAAACGAGAGGTTTAGTTAGTGCATAAGAGGACTTATCAACCAACACAGAAATGGAATCGTCAGTGGCTGGGCGCTGCGGACTATGCTGAGGGGATCTGAGCAACCATGGACACGTTCTGAGTGCAATGATAATAACCCACAAAAAAACTCGATAACACTACAGCCAACCAACTCAAATTTTAAAATGACAAATACTACTACGCCACATAAGCTACATCGTCAGCGTTCAAGTCGTGTAATCATGCAAACTTGACTCTCTGACCTGTTTTATGATGTAGGAGGGGTAAGGACTTCATCATGACGAACGATGAGCTGGCCAAATGGTCAGTACTCGTATAGACGTGTACTTGCGCCATGGCTGACACTCTGTCTTCGGCATGCTGGATCTCGGTTTGGCCACAGTACAAACGCTAGCTCTATAATCAGTTATACAACTACTGGTAGTATAACCACGCAGAACAACAAACGCTAGCTCTATATTCAGTTATACAACTACTGGTAGTATAACCACGCAGAACAACAAACTCTAGCTCTATATTCAGTTATACAACTTTTGGTAGTATAACCACGCAGAACAACAAACTCTAGCTCTATATTCAGTTATACAACTACTGGTAGTATAACCACGCAGAACAACAAACGCTAGCTCTATATTCAGTTATACAACTACTGGTAGTATAACCACGCAGAACAACAAACGCTAGCTCTATATTCAGTTATACAACTACTGGTAGTATAACCACGCAGAACAACAAACTCTAGCTCTATATTCAGTTATACAACTTTTGGTAGTATAACCACGCAGAACAACAAACTCTAGCTCTATATTCAGTTATACAACTTTTGGTAGTATAACCACGCAGAACAACAAACTCTAGCTCTATATTCAGTTATACAACCATTGGTAGTATAACCACGCAGAACAACAAACTCTAGCTCTATATTCAGTTATAAAAATTACTGATAGTATAACCACGCAGAACAACATACTCTAGCTCTATATTCAGTTATAAAAATTACTGATAGTATAAAACCGGGGTATATAAACCCAGCGGATACAAACTCTATACTTATAAATACAACACAATAAATATTAGTACACACATCTACCTCGTTTTTTTTAAAGCAATCTCTGAAACCCAAATAGAAATATTAACAGAACTGTGCTGTTCTCAAAAGAACCGTACGATTATATAGCAAGCACTGCTTGCTAGTCGTTTTCACACAGAGACATATTGTGTCTGCTCGTACTTTTGTAATGATTGTTCGGTCTATATTTTTGGCGTGGAGGTACCAAACTTATTGTAATGTATAGTCTTGTTGATATTCATGAACGTCAGAGTTTGCTTTATTTGCGGAATTCACTCTCCCTCATGGAAAATCAACAAACGTGAATTAGTTTTGTTTTCCTGACGTCATTTACCTTATATAGCCTGTTTTCTTTGAAAACAGCAAGACTCCTGGCGTTGTCTGAGTGACGCAGTATAGATTAATTTTGAAGGCGCTTTGATAAATATTGCGGTACACACTAACTTTCGCGAAAATAAAAATAATGAGAATCTGTGAGGTGTTAATGTCAAGGTGGTCACGTTAAACGAGGTTTGGTTCGAATTCATTGTGGAGCTTCACACCCCACCCCCACATCCCATTTCCAATAAACTTTGACAGAAGAGCAAATGATAAAGAGTACCCATTCCTATCCATAATGGCAGAAAGAACGTGGATCGGGAGTTGAAGATGAGAAACGGGAGTAGGGTGGTCTTAGAAGTAAGGCGCGACCTCTTGACACGAAGGTTCCTGGTTCGAACCCCACAACGGGCGATGAGAATTTGTCCACCTCAAATCCGTTTAGTTTCTTCTTGACACTTTTGGTCGCTGGGTAGTGAGATCTGATGTCTAGCCCTCTCAAACAAAGGCGAAAGAAAGTCACGTGTATACTCGCGCATATTGAAAAAAATAACCCTTGGTAGTTGAAAGTCTGGCGCGTCTGAGCAGAGATAAGGAGCAACTGACGGCCCTATCCGCCTTCGCGTGCCGGAGCGGGGATAGGACACACACTGCGGAAGCCAACTGAGAGTATTACACAACAGGCCTTTTTTAGAATCCCCAGTGGGAAAAGACAAAGAGGAAGACCAAGAAATTCTTGGAGAAGACAGACAGAAGCAGAGATGAAGATGATGGGGAAGACATGGAATGATCTTAAAAGAATGGCAAGAAACAGAACGACTTGGAAATTGTTTGTTGAATACCTATGCTCCTCAGGGAACTGAACAATAGAAGAAGAAGTTGAAAGTCTAACAGATTAGGTCAACAATGGCCGCTGCTCCTGGAACAATTGTTCAGCAAATCTACCCATGCCGAAGTCGGATGTGTCGGGCCGAAAGGTAGAAATCACGCGGCTTTGGTGTAAACTCTCGAAACAAGGCATCCACGACCACTTAACGGGTGAACGTTAATGTAGAAGAGAATCGGTATTTTAGGCTAGAAACAAAAACAATCAAATGAAGGGGGAAAAAAGAATATCAACAGAAAAATAAAATTAACGAAAAAAAAGATAACGGAAAAATTAAATTCACATCAAAAAAAGCAATAAGCGAAATAAAAAAAAAAAAACACAATACAATGAACGGAAAAAAAAATCTATAAAATCATCGAAAAAAAACCCAATAAAATCAAAGAAAAAGAAATCTATCAAACCAACAGAAAAGAAATCTATAAAATCAACGAAAAAGAAATCTATAAAACCAACAGAAAAGAAATCTATAAAATCAACGAAAAAGAAATCTATAAACCAACAGAAAAGAAATCTATAAAATCAACGAAAAAGAAATCTATAAAACCAACAGAAAAAAAATCTATAACATCAACGAAAAAGAAATCTATAAAACTAACAGAAAAGAAATCTATAAAATCAACGAAAAAGAAATCTATAAAACCAACAGAAAAGAAATATATAAAATCAACGAAAAGAAAATCTATAAAATCAACGAAAGTATTTTTTAAAAAAAACAGTAAAAGCAACCAAAAACAACATAAAGAAGCGCTTTTTAAAAATGCTAAATGTTCAAAGGCACATGGACAACTAATAAGACAAACTTCCCTTCTGGGAGAAAAGTAAAAAGACAAATGTTTTAGTAGCAACCTGACGACGACGGTGCCATATGAATTGAGAAATGACGTGTATTAGAACTGTCTGGCACCGAGCATAAAGTGTGAAAGTACGTTACCGTGGGGGACCGGTAAACAAACAAAACATACACCGGAAGTTCGGAAAACGTTATGGCGACGAGCAGATTTCTGGGAAAACAAGACGTAATGAAACTATCAAAGGTAACTAGATGAATTGATGCTAGAATGAAAGGAATACCACATAATGAAAGTAACAGTATGCGGATGACACAGTCTTAATAGCAGAGACAGAGAGTAAACTACAAGAAATGATAGACATAATAGTAAAAGAAAGCAACAAGAAAGGTCAGAGTCTGAATAGTAAGAAAACAGAAGTAATGGTCATATCGAAGAAACAATCATCACCATCATGCAGCATAAAAATAAACAGGACAAATCTGAAACAAGTGCAACGCGTCAAATACCTGGGCACAATAATAACATCAGATGGGAGATGCACCACAGAAATAAAAAGCAGAATAGCTGAGGCCAAAATAGCATTTCAGAAAATGAAAAATATCTTATGCAACAAATCTATGTCAATAGAAATGAGAAAGAGAGTTCATCGGTGTTATATAGAACCAATTTTGACCTATGGAAGCGAATCATGGACAGTAGACAAACAAATGAAAAGATGATTAGAGACCACAGAGATGGGATTTCTCAGAAGAATGTTGAAAGTTCCCTGGACAGCTAAAAAGACCAATGAGGAAATTCTCAAAGAGGCCAACACAAAAAAGGGAGCTCCTAAAAAAACATCAGAAAGAAACAATCAACATTTTTCGGGCACATCATGAGAAGAGGAAAGCTGGAATACTTGGTTACAACTGGCAAAATAAAAGGAAAGAGAGATCGCGGACGACAAAGAGAGAAAATACTAGATAGCTTGGTTTCATGGCATGGAAAACAGTCAACGACAGAACTGATACGATGCACTGTAGATAGAAGATTGTGGAAGGACATGATCGCCTACGCCAACCGGTATGGCACATGATGATGATGATGAAAGAAACTGATGCTGTTTGTTATCGTGAGGTATCGCGAGAGTTGATGAACACTGGCCGCAGGAAGCGCGTGGCTGGAAGAGAGACAGAGGGCTACAGTGTATAGCACATACAAGATAATACACTTGACGGAGGCGAAGGCGCGCCTCCCAGCACCAGAGCTGGAAGTTGTCAGCGACCCACAGCTGATGCCTTGCGCAAGATCGGCGAACCAAAACCACCCAGACCCTGCTCCACCTCTCCGTGGTGCCTCCAGTAACAGACTAACCTGTCTAGTCTGGCCAAGCGTGCAGGGATCGAAGAGGGAAGTCAACCCGGTACTCAAAAATGTCGTGCTGAAGTCGGATGTGTTGGGCCGAAAGGCGCAAATATAACAGTTATACTGCAAACCACAACACAAAGCAGACACGTCCACTACGTCCTTGTAAGGGCGGATGATGAAGAGGAATATTCTAATCTAATATTCTAATCTATCACGATACTCTAGAATACTTTAGCCATCGGGCGAACGCAACAAACCACCACCATACACTTGACAAATCTAGTCGGCATCTTCATCACACAAGACACAACTCCAAGGTGTTAAGACCCGCTCATCAGCACCTTCCCCAATATGAAGCACTCTCCTCACACTCTAGCGAAAGAACTAAAGATGGCTCAAGTTCAGATGCACGAACTTCACAGCACTGGCGAAGACTTCGACTCCAACTTACAAAGTCGCCTCTGACGACATGCGCGATAGGTGACAGTGACAAATTAACATCATGTGGCTAAAAGACAATAAACTACAGAAGTACAAGCATCATGAAACTAAAAGATAATAAACTACAGAAGTACAAGCATCATGAAACCTAAAAGATAATAAACTACAGAAGTACAAGCATCATGAAACTAAAAGACAATAAACTACAGAAGTACAAGCATCATGAAACTAAAAGACAATAAACTACAGAAGTACAAGCATCATGAAACTAAAAGACAATAAACTACAGAAGTACAAACATAATGAAACTAAAAGACAATCAACAACAGAAGTACAAACATCATGAAACTAAAAGACAATAAACTACAGAAGTACAAACATAATGAAACCAAAAGACAATAAACTACAGAAGTACAAACATAATGAAACTAAAAGACAATCAACAACAGAAGTACAAACATCATGAAACTAAAAGACAATCAACAACAGAAGTACAAACATCATGAAACTAAAAGACAATCAACTACAGAAGTACATATTAACATCATGAAACTAAAAGACAATCAACTACAGAAGTACAAATTAACATCATGAAACTAAAACACAATCAACTACAGAAGTACAAATTAACATCATGAAACTAAAACACAATTAAGTACAGAAGTACAAACATCATGAAACTAAAAGACAATCAACTACAGAAGTACAAACATCATGAAACTAAAAGACAATCAACTACAGAAGTACATATTAACATCATGAAACTAAAACACAATCAACTACAGAAGTACAAATTAACATCATGAAACTACAACACAATCAACTACAGAAGTACAAATTAACATCATAAAACTAAAACACAATCAACTACAGAAGTACAAATTAACATCATGAAACTAAAAGATAATCAACTACAGAAGTACAAACATCATGAAACTAAAAGACAATCAACTACAGAAGTACAAACATTATGAAACTAAAAGATAATCAACTACAGAAGTACAAAATAACATCATGAAACTAAAAGATAATCAACTACAGAAGTACAAACATCATGAAACTAAAAGACAATCAACTACAGAAGTACAAATTAACATCATGAAACTAAAAGACAACTACAGAAGTACAAACATCATGAAACTAAAACACAATCAACTACAGAAGTACAAATTAACATCATGAAACTAAAAGACAATCAACTACAGAAGTACAAACATAATGAAACTAAAAGATAATCAACTACAGAAGTACAAAATAACATCATGAAACTAAAAGATAATCAACTACAGAAGTATAAATTAACATCATGAAACTAAAAGACAATCAACTACAGAAGTACAAATTAACTTCATGAAACTAAAAGACAATCAACTACAGAAGTACAAATGAACATCATGAAACTAAAAGACAATCAATTAAAGAAGTACAAATTAACATCATGAAACTAAAAGACAATCAACTACAGAAGTACAAGTTAACATCATGAAACTAAAAGACAATCAATTACAGAAGTACAAACATCATGAAACTAAAAGACAATCAATTACAGAAGTACAAACATCATGAAACTAAAAGACAATCAATTAAAGAAGTACAAATTAACATCATGAAACTAAAAGATAATCAACTACAGAAGTACAAACATCATGAAATTAAAAGACAATCAATTAAAGAAGTACAAATTAACATCATGAAACTAAAAGACAATCAACTACAGAAGTACAAACATCATGAAATTAAAAGATAATCAATTAAAGAAGTACAAAATAACTTCATGAAACTGAAAGACAAACAACTATAAAAGCAATATTCTTTGTCCAGTCATATTTAACGATCACCCTCATGATATTATCTATTCACCACTTGCCACTGGCGCCAGTAGATGTTCGTCATGTCATCACTCTACTCCTCTCAAGAAACTGACAGTCCCTAGGGGACTATTAAACGTGTTGCTTGTTCTCCCTACAATATCTGACTGATCAACTACCATTTATTGAGTATGAAGTTATTGATTTGTAATGACTGGCACATGATCACTGCAACAAAGATTTTGTCGAGATGAGTGAACACCCAGATGGTATCATATGCGCACAGCAGATGTGGAACGCGCATTGACACTGAAAACAGTAAATACAACACTCGCATACATTGTGAAAGGGACGATAATAATGTATACAGGGTACCCACAAAAACAGTCTTTGATTTCATGTACTTATCAAAAATTATATGAATATTCGCATACATCGCTGGCTACAGTCGCATCCACTCTCATAAAGATACCAAATGTAATCACCCACTCTCGTAAAGATACCAAATGCAATCACCCACTCTCATAAAGATACCAAACGCAATCACCCACTCTCATAAAGATACCAAACGCAATCACCCACTCTCATAAAGATACCAAACGCAATCACCCACTCTCATAAAGATACCAAACGCAATCACCCACTCTCATAAAGATACCAAACGCAATCACCAACTCTCATAAAGATACCAAACGCAATCACCCACTCTCATAAAGATACCAAACGCAATCACCCACTCTCATAAAGATACCAAAAGCAATCATCCACGCTCGATGTGTGTCCCAACCGCTACCTGGCGATGGATTGGTCGCACTTCATTAAAATGACCAGGTTTTCTGTAAGTGAATCCATTTAGAGGATGAGCTATGTTTACAGCACTCGGAAAAATTGGCAAATAATCAACAACAGAAAACAATATGGACCAAAGCAGGATCGAACCCGTTCTCAGTGGCACAGCGTAGCACATCTCCCTCTATAATAATATTCATTTATTATTATTTGTCTCCTTTCTGTAAGTGTATCCTCGTTGCATCACATCAATAAAATCAACATTTGTAGATGAGGGAGATCAGTAAGGTAAAGTAAAGGTAAAGTACGAGACTTGAACCAGCGTCTTAGTACGCGAGTTTCCACCCATATGTGCTCGGCCGCCTGTCCAGAAATGTTCGGAGATTTCTGGATAGTGTCGCTTCAAGCATCGAAACTCAAATGAGAGGCGACATTCCTCACCTTCCCAGGGTAATACCCTGGTACTCATTTCTGCCAACGGCTGGGTCGACCGTGGGGGTATTTTTTGTTTTTAACCACGAGTACAGTTCACACTGCTCCCAGCGGAAATCGAACACGACACGGGTTGTCCGAACGTCGGTAATCTGTCTAGTCTGGTGGTTTTCCCAACTAGGCTACCGAGGCTCCCGGGAGATCAGTATTCTCGTGTCAACCTTCGAGGCATTATTAATGCAAACTGGGAACTTATATAGATGACGGTAATGAGTTTATGCACCAAAACGTGTGATATTATAATCAACAATCTTCAATATTTGTAGACTAGGGAGATAAGTACAACAAAATCAACATTCGTAGAAGAATGCGATCGGTACTTTCGTAGCCGAGATGTGGTTTATCAGAAGAATACTTACGAACTCCTTATGGGTAGCAAAAGTTATAAATGAAGAATGTTTAAAACGAGCTGGAGAAACCAGAAATATCATCAAAATCATAAGGAAGAGATAATCTACATTTATTGGGCATGCCGTGCGAAAAGAAGGCATTGAGAATACTATAGCAGAAAAAAAGAAGAGCAGAAAAAATATTGAAATGCTTACCAAAAGGGCATAATAAAAGACCACCGACAGAAATTGTGACATGCATGAAGACCGAGTGATGTGGAGGGAAATGATCACCTACGCCAACCGGCATGGCACCTCATGATGACGACTGGCATCAACCCTCGTGGCATGAAATCAACAAACTCAGATGAGAGAAGCCATTACCGTCGCCCCAATCCACGAGGCACATTCTTTGTTTCTTCCTCCCTCCCCTACCATTTCCTCATCCAAGTCCATTTCACACTTCACGTGTATATTTGCTTCTTTTACTGTCCATGAAAACAAAAAAATCAAAATATTGAAGCATAGATCTGCGCCTACTGCGGCATGTCATTTTTTTTATAGCGCCATAAAGTTTTTATAATGCCTGCGTTACATTTTGTTCCGTCACCTTTCCATCAGAGCTCAACTTTTGCCTCTACCACCAATCTACATGTTTTTATGTTTATGGCAACAATCTACAAGGATAAGTTTATGGTTATAGCAACATAACAAGCAGTTTGTGCTTGCAGTAAAATTATCTACTCTATTTATAAGATTGGTTTTATTTGTTTGTTTTTAAGAGTGGTTTTTAGCTATGTCACATCATCATGTGCCTTACCGGTTGAAGTAGGCGATCATGTCCTTATACGGTCTTCCATCTACAGTGCATCGTATCAGTTCTGTTGTTGACTGTTTTCCATGCCGTGACACCAAGCTATCCTATGTCAACATATCATATGTTAATAGAAAAAGCGAGAAAGAGTTCATCGGTGCTACATAGAGCCAATTCTGGCCTATGGGCGCCAATCGTGGACAGTAGACAAGCAAATGAAAAGACGATTAGAGGCCACAGAGATTGGATTTCTCAGAAGAATGTTCAGAGTGCATTGGAAAGCTAAAATGAAAGTAGACGACAACATCGCAAACAGGCCATACACACAAAGAGAGCTCCTAAAAGACATCAGAAAGAAACAATCGACATTTTTTGGACACACTAGGAGAAGTTGGAATTTGGAATACTTGGTTACAACTGACAAAATACAAAGAAAGGGAGATAACAGACGACAAAGAGAGAAGATAACTAGATAGGTTGGTGTCATGGCATGGAAAATAGTCAACAACGGAATTGATACGATGTACTGTGGATAGAAAATAGTGGAAGGACATGATCGCCTACGCTAACCAGTATGACACATGATGATAATGATTATGATTTGCCTATCGTGTCGATTTTTTTTTGTTTTGTTTTGTTTACCTGATGACTTTTTGCCGAAACGTTGTAGTTTGTCTCGTCTCTCTATTTATTTATCTGCTAAATACCATTTTGGGAGCTGCGATAGCTCAGTGGTTAGTGAACTGGACTACAAAGGACAAGAGGTAGGGTTCGATCCCAACCGATGGCTTCCGGGTTCACCCAGCCTTAATTCGGTACCGGATTTTTTCTGGGAAAGTAAAGCGTAATAATGACAACATTACCCCAAAAATCATGTGCCGAAGGTCTGTAAAATGTAAGGTCACTAACACCATATTCCCTATAAGCCACTTGGCGTGACGGGGGTACTTTACTTTTACTTTTTTAAATGCCATTTTGTGTGTATTTGATGTTCTCTGCTGATACTCGCTGCCCCGCATAATATTTAATATTCTATACATTTGATATGTGTGCTTACCTCTGTATTTAGAAGAACAATCGGTGGTCGGAATATGTGTAATGTAGGTCTGTTAAATGTTAATTACGTACATTTTAGTTCTGGCATGTACTTTGGTGGCCGAAAATTGTAATGGTCGAAAAACATAGAGACACACACTTTATATCAATCTCAAAATGTGTGAACTAGTCAAATCAACATCGCATTTGAAAACAATTGGTAGTAGACATGCTGGTGAGAGAGTATTGAATTCATAACTGAGTGCGCTGGGATTATGGTTGAAAGGATTCCTTAGAAAGGATATTCGTATAGCAAACAACTACTAGGAAATCGATCTCTCTCTTTTTTCTCTCGAATTAATCTCTTCTCTCTCTCTCTACTCTTTTTTTTCTCTCTACTTTCTCACTCTCTTATCTCTTCTATATCTTTCTTTTCTCTCTCTATCTTTTCACTATAATATCTCTGTTCTCTCTCTCGCTCTCACTGACAAATCACATAAAAACACACCACCACCAAAAAAAAAAAAAAAAAAAAAACGCAACAAATAGAATAAATGCCAGAAACATTATCAGACCAGAATAGAAAACATAAGTCAACAACTTTATGTGGAATGAGGACCAATGTGTTCAGTTGCCGGGCTAATAGAACATTTTATACGGGAATTACAACAAAAAGGCCAACATATTTATTAAACAGCAAATATTAGAAATGGCCGTTCTTGTTAAAAAGCTCTACCAGAATTACATTAATGAGCTCAGCAAATTAGAGCTGTATACTGTCGTATATTGATCTACTGGACACCTATTTGATTGGTATAGAGTAGATCGCTAGATACGGTTTAAATATGTGGTTTGACAAATTAGACTTGCAAGATGTCAAGGGCCGGACAAATTAGAAAGGTAAGCCTGATAAATTAGATAAAATTTGCGTAATGGCAAAATTAGATCAAAGGGCCGGACAAATTAGTATTCGCGAGCCGGTTAAAAAAAAAAAATTAAAACGGAATGCCAGATAAATTAAATTCGCGTGATGGTCAAATTAAATCGACGGACCGGAAAAAGTAAACTGAAGGAACGGAAAAAGTAGATCGCTGGTCCGGAAAAAGTAGATCGCTGGACCGGAAAAAGTAGATCGCCGAAACGGGAAAAAATAGATCACTTAAACGGAAAAAATTAGATCGCCGGACCGGAAAAATATATTCATGGGCAGGACAAATTAGTATTGACGGGCTGGACAAATTAAGAAAGACGACGTGCCCGGTATATTAAATTGGCGCTAATTTGAGATTGGTCTAATTAAACCAATGGGCCGTACAGATCAAATCGAGGAGCCGGAATTAGATCGACGGATCGAACAAATTAGATCAAAATGGTGTAACGGTAAAATTATATGAATGGGCTGAACAAATTATTATTTGCGAGCAGGACAATTAAAACGGCGTGCCAGATGAACTAAATTTGCGTGATTGTCAAATTAAATGGATGGACCGGATACATTTGATCGACGGACTGGACAAATTAGATTGATGGACCGGACAAATTAGATCGACGGAGCGAACAAATTAAATGGATGGACCGGATACATTTGATCGACGGACTGGACAAATTAGATTGATTGACCGGACAAATTAGATCGACGGAGCGAACAAATTAAATTGATGGACCGAACACCTTAGAACGATTGACCGGACAAATTAGATCGATTTATCGGATAAATGAGATCGACTGAGCGGACAAATTAGATTGGTGGGCTGCGCTTGCAAGGCAAGATTGGCACACTGGACAGTTGAAATCGAACGTGCAGGTTAGATCGAAGGATGCCTGTTACAGGTTGTCAAACTCGGCTAGCGCCGACACTGTAGAACGCGTACAAAGATGAGCACACATCTAAAAGATACCAATTGCCACTTGATTATAACACTACCACAGAGAATTATAATGTTCACGGTTTTTCATCGTGGATATTATAATCGCGCTTATTATTTGCTAAGTCCAGAAATATCATTTAAGTTTATTCTTCTTCTATGGTATTTTACAATCATTATATCATTTACGTTTATTTGAAGATAATATTTATTTACGTTGATTAGAAGATAGATAACATTTACATTGATTAGAAAATTTCGTTTACATCGATTAGAAGATATTACGTTGATTAGAAGATATCATTATTTACCTTCATTAAAAGATTATACCATTTACATTGATAAAAAGATAACATATATTACATTTAACAACATCTGCTGTTTCATTTGGAAAATTTCACACAAGAAAGTGGCACATAGGTAAGTACTTGAAATGTCTCTTCTAACTAGCATGAATCCATTAAATTATCAACTAACACAAATGTTAATTAAAATGTAACATTCACATTTTGCGCGCTGTCAGAATAAGAACCACTCCCACAAAACATTAGTTTTAAGAATAAGGGGAAGGTAGAAAACAGGTAAACAAGAAAACAGAACAGAGAATTGAAGCCTTTGAAATGTGGATATATAGAAGAATAGGTAGAATTGGATGGAAAGAAAAGAAAACAAATAATGGGAGTCTTAAAACAACTAAAAATGAACAGAGAAATACTAAACACAATTCAAACAAGACAAATGCGATTTTTTGGCCATGTTAAAAGACACAACAGCCTACTAAAAGTAATCTTGGAGGGAAAAAATACAGGGGGTTAAAAGAGACAGAGGCAGACCAAGACTAACATGGACGAGTAACATCAAAAGATGGACAAATCAGCCTATGACAACCTGCACCATCAAAGCAAGAGACAGAGCAGAATGGCGATCCAAGGTAGCCAACCTTCGTTGCGGAGATGGCACTCGATGATGATGATGAGATAACTCGAGATAACTTCACACGTATATGTGGCAACATTTCTGCAGTTAGAACCCCAAAAAAATACCACTTTGATATTAAAACAGGCAAATGTGACTTAAAAGAATGCGCGGCGTGTAGAGCCACACAGCAGACTATAGATTTACTTTAGTATCTAGCATATCATCGCCATGTAGTTAGATTTGTTTATATATCGTTATATATAATTTTTGTGTTTGTTGTTCGTCCAGATGAAGGCCTACTTGGCCGAAACGTCGACTTTTGTTTCGTCCATTACCACGTAAAGCTGTCATCATACCACATTTCTTCTTCTGTTTTTTAGTATCGCCTATAGATTTACTCAGGCCTTCGGGCAGGCAGATAGAACCGGAAAACCCACCAACTAACGTGACGTTTCCAGCAATGCGAACAGGGTCGGTTGTGGGCACAATGACGTCATCGTCTATAGCTTCTATAACTGGATACGTAAAACTAGTTGGGGGGAGTTCCTGTTTTATTTTCTGCCCGAAGGCCTTAGTAAATCTACAGTTGGTCGCGGTAGGGTAGAGGTTAGTGTTCTTATCCACTGAGGAGGACAATAGGCCAGGCACGCCAGGTTCATTCTCCCGATAGAGTGACTCTTCGGTTCACGCGACCTTAACACATCGAGGCTTTACCCGGGGATACTTGTTCCGATGTCGGAGGGATGAGAGAAATACGACTGGTGTAGTGCTGACCATACCACGCACAAATGTGGAGTTACAAATAAATATGAAGGCTAGGATGAAACTTGCAACACGCCACGGGCACAGCATGACAGGGTTATTCCCACACACATCGCGACAAGTAGACCTAGCTGTACAATACTGATTATTGATTTACACAATTCTTACCGATTATTGATTTACAAAATACTGATTATTTACAACATACTGATTATTTACAAAATATTTATTGATTTACAAAATATTGATTATTGATTTACAAAATACTGATGATTTACAAAATATTTATTGATTTACAAAATATTGATTATTGATTTACAAAATACTGATTATTTACAACATACTGATTATTTACAAAATATTTATTGATTTACAAAATACTGATTAATGATTTACAAAACTACATAAAACTGCGTTATAGGTTATGATTTTGTATGGCACTGAAAAAAAAAAGAAACCTTAACCATTACATCTTTCCTCTGATCACAAAGTAACATAAATCCCTTGGCACTATCTAAAACACTGGAGAGCTCATTTCAAAAAGTTGGTTGGAGAGCTAATTTCAAAAAGTTGGTTGGTTGGAGAGCTAATTTCAAAAAGTTGGTTGGAGAGCTAATTTCAAAAAAGTTGGTTGGAGAGCTAAATTCAAAAAGTTGGTTGGAGAGCTAATTTCAAAAAGTTGGTTGGAGAGCTAATTTCAAAAAGTTGGTTGGAGAGCTAATTTCAAAAAGTTGGTTAGAGAGCTAATTTCAAAAAGTTGGTTGGAGAGCTAATTTTTAAAAGTTGGTTGGAGAGCTAATTTTAAAAAAGTTGGTTGTAGAGCTAATTTTTAAAAAAGTTGGTTGTAGAGCTAATTTTAAAAAGTTGGTTGGAGAGCTAATTTCAAAAAGTTGGTTGGAGAGCTAATTTTAAAAAAGTTGGTTGAAGAGCTAATTTAAAAACGTTGGTTGGAGAGCTAAATTAAAAAAGTTGGTTGGAGAGCTAATTTAAAAAAAGTTGGTTGGAGAGCTAATTTCAAAACGTTGGTTACTTTTATTATTATTTTTTTTTTAATGGTAGAGATTATAAATGGCTTCTTCCGGCCTACACTTTTACATTTTTAGCAGCCAAAGATTAGCGCGCTCATTTTGAAAACGGAACCTATAATAGATATACTGTTAGTCTCCGTGAGGACTAGGCACACGATCTTACAGATTCCCAGTGATCAGAGAACATTGGAAAACAAGAAGAAAAATACCAGTTAGTTTCTAACAGGATTCAACATGAATACTTCTAGGTAGTCCCCATCAGGATCCAAAGTGAATACTTTTAGGTAGTCCCCATCAGGATCCAAAGTGAATACTTTTAGGTAGTCCCCATCAAGATTCAAAGTGAATACTTTCAGGTAGTCCCCATCAGGATCAAAAGTGGATACTTTCAGGTAGTCCCCATCAAGATTCAAAGTGAATACTTTTAGGTAGTCCCCATCAGGATCCAAAGTGAATACTTTTAGGTAGTTCCCATCAGGATTCAAAGTGAATACTTTTAGGTAGTCCCCATCAGGATTCAAAGTCAATAATTTTAGGTAGTCCCCATCAGGATTCAAAGTGAATACTTTTAGGTAGTTCCTAACAGGATTCAAAGTGAATACTTCTAGTGTGTGAAGATAACACCTACCTCAACGGCACGGTTCACATCCACAGTTTCACAATGATATGACACTGCAGACACTATTACACTTATGAAGTAATATTGTAACCGCGACAATACAACACATCACTGAATATTAAAATAGAGCACGTTTAACGAGAACAACTTTCGCTATCACTGAAACAGCGGTATTAAAGCGTTCAAGCTCCACGGACAAAGTCGTGAGAGGAGGTTCTTTCCCCGTAACAATCCAGGCCCGGGCTATGCCGTTGTTTCTAGGATATACACAAACAGCACGTGACCTTACACCTACGTCTAGGTAGGTAGAAAGCAGGTTTTCCCAAAATCGTAGGCGGAATTCTCGGAAGACGCCATTTCAAATAACACTGCGGCACGCCGCGGTTATTGCTTTGCGCACCAAGTGTCGGCTCTCAAATATAAGGGGTGGGGGAAGGCTACAAAATTGTCTCCCCAGTAGTCTTATCCTGTAATAGGTTACTAGAGGGATGTCTTTACAGGGTTGGAATTCTGAATGTGTCAAGTAAAATGAAGTGGCTGGGGGGCTGGTTGGTCTCGAGGCAAGACGCCGGCCTCGAGACTTGAGAGGTTGTGGGTTCAAATCCTGGCTACACTGGTTGGAATTTTTATTTATGATTTCTCTCTGCGGCAACCACCCCTGGTCTCAGCAGCGAGGCCAGGCTTGAACCGTCAATTACTCATCGACGGAAAAAATAGGAGTATCTCCGAAGTCGGGAGTTATCTGGATTGTTCGGCGATGGATCCCTCTGCACACGACTGCCAGGGAAAAATGGATTAACACGCAAAATTCAGTTCCTAGTCTCTAGGGACTTGGTCAGAGGTAAAAGCTGGCGAACGAAAAAATAAATAAATGAAGTGGCTGTTAAAATCTTTCGTGCACGATGGGAATATATCGGATATGTCCAGCCATGATGTAAATAGAGGATCGAAATAATAACATATAAAAGTAAAGGTTCCCACGCCGCCTAGCTGGGCGAATGGGGAATATGGTTGATGTGGGTCTTATTTTTTGTTTCAATGTCAAAAGCACATTTTGTGGGCGATGTGGTCAGTATCACGTCAGGCCGTCTTCACTCCATTAAAATCTACTTTTCAGAGACTGGGTAAATTCCGGATGTCCTCTTTGCCCAAAGTAAGGCCATGCTCAGAGCAACTTTCATTGTCTCCTTACCTGATTTCTCCTGACAGACATCGGTGTGTCAAACGAAAGCAAATGCACTATTTCTTTTCTTTTTATTGCGCTATTATCTTAGCCATTTCGGAACTTTGTTAACCTCAGACGGAAGATGTAAAAAAGAGGTGAGATGCAGAATGGATAAGGCAAAAGCAGCTTTCCAAAAAAACGAGGAAGATACTATGCAATCCATTTTTGACAATAGAAACAAGAAAAAGAGTTCTTAAATGTTATGTAGAGTCAGTCTTAACATATGGATGTGAATCATGGACAATAGGACAACAGACAAGAAAATCACTGGAGTCTATAGAAATGTGGTTTTACAGAAGAATGTTGAGAATACCATGGACAGCTAAGAAGAGTAATGAAAATATTCTGAAAGAGGCCAAAGCAAAAAGAGAGCTAATTTCCGATATTAGGAAGAAACAACCATCATTTTTTGGCCATGTAATGAGAAGACAACAACTGGAATATATTGTAACAACTGGAACAATTAAGGGACGAAGAGATAGAGGAAAGCAAAGAGAAAAGATACCAGATAGCTTAAGAGAATGACTTGGCAGAAGGTCAACAACAGAAATGATAAATAACGGTCGAGATCGAAAGTTGTGGAGAGACATGATCACCTACGCCAGCAGGCCCGGTACTTGATGATGATGATGATCTTACCAGTAGACATAAATTCAGGGAGCGTCGGTAGCCTAGTTTGGGAAACCACCCTACTGGAATATCGACGTTCGGACAACCCGTGTTCGATTACCACTGGAAGCAGTGTGAATTGTACTCGTAATCTCCGAACACTTCTGGATAGGCGGCCGAGCCCATATTGGTGGAAACTCGGGTGGACGGCGATTCCAGTCTCGTACTTCACTTTACCTTTTATAAACTCCACATCGACATTTTACCAAAGTTGTTGTCCTTTTTTTTTCCTTCTTCAAACGCTGTTCTTAACTTCTTCCACCACATCAAATTATAAAACAAGTAACAGACTTGAAATAGATAATACCAGGGAACAACACACTCTGAAGATGGTAACATCGATAAAGAAATAGACACCCAATGCAACATGGCACACCAAATATTGGGTCAAGCAGACCAAATATTGGGTCAGCTATCCCCTATTATTTTTCGGACGACAAGGTTCTGGGGTTCACCAAGTCTCTATCTAAAACAGGGTACCGGAGATTTCTATGGGAAGTAAAGGCGGCCTGGCGTGATATGGACCACATCATCCAACAATGTGCTGTGGTCATGGAAAAATATGGTCGCTAAACCATATTCCCCATACGCCTAGTAATGCAGGGGAGGGAACCTTTAGTTTTTTGTATACCCTATACTTCAACCACGTGGAAGAGATCGATCACTTTATCTATCTTGGAAGTCCCATTGATCGAGAAGGGGATACAAGCAAAGAAATTAGAATCAGAATAGCTAAAGCAGCAATGTCTTTCAGAAGCCTTGAAAAGTTGTGGAAATCAAAACTCATCAGCACAAACACAAAACTTAGACTATTCAAATCAAATGTACTATCAACCCTTACGTATGCGTGTGAAAGCTGGAAAACAACAAGAGATATAGAAACACAGTTGAACGCATTCGAAAATAAATGTCTAAGGAAAATACTTCGTATAGCGTGGAACGAATCAAAACAAACGAGGAAATTAGAGAAATCGCCAAACAACCACTAATATCTTCAGTAATAAAGAAAAGACGATGGTCATATGTTGGACATGTGATAAGAAGAGATAATAACCGAATAGCAAAGCAAGCCCTCATGTAGGAAACAACAGGTAAGAGAAAAAGAGGAAGACCCAGAGAGACGCTGAGAAAAACATTGATGAGAGAGGCAAGAGCAGCAGGAATCGGTTCCCTCAATGAGATAGAACTGCTTGCACAGAACAGAGACAAATGGCGAGATTTGATAAAAGATCATTACAAGGATTGAAAACTGCTAGAACAAAAATTCAGATGAAGGAGTATCTTGGTCTACGTCCTATGGGCCGGCTACGGCTCGAAAGGCCAATAGATAGATAGATACTTCAACACAAAGCAATACCTATTACCACCATAAACACCGTATTCGGATTATATCAATTCCCATATTCTGCTACCAACGCCAAACATGGTCACTTACGACTAAACTTAAAATAAAGCATATCACCACGGAGATGAGATGTCTCAAAAAAGCACTTGGAGTTATCAGAAAATACAGAAATGATATTATAGCACAAAGTAGAAATTGAACCAATCCTAAGCTACATACAGAAACAACAAACCAACTGGTTTGATCACACAGAAAAAAATCCACGTGATTCCTTACCATACAAAGCATATATTAAAAGAGGAGAATGGAGAAGAGCAAGAGGCAGACCCAAAGTAAGATGGACAGGCAACATCGAAGAAACGCTACAACAACATCGATTGACAAGCCACCAAAAGGGCGAGAACCGGACCTATGTATCTCCCTCAACGCCCGAACGGGTAAAAGAGGAAGTGAAGAGAAGAAAAAAAGGAGAGAGAGAGAGAGAGAGCAAGAGAGAGACACTTTTTCCACTTCACTAATTTCGATATACTGATATTATACCTATTAGCGATATCGTAGCGTTATTTTTCCCGCCTTCTACTCTATTTTGAATACTGAGATTCTAGTCCAGATCATATCTGGATCATGGTCTGGCTCCCTCTTCGGTGCAATATCTGGAATAGACCATGCTATTTGAATTTAATTTTTTGTTTTTAAATAAAAAAATAAAATAAACTTGTGGAACTGTACTGTCCGGCCAATAGCTTTGCTGCTACAAAAAGAGATGAAGTGGATAATAATAGCAGCTTTGGCGGGAAAGTCGTTCGTCCGGCAACTGCTCTTCATCAACGCCTGTCTTTAAAATAACATTACATGGACATAGAACACAGTTGTTTGTCACAGATACTTTAGTTGATAGGCTCTAGTTGGTAGGCTCTAGTTGGTAGGCTCTAGTTGGTAGGCTCTAGTTGGTAGGCTCTAGTTGGTAGTCTCTAGTTGGTAGGCTCTAGTTGGTAGGCTCTAGTTGGTAGGCTCTAGTTGGTAGGCTCTAGTTGGTAGGCTCTAGTTGGTAGGCTCTAGTTGGTAGGCTCTAGTTGGTAGGCTCATGTGTGTCTTTAAAATAACATTACATGGACATAGATGACAGTTGTTTGTCACTGATACTTTAGTTGATAGGCTCTAGTTGGTAGGCTCTAGTTGGTAGGCTCTAGTTGGTAGGCTCTAGTTGGTAGGTTCATGTGTGTCTTTAAAATAACATGACATGGACATAGATGACAGTTGTTTGTCATTGATACTTTAGTTGGTAGGCTCTAGTTAGTAGGCTCATGTGTGTCTTTAAAATAACATTACATGGACATAGATAACAGTTGTTTGTCACTGATACTTTAGTTGGTAGGTTCTAGTTGGTAGGCTCATGTTGGTAGGCTCATGTTGGTAGGCTCTAGTTGGTAGGCTCATGTTGGTAGGCTCTAGTTGGTAGGCTCATGTTGGTAGGCTCTAGTTGGTAGGCTCTAGTTGGTAGGCTCTAGTTGGTAGGCTCATGTTGGTAGGCTCTAGTTGGTAGGCTCATGTTGGTAGGCTCTAGTTGGTAGGCTCATGTGTGTGTCTTTCCAAAATGATAAAATACATGAGCTACCTCTACGTTCAAGCTGATTAGAAGAACTTGTGTCTCAAAATGTAAACACTTTGGTGGTTACAAATTTAAATATCACATTCCCGAAACTTGAATATCTCAATCTTTGATTTTTGTCAATCTTGAGTCACGAGCAAGAACTAAATATCATTCATTAATAAATCATTTCTTTGAGTTAAAAATGTTACACTGTGTGTGTGATCTCACATATGGGAACCACTTCAATGAAATATCAGTTTCAAGAATAAGAGGAACATACAAGGATGAGGACTTCATCCATAAACTACAAAATTGTCAAGATTCTAACTAAACTGCCACTTTGAGAAGAAAACAAACAACTGTGAGATGAGCTGTGATGTGGTTTATAACAAGCTGACGGTTTGAGCTCAATAATTCGACTTCAGAATAATATTTTTTTGGGTGCAGAGCAAAATTAAAATTACAGAGAACATGTATCTTTCCGATTACAACATACGATTGTGAAACATGGTCAATCTCGCAAACGGCAAGTAAGAAAACCGATTCATTCGAAACAAAATACTACAGGAAAATCCTTAAGATACCTTGGATAATAAATTAAGAGCAACGAAGACACATTGAAAGATATCAACATTAAATGGAACTGGATTATAAACACCTTTCTACAGAAGAAACTAAAATACTATGACAATGTCAAAAGACACAGCGGGCTGGAAGGAACAATAATGGAAGGCGCGGTTCCTGGGTGACGTATCATGGGCAGACCATGAAGGTGGTTTCAAGACATCAGGGAGACCTAGAACATGACAACAGAAGAAGTTGAAGATCTGGCTAGAGACAGATTCTTTTAGACGGGCTGTGGTGAATGCAACGTTCTGTGTGAGATCTGGCTATAGACGATTCTTTTAGACGGGCTATGGTGAATGTAACGTTCTGTGTAAGATCTGGCTATATACGATTCTTTTAGACGGACTGTGGTGAATGCAACGTTCTGTGTGAGATCTGGCTACAGACGATTCTTTTAGACGGACTGTGGTGAATGTAACGTTCTGTGTAAGATCTGGCTATATACGATTCTTTTAGACGGACTGTGGTGAATGCAACGTTCTGTGTGAGATCTGGCTACAGACGATTCTTTTAGACGGACTGTGGTGAATGCAACGTTCTGTGTAAGATCTGGCTATATACGATTCTTTTAGACGGACTGTGGTGAATGCAACGTTCTGTGTGAGATCTGGCTACAGACGATTCTTTTAGACGGACTGTGGTGAATGCAACGTTCTGTGTAAGATCTGGCTATATACGATTCTTTTAGACGGACTGTGGTGAATGCAACGTTCTGTGTGAGATCTGGCTACAGACGATTCTTTTAGACGGACTGTGGTGAATGCAACGTTCTGTGTGAGATCTGGCTAGAGACAGAGATTGTTTCAGACGGACTGTGGTGAATGCAACGTTCTGTGTAAGATCTGGCTATATACGATTCTTTTTAGACGGGCTGTGGTGAATGCAACGTTCTGTGTGAGATCTGGCTATAGACGATTCTCTTAGACGGGCTGTGGTGAATGCAACGTTCTGTGGGAAATCTGGCTTGAGACAGAGATTCTTTCAGACGGTGATAAATACAACCTTCTGCAATGGACATGCAACCTGCTGATGACGTATACAGTGCTGACTTCCCGCTTAAATCCCTACCTCTCTGACTAAACGAGGCAATTTGTTTCCGCGACACAGATGTGCATTAAGTTATATATTTGTTGTAAGTCGCTAATCTTGAGGCTCTCAGTCAGATATGAGTCGTGAGATCTATGTGAGTTACCAACAACAACACAAACACACTTGAATAAACAGCTCGTTCCACACAAATGATCTTGATTAGACACTAATAAAAAGGGAGCCACAGATACAGTGAATCGATGTCATTAGATCTATGATCGATTGTGGAGACCTCAAGTGTGGTTTCATATTGCACAAAATTAACAATAATTATTTCGTAATTTCAATTTTTTTTTAACGAGAAGGAGAGGTGTTTGTTAAAGTGGAAATGTTTATTCATTTTCCCTTCCTCATTTGTCTTTCGGTATCGATGGGAGATATCACTTGCTTTCTTTTGCTCGTTTGTTAGCTTCTGCTGCTGTTATATTTCATAGTGTTTCTAATATTTCATTCTATCCATCTTTGTTAAGATCGGCACTTGAGTCTCGTGTTCTCAGAACGTTTATTAAAAGTGCCTTATGTTGTGTTTTGGTTCTTCTGCCTTATCACGTGGTCAAACCATTTTATCTGTTTCTTTATGTATTCTCTAGTCGGGAATTTTTCCTAGATTTTGTTTTTCAATTCTTCATTTCTGATCTGATCTTTCAGTCTTTCCTGCCATCCATCTAAAACATTTAATCTCGGTAGTGGTTATTTTGTCTTGTTGTCCTTAAGTCTATGGTCAAAGTCTAGCATTGGTAGAATAACGTTAGAATAGCGATTGTGTTGTTGAGTGCCATTTTGCCTTTATAGTTATTTCCTTGTTGGAAATGTTTACATCTGTTTAAACCCGCTGAAATATCTCAGATATAATACACACACCACACAATGAAGACACGCCTATACACAATCAAACACGCAAACATACGGAAAGAATGAGAGAACAGAAACTGAAAGCACGTCTGCACTGAACTGCACTCTAAATGCCAACATGTGCTTTACAAAAGAAGCAAACCTACAGCTGAGCGACAAACCGGATATTCGGAACAAAGGAGAAGAAGAATAAAAAAAGAGCCACCAATCCCTACCCGAACGCACAATAAATCTCCATACGCACTGTTTACCAAGATGGCAACGCTTCACGTAATTCGTATCAAGAGACAACATAACAACCGTCAAGATTTCTTCAAATCGAAATAAAATGTCAAACCTTTACCTGGTAGAAGAAAAAAAAATCGCATGCACGCTCTCGCGCGCTCTCTCTCTCTCTCTCTCTATATATATATATATATATCACACACACACACGACCCTTTATAATGCAACTGCTGCCCCATCTGACAACAATAAACTGTGTGTTAACTCAGCACAATCAAGTGCACTAAGCGACAGTTGGTATTAACAGCGACAAGAAGCAGATCTTCACGAGCAAGTAAGGACTCAAATGTGTGGAGGGCGTAGCTTCAGGCAGTGCTTGGGCTATCAACGGCCAGCCATTCATAACTCCCTGGCGCTACGGCGATGGGTATGGCGAAAGCAGACTAATAGTCTGATTGAAGCGAGTTGGGATCGAAGTGAGAAGGAAAACCCGGGGACGTAAATGTCGAAAGGTAGAGGTTCGGTAAACTACGACATAACGCAACTACGCCCACTTAACGCCTCTTTAAGTACAAACAAAACAACACTGATACGTGCGCTACATTCTTCCCCCCTCCCGGACATTACAGTGGTAAAGTGGGACAGCGAAAGAAGCGGGACAAAACTCGCAAACATTTATTATGATGCGTAACAAGCACATGTGCTGACAACACAACATGATTGAAAACACAACTTCCCGCTGCCACAATGCCCTCATCACAAATCTAGCTAGCAACATAAATGCGTCAGAGCTAGCGTAACTAATTCTTGAAAGAAATGAATTCAGCTACTGCAGATAACAATCACCGTGCATGATAACACCGACGTTTTATGAGGCAGATCTCTTTTGTATTGCAAACAACCAACCAGCCATCAGACCTGGCAAAGAAAAGTTCATCAAAGTTTCTTTAATGCATTTTTGTGAAACTATTACAGGAATTTCATGGAGTAATTAGTTACACTTGTCTCTTTCATTCAGGTACTCTATATCATAGTTACCGCACTTATGAGTATTTATTTCAGATCAGAGTATAGTCTACTCAATTGGTGATCTTCTAAGCTCGAATACTGAGTTTGTTTTGCACTGTGTTTCGCAATTACAGTTTTGCTATTATGTGGTACGTCACTGCAGTAAGAACATTCCCATATCCGCTCCACTAATATATTTTCCAAAAAGCCAGCGCAAAAAGTGTTACATCGTTTGTGTTACATACTGGTTACACTCGCAGAGCGCGCTCTCTCTCTCTCTCTCTCTCTCTCTCTCTCTCCACAATGTCTCAAACTCCTATCCTTCAATCGATGAATGTGGAAGTTATTCTCCCGTTTCGTTATCTTCTTTGTATAAGGTGTATCGTTAGTACATATAGTCCAGTCAAAGCATCAACCTTCAGTACAAACGTCTGACGAGTTGTTTTTCTAAGTCTTCATTTTAAGAAAGAACAACAAACCAGCTTATTCCGTATAGGGGACACTGTAGACAAATTGTGGACATTCGCTGACCGCAAGGGACACTGTTTTTCACAAGCTAGGCTGGTCTTTAGGATTTCTGGGCTACGCATCAAGGGCAAATCAAGCAGAATGTGGTTTCAAGACATCAAAGAAGACATTTGAATATGACAACAGAAAAGTTGGCGATATGGCTAGAGACAGAGATTTTATTTCAGGCGGGCTGTGGTGAATGCAACGTTCGGCAAAGTACATGCGACCTGATGAGGCAGGTCTTCAGACCATTCATAGAAAAATGAAATATGTGTAGGGAGCAAAGACCGGCTCAACGAAAACCCGGCGAGACTGGCCATGAGATACTCGAGAGTCAAGACTCTGATAACTAAATGTACGGAGGTTACCTCGTGTTGTAGTTGGTTTATGTTGAGTACGGGAAATCGATCATTAAATATATAAATCAGAAAAAAGACGTCTAGTTGATTAATTACTTTAATCATTGCATTTGAAGGGAGACTGGTTGGTCTCGAGACAAGACGCCGGCCTCGAGACATATGTTGTGGGTTCAAATCCCGGCTGCACAGTTGGGATTTTTATTTGCAATTTCTCTCTGCGACAACCACCCTGGTCTCAGCAGAGAGGCCCGGCTTGAAACGACGGAAAACGGAGGAAAAAATATGAGTACCTCTGACGAGCTATCTGCCTGTGCGACGAGGGACCCCTGTGCACACGGCTGTCAAAGAAAAACGGATTAACACGCATAATTCAATTCCTAGTCTCCAGGGACTTCGACAGAGGTGAAAGCTGATCTTTTGAAAAAATAACATACGCGCGCGCAATTGTTTCAGCGTATAGAAAAGAAATATAGAAGACTCGTCACATCATTGAGAGAATATATGACTCGTCACATCATTGAGAGAATATAGGACTCGTCACATCATTGAGAGAATATAGGACTCGTCACATCATTGAGAGAATATAGGACTCGTCACATCATTGAGAGAATATAGGACTCGTCCCATCATTGAGAAAATATAGAAGAAGTCAGAATTGTTATTTACATAGGCAAAGCTATATTCAAGGGTGGTATGACCAGCACCACGCCAAGCCGAGCTTTATTGAAAACCACAATGAATCTGTTGATAACACAAGGGTGAACTGCGGAGTTCTTAACTGAAAGAGAAAAAAATGTGGCACGTTTAGGATATGGATTGTTTGACTGGATGCACTTGAAGTGTATATAATCAACTATCAAACGTCACCCATAAATGTGCCGACAAATATCGTCACAAACACCACATTCCCGAAATGCCAAGCAAGATAGAGAAGGAAATCCTGACCGTTTCATGAACGATCAACAGGACTCACTGGCATTTCATATTTCTAGAGAAACACCCATGTTAGCCTTTAATGGACTGGTGACTATTCTGATAACCAAGAACGATCCCTTGTGGTCGCAACAGAATGGTCGACAACTTACCAATTGACCATGAACTTTCCCTCGATTTCCTAGTCGGTCTCTCCTGATAACAGCCTGCGTCAAAACAAACTGACCACAGAAGCTAGGTTCGCCGTGTGCCCTGTTTTACTGGCTCCTAATGATACGGAAGACCTTAAGGTATTGCAGTACTTCCAGGCCGGACAAGTCACAGTTCTCCAGCCATAGCAGACGTACTCCGACTTCTTCGGTAAAAGCCGGTAATACCGAGAAAGCCATTCCGATTCGCCACATACCATTTTGGGTCCAACTGCTTCTGCTCGTATCAACCCGTAGCATTAACACAACTTCTGTAGCCACGGTAAAAAAGCCAGTAAAAAACCAGGGGCCAGTGACTAAACTGGTCTGCTGATGTCGACTCGACTCCAATGATGATTTCTAGATTCATCCAGCCACTTTTGTGAAGGGGTTCTTCTTGTTTTTATTTCTTCTTCTTTTTGTATGATTATTATTATTGTTATTATAATTTGTTCTTAACTGATTAACAATATTTTGTTTTCATGGGTGGAAATGTATAATTGGAGAATCGTGGTTGTGGGTTCTATCCCTTCTTACTCAGGTTGGCGGGGTTTAAGTTAGTGAGTTATTTGCACAATTATTGTCCTCCGAACTTGTCTGTAGGCGCTCAGATCCCCCCTCCTCAGCAAGGCTCATAGTGTCCAGCGACTGACGACTCCAGTTTTGTGTTGGTTGATAAATCTTCACATACGCCCACTAAGTTTCTCGCTGTATCCATCTTAACTCCCATTTCTTTCATCGGAAGGAGTGACGTGGACTCATGGTTGTCGAAATCCTGTTTTGAAGGTTTAAGTGTTCCAATGATCCCGAGAACCATACCGGTGATAGCATAGCTACCAGCAGGGTCTCCCAAACCGGGCAGTTCAAAGGGTAGAAGCCAGACAAAGGGTAGGAGCCAATAAAGAAAGAGCCATTGGTCCTCCAGGTTGGGGGTTTTGGCGTTGGGGCAGCCACCCACTTATAGAAAAATGACAAAATGCTGCAGAAACACAATCAAGAGAACCTACCAATCAAGCCTTGGAGGACCGAGCGGGGACTCGGGCAGAAATGCCATGACGTACAGAGATGAAAGTCAAATGGTAGTACCTGTCCGGACAAATTCTTTGATAACCCCATAGCAAGGCAGATCACCGGAGACGAAACATACGTGAAAAATGAGAAAGGTTGTCAGGTCAAAGCGAGAGTTGTCTGTACTTGATCCAGACCTAATTTGGCGAAGATCTCTTATCGGTGGCCTATGCTCCAACCGGAGTTCAGGAGATTGAGAAGAAGGATTTGTGTGTTACAATAATAGGACAAGAAGGATTGGTGAGTTACAATAATAGAACAAGAAGGATTGGTGGGTTACAATAATAGGACAAGAAGGGTTGGTGAGTTACAATAATAGGACAAGAAGGATTGGTGAGTTGCAATAATATG
Organism: Megaustenia siamemsis; assembly: GCA_032433765.1. Taxonomy (NCBI): domain Eukaryota; kingdom Metazoa; phylum Mollusca; class Gastropoda; order Stylommatophora; family Ariophantidae; genus Megaustenia; species Megaustenia siamemsis. The sequence goes on along the minus strand of JAVIAB010000106.1, from coordinate 15,014,968 downwards.
ACAAGAAGGATTGGTGAGTTACAATAATAGGACAAGAAGGATTTGTCTATTACAATAATAGGACAAGAAGAATTGGTGGGTTGCAATAATAGGACAAGAAGGATTGGTGGGTTGCAATAATAGGACAAGAAGGATTGGTGGGTTGCAATAATAGGACAAGATGGGTTGGTGAGTTACAATAATAGGACAAGAAGGATTGGTGGGTTACAATAATAGGACAGGAAGGATTTGTGAGTTATAATAATAGAACAAGAAGGATTGGTGAGTTACAATTATAGGACAAGAAGGATTTGTGGGTTACAATAATAGGACAAGAAGGATTTGTGGGTTACAATAATAGGACAAGAAGGATTGGTGAGTTACAATAATAGGACAAGAAGGATTGATGGGTTACAATAATAGGACAAGAAGGATTGGTGGGTTGCAATAACATGACAAGAAGCATTGGTGAGTTACAATAATAGGACAAGAAGGATTGGTGAGTTACAATAATAGGACAAGAAGGATTGGTGAGTTATAATAATAGAACAAGAAGGATTGGTGAGTTACAATAATAGGACAAGAAGGATTGGTGGGTTACAATAATAGGACAAGAAGGATTGGTGGGTTGCAATAACAGGACAAGAAGGATTGGTGAGTTACAATAATAGGACAAGAAGGATTGGTGGGTTACAATAATAGGACAAGAAGGATTTGTGGGTTACAATAAAGGGACAAGAAGGATTTGTGGGTTACAATAATAGGCCAAGAAGGATTTGTGGGTTACAATAATAGGACAAGAAGGATTTGTGGGTCACAATAATAGGCCAAGAAGGATTTGTGGGTCACAATAATAGGCCAAGAAGGATTTGTGGGTTACAATAATATGACAAGAAGGATTGGTGGGTTACAATAATGGGACAAGAAGGATTGGTGAGTTACAATAATAGGACAAGAAGGATTGGTGGGTTACAATAATAGGACAAGAAGGATTTGTGGGTTACAATAAAGGGACAAGAAGGATTTGTGGGTTACAATAATAGGCCAAGAAGGATTTGTGGGTTACAATAATAGGACAAGAAGGATTTGTGGGTCACAATAATAGGCCAAGAAGGATTTGTGGGTCACAATAATAGGCCAAGAAGGATTTGTGGGTTACAATAATATGACAAGAAGGATTGGTGGGTTACAATAATGGGACAAGAAGGATTGGTGGGTTACAATAATAGGACAAGAAGGATTGGTGGGTTACAATAATAGGACAAGAAAGATTGGTAGGGTACAATAATAGGACAAGAATGCCTTGGTCACTGCCATCACCTCAATTGTCATGCTACTCGTGGTCATGGCGTATGCACCACTATTCATATGCGTATGCGTAGGCATTCAAATGGTTAGAGTCACAAGACTACATCCACGCATGTATACTGAGTGATTCGATGAGCATGATAAAAAAAGTGCAGGCGGGCTTTGTACGCATGCAATGGGTAGAGTCGTTGCAGAAATCCAACATACGTAAGGTCACCTTTGTCTATGTCCCTGGACATGCGGGAGTACGGGGAAATGAGAGAGCGGACAGGTTGGCTAGCTGCGCTGTCGTTGAGGACGGGCAACCGATGGATCGGGCGGACGTCATCAATGCACTCCGAGATGTGGGAAGAGCACAGGACTTCGACAAACATAGATCAACGTCGCTTCTTCGGATGATGGAAATGGGAGTTAAGATGGGCACAGCCAGAAATGAGAAACTTGGTGGCCGTGTAAGAAGACTTATCAACCAACATAGAACTGGAGTCGTCAGTCGCTGGACACTGAGGGAATTGCTGAGGAGGGGATCTGAGCACCTATGGACATGTTCGGAGTGCAATGATGATGACCCGCAAATAACTCAATAACTCAATAACTCAATAGGACAAGAAGGATTGGTGAGTTACAATAATAGGACAAGAAGAACTTGTGGGTTACAATAATAGGACAAGAAGAACTTGTGGGTTACAATAATAGGACAAGAAGGATTGGTGGGTTATAATAATAGGACAAGAAGAACTTGTGGGTTACAATAATAGGACAAGAAGGATTGGTGGGTTACAATAATAGGACAAGAAGAACTTGTGGGTTACAATAATAGGACAAGAAGGATTGGTGGGTTACAATAATAGGACAAGAAGAACTTGTGGGTTACAATAATAGGACAAGAAGGATTGGTGGGTTACAATAATAGGACAAGAAGAACTTGTGGGTTACAATAATAGGACAAGAAGAACTTGTGGGTTACAATAATAGGACAAGAAGAACTTGTGAGTTACAATAATAGGACAAGAAGGATTGGTGGGTTACAATAATAGGACAAGAAGAACTTGTGGGTTACAATAATAGGTCAAGTAAGAGTGCAGAAGGTGTTCAGCACCACTACGTCATACAATGCATATGAATCATTAATTGTCTATCTGGTGAAAGGTCAGAAAAGACCAGACAAATACATACTCTTGATAAAACAAGTTAGCACACGCCCATTTGTCAGTCAAAAGTGACATGAAGCATTTTAAGTGGTGTTAAAAGCGTCACGTGACACAATGCATTAAGGGGGATGAGTTTGGTACTCGATACAATCTTCGCGGCTGTGTAACAGAAGTGTTCTGTGTTTGTGGTTAAAACTGGTCTAAACTCAAAAAGTCTTATCCGGTCTGGTTTAAACTGTCTTAACTCAAATAGTCTAATCTGGTCTGGTTAAAACTGGTCTAAACTCAAATAGTTTTATCTAGTCTGGTTAAAACTGGTCTAAACTCAAATAGTCTAATCTGGTCTGGTTAAAAGTGGTCTAAACTCAAATAGTCTTAATCTGGTCTGATTTAAACTGGTAAAAACTCAAATAGTCTTAATCTGGTCTGATTTAAACTGGTAAAAACTCAAATAGTCTAATCTGGTCTGGTTAAAAGTGGTCTAAACTCAAATAGTCTTAATCTGGTCTGGTTTAAACTGGTCTTAACTCAAGTAGTCTAATCTTGTCGGGTTTAAACTGGTCTAGTCAAATCTAGCTGGTATAATTATGAGTCTGGTGATCTAGTCTACCAGTCTCATTTGGTTTTGTTGTCTGATGATCTGGTGTGGTCATCTAGATTAAACTAAACTGGTTCAAAAAAATGCTCAAACTTTTTAAAAACTAGTCCAAACTGATTTATACTGCTTCAAACCGGTTTAACCGGTTTTTATTTAATCTAATAGTAACTGGTTCAAATTGATATAAACTAGTGGTCTAGTCTAGTCTCGTGATGGGGTCTGGTTGTCTGGTATGGCCCAGGCTGTTCAGGTCGTCTGATATAAATTTTCGACAGGTCATTCTCATTGCAAAAGTCTATAAGTGATCAGATCTCTTATAAAGTATATCCATCAACGTGTATGTAGCGACAAACGACACCAGTGACGTGTTGATTGATATGTCTTCTATGGATTAAATCATACGCTCGCATTTGGCATCTCCCACCCTGACTTGATAATCGTGAAGCCTGTTCATGTCTGCGGATTCAAGATAATTTTTTGAGTCGTTTTTTCGTTCATCGTCCCTCGGGAAATTCAGAAAGTCACGCAGTCCATAGCCATTCCGCACTCAACATCAGCCAAACCGGTTAAGTCTGTCGCAACGCTTATTACCTCTTACATTCGCGTACCCTGGCACGAAAATTAAGTACACCGTTGTTTGAGTAGACTCCCCCAGAGTCTAACCACTGTTGTCGAGCAATCTCTTTGAGCTTACTCACTGTGAAACATGTGTTTATTCGTCTGTATATCAAGCCATACTAATTCTTTAGTGACAGCCATAACGGCCATGGTCAAACTACTCGTAGTCAATACGAAAGTACCAGTGTCTTCCTTCACAGCTCTGCTCTAAACAAAAGCTTTGAAAGTCAACGAGCTCCGTACGCGCACAACAACAGACCCATCTGTGTAAATGGCTGCGTTACTCTCAGGAAAGTTCTCGAAAATCAAGACCTGCACTTCTGCTTCAGCGACTAATAGGTTTGATGTCTACATTCTGTGTCCACATTGACGGTACTCGTCCATTCTTCCTCAGGTTCTATGTCATCAATTAAACGCACCTAAATTAGTCTATTCTGGTATACTTGGCTGGTCTGGTGGTCTAGCCCTGTGATCTGGTCTGCTCGCGCCTATCTTGTCTGTTGTAAATGACACTCTATACACCAGTCGTGTCAACAAAACATATATCGCAGCTTGTTTGTGTACAATAAAAAATAAAAAGAGCTTAAAAGCGGCTTATATATCACAGGTCTCCTGCATTCGGCAAGTAATCCAAAAAGTCACGATTAAAACACAACCGATTAAAGAAAGAGTTTGACAACATACAACTAACAAATGTATCTTTCACAATTACCAAAAACAAAATGCCTCAACTGCACGGAGACTACAAGAAACCATTTTTTGAGTGAATATAAAACAGAAACAATCGGGAGTAACTCATCCTATTGGATCCCCAATGGCTTGCATGGAAACTAAGGGGACCAGGTAGAAAGTTGAGACTATACCATTAATGGGACCAGGTAGACAGTTAAGACTATACCTTTATGGGGACTAGGTAGACAGTTGAGATTATACATTTATGGAGACCAGGTAGACAGTTGAGACTATACCTTAATGGGTCCAGGTAGCTGGTTGAGACTATACCTTCAAGATTAAAAAACTCACTAACTTATAAAAAAAAATATTTCGTTGCTTAAGAACAATTTATTCGCTAACACAAATCATCTACCATTCCAGAAGGCTCCAGAAAGCATAGTGGTAACGCATTCACCGAATGGGTACGGAATTTGGGAAAGCACTGGCCCTCTTACTTCCATATTATCCGTGGTCTGTGCTGTGAAAATGAATACTTCACTACCATATGATATTATGTTTCGGAACATTCTTTATCCTTCTTCAACATACGTGTTTAGATTCATCTGTTACCGCTCTCTCATCATCAATATATAAATATGTGTTAAAGTATGGGACTGAGTAGTCTCCCCATATGTAGGGCGTCGGACTCTAGACAGGAAGGTACCGTGTTTGAATTAGAGGCCACACGGTGGGAATTACCCAGTAAGTCTAATGACAAACGGTAATTCCCAAACAGCAGAGATAGAATCAAGATGCAACAAAGCTTGTCAAATCATCGGACAGTTATCACCACTTGGTCCAACAAGGAAATAACTCTGGAGGCAATACTAGCACTTTACAATACAATCTTCATCCCAACGTTGTGCTACCAATGCCAGACCTGGACCCTAGATGCAAGAACAATAAGAAAAATAGCCTCTACAGAGATGAAATGTGTCAGACGAATGACAGGAAACAGTCTGAGAGACAAGATCAGAAACGAAGAATTGAGAAAAAAGCTAGGAATAGCTCCCGGCCATAGAATATATAAGGAAACAACAGATAAAATGGTTTGGCCACGTGACAAGGCAGAAAGAACAAAACACAACACAACGAGCCTTCAACAAACGTTGTGAGAACACCAGACCCAAGGGTCGACCACGTAAAAGATGGGTCGATGGAATATTAGAAGCACTAGGAAACATAACAGCAGCAGAGGCGAACAGAAGAGCAAAAGACCGCAAATTATATCTCCCCTCGACGCTGAAAGGCAGATGAGGAAGGAAAGAAGAAGAAGTAGAAGGTGGAAATTTTTCTCATCGAAATCGTGGTTTCTTCCTGGCTTTACCCGCCCTTGGTCATCTAGCGAAATCTGGCAAAGCAGGAGGTCACGTGTGCATTGGTGAGAGTTAAAGAATTATTAACGGTTAAAAATAGAAAAGGAAAGACCGCTTTCCGGGCAAAACTGTTAAGCAAACCCATGCTTGGGAGCCGCGATAGCTCAGTGGTTAGTGAACTGGACTACAAAGGACAAGAGGTAGGGTTCGATCCCAACCGACGGCTTCCGGTTCACCCAGCCTTTAATGGTTACCGGATGTTTTTTTTCTGGGAAAGTAAAGCGGTACGGGCGTAATACCGATCACATTAACCCAAAAATCATGTGCCGAAGGTCTGTAAAATTTATGCTCACTAACACCATATTCCCTATATGCCACTTGGCGCAAAGGGGGTACTTTATTTATTTTTTTAAACCCATGCTTAAGACGGTTGTGCCGAGCCAAAGGGTGGGGGAGAGAAATCGCGGCTTTTTGGCGTGAACTAGCGACACGGCGCTTCCACGTCCACTTAACGAGTCAACGCTAAGAGGAAGATTTCCAAGCGGTGATATATGTATGTTACTGTAGAATTGGGGAGGAAGGGGCTGGCTTGGATAGTGGTAGGACGTCGGCCTCAAGAAAGGAAGAAGCTGGGTTCAAAGCCAACCGGAAGCGGTGGTGATTTTTAAAAAATATAAAAAAATGAATCCGTGGTTTCTTGATGACGTCACTCTCCCTTGATCTCTTGAGTAATGACATCTAATGTCCCTGTCGAATAACGGCAATAAACAGGAATACCATGTGCACACAGGCATGTTAAAGAAATTTTGGCAGTTAAAATCGAAAAGAGTAGGCCATAAATATGGCCGCTGCCAGGGCAAAATTGTCAGCAAAATCCTACCCACACCATCGATCCCGGCGCGTGTTACGGAGTTCGTGCACGTGGATCAGGATTCTCTTCGGGTTTTCTCGAGGAGGATATCGGGGCACCTAAGGGTTCGTCCGGTATGCAGTGATAATGATACTAACAACAAACAATCTGGTGTGCTGTGATAATGATACTAACAACAAACAATCTGGTGTGCTGTGATAATGATACTAACAACAAACAATCTGGTGTGCTGTGATAATGATACTAACAACAAACAATCTGGTGTGCTGTGATAATGATACTAACAACAAACAATCTGATGTGTGTGATAATGATACTAACAACAAACAATCTGGTGTGCTGTGATAATGATACTAACAACAAACAATCTGGTGTGCTGTGATAATGATACTAACAACAAACAATCTGATGTGCTGTAATAATGATACTAACAACAAACAATCTGATGTGCTGTGATAATTATACTAACAACAAACAATCTGATGTGCTGTAATAATGATACTAACAACAAACAATCTGATGTGCTGTGATAATTATACTAACAACAAACAATCTGATGTGCTGTAATAATGATACTAACAACAAACAATCTGATGTGCTGTGATAATGATACTAACAACAAACAATCTGATGTGCTGTGATAGTGATATTAACAACAAACAATCTGGTGTGCAGTGATACTGATACTAACAACAACAACAACAACAACAACAACAAAAGAAAAGAAAAAACAATGTTACAGTTTTACATTAAACATTCTTCATCTGTTAACACGCCAACAAGAACTTGTAGCAACTAACACAACACACCGAAAGTACACACCAATTCACGAAAATATCTAAACATGAAGCGCAGCATTAATAACTTCACAAATCAAATATACTCCACTGCTTTCACTTTAATATAAAAAAAAAAAAGAATATCCGAACTCACAGGACCAGATCGATCACAACAAACACCGCGATATTGTTACCTCGGCATTATAATCTAACCATCAGCAATGAGCTCAATTAAACAAGTACACATAGTCACCAATAGAGAATCGTAGAATGCAACATTTGGTGGTTTCTTGGTGCAACAGACTGAACAGCAAGCATACACATATTTTAGGCACATGTTTATTATTTGTTTATATTCGTACGCAAGCAGTTACCTTCACCTTCCGCAGCAGGTTTCAGGGCGCCACCTGCCGCCCGATCAAACACAGTCTCACAACAATCGAGGACGCAGCCATAAACATCTCCATTGCAAGCTACAACTACGAGTTTTACGTCAGGTGTGGGCTATCCATTAAGACAAATAAGCACATATTTAGGGCATTAAGGGAAGGGTGCACCAAAACGGGGGCCCCGATTTAAACAAAATAATTACATACAAATATATACAATAATAGGGAGCCGCGATATCCCAGTGGTTAGTGAACTGGAAGAGGTAGGGTTCGATCCCAACCGACGGCTTCCAGGTTCATCCAGCCTTTAATGGGTACCGGATTTTTTTTTTTCTGGGAAAGTAAAGCGGCACGGGCGTAATACCGACCGCATTACCCCAACAATCATGTTCTGAAGGTCTGTAAAATTTATGGTCACTAACACTATATTCCCTATACGCCACTTGGCGTGACAGGGGTACATTACTATATATATATACACACAATAATAACAAGGGGACACAGAGAATGCAGGCCTCCGCCAACGGTCATGAAATCGAAGGAAAAGAAAGTGTTCCCATATCAATAAAAGCAACAAGGCAGGCCGGATGACTATCTCTATTAAGTATAGAAGCAGATGTGTTGCATAAGATTAGTTTTGATGATCCCATCAAATACTTTGTAATTAAAAAGTTGGAGAAAACTCTTCAAATATAAATAAAATGGAAGTATACAGAAATAAAGGGAGCCGTGGAAGTCAGTGGTTAGTAAACTCGATTACTAAGGATGGATGTGGGGGGGGGGGGGGGAGAGACCAAAATCTTATTAAGTGCTTAAGGCCTCATATGGTCTTAATCCGGCCTGGGCTATGCAGATCGAGAACAAGACTAATTACGGGACGTGTTTTACGTTTGGTAGCTTGGCAAACTGATACAGATTGATGGTTGAAATGACTGACTCAATTATGTACTTTTATGCCTGGGATTTGGGAAATTCATCTTCCATAAGATGAAGATAACATAATACCCCAGGAAGCAACAGAGAAACGGTTAGTGAACTGATCCAGCGCCGACTGATCCAGACAGCAATGACTGCACTGGTCTAAGTAGACAAATTAGATTCATGCCATGACCGATCCCAGTTTCTAAGCTTCCTAGCCTTAAATGGGCACTGGTGATTTTAATTTATATTTTATTTATAAACAGCAGCAATAAGAACTGGAAACCAATTGGGTATCTTTCAACAGATAAAACATAGTGCTAGACAAGGTTGTGTGCTGTCACCAGATTTGTTTAATGTTATAGTGAGATTATTTTAAGATCCATAAGGGATATGCCTGGAATAACAATTGGAGGTCAGAATATAAATAATATAAGGTATGCTGATGATACAGTCTTAATCGCTAAGAGTGAAAATGAGTTACAAGAAATGTAGACAGAAGTAATGTTAACAACAAAGAAAAAGACATCACCTCAGTACAAAATAAAGACAAGTGGAACAATATTAAAACAGGTAAATGAATTTAAATATTTGGGAACTTTGTTAACCTCAGACGGAAGATGTACAAAAGAGGTGAGATGTAGAATGGCTCAGGCAAAAGCAGCTTTCAAAAAAATGAGGAAGATACTATGCAATCAATTTTTGACAATAGAAACAAGAAAAAGAGTCCTTAAATGTTATGTAGAGCCAGTCTTAACATATGGATTTGAATCATATAGGACAACAGACAAGAAAATCATTGGAGTCTGTAGAAATGTGGTTTTACAGAGGAATGTTGAGAATAGCATGTACAGCTAAGACGAGTAATGAAAATGTTATGAAAGAAGTCAAAGCAAAAAGAGAGCCAATTACCAACATTAAGAAGAAACAATCATCATTTTTTGGCCATGTAATAAGAAGAGAACAACTGGAATATATTTCAACAACTGGAAAAATTGAGGGACGAAGAGATAGAGGGAAGCAAAGAGAAAAAATACCAGACAGCTTAAGAGAATGGCTTGGCAGAAGGTCAACAACAAACATGATAAATAACTGTCGAGATCGAAAGTTGTGGAGAGACATGATCACCTACGCCAGCAGGCCCGGTACTTGATGATGATGATGATATGTGGGAGGAGAAAGCCGATCTAGTGTAGTGACCACCATAGTATACTAAATTGTGTCGATCGTTAAAAAATAAATCGCGGACTTTTGTATACGTCTCACTTAGATCGTGACGATATTTTTAGACACTCCTTATGAGGGCACTGAACATAATCACTGCTGCCAGATTTGGTAAAAGGAACATCGAATTCCTACTTCTCTTTATTTTTATTTATTTATTTGGGGTGGGGGTAATTTTACGGGCCAATACGCTGTTTCCAGATAACTTTCATTTTCTAACACTAAGACCTGGCATAACAACAACTGATGAAAATAGATGACGGATGTTGCTACAAAGACACTCCCACCCCCACCAAATTCATTATCAACCACTGGAGGCTCCATAGCCTCGGTGGCTGAGTGGTTAGTGTGCTCGCTTCCTGATCAGAAGGGTCCGGGGTCGACCCTCAGCAGGGGCAGATTTTTTTTTTTTCGGAATGACAAGGCTCCAAGGTTCACACAGCCTCTAAAAATGGGTACCAGAGATTTTTTTATGGGAAGTAAAGACGGCATGGCGTGATACCGACCACACCATCCAAAAAAATGTGCCATGGTCATAGAAAAATATGGTCACTAACACCATATTCCCCATACGCCTAGCAAGACGTGGAGAGAACTCTTACTTTTTTAATTCAATTAAACCCAGCAATAAAATTGCAACAATATAAAAACATTAACCGCTCTCGCAAAGGAATCGAATTATCAAAATGTGAACATCTTTTGCAAAGAAACTTGATGATGATGAATATTCTGACTATGAGAAAGAGTGCTACAACACTTTCCGTCAGAGAAAAATGTGATGGGATTAAACAACGAGCACACTGGGAAAGGCTTGAAGAAGACGGAGACGATGCACTTTGGAAATAGAAATCATGTCAGGGGATGATAGAGGAATAATTTCAGGGGAAGATAAGAGGAATAATTTCATGGGAAGATAAAGGAATAATCAGGGGAAAATAAGAGAAATCATTTCAGGGAAGACATATGAATCATTTCAGGAGAAGACAGAGTAATCATTTCAGGGGAAGATAGAGGAATCATTTCTGGGAAAGACAGAGGAATCATTTCAGGGAATGACAGAGTAATCATTTCAGGGGAAGACATATGAATCATTTCAGGGGAAGACATATTAATCATTTCAGGGGAAGATAGAGGAATCATTTCTGGGAAAGACAGAGGAATCATTTCAGGGAATGACAGAGTAATCATTTCAGGGGAAGACATATGAATCATTTCAGGGGAAGAATATTAATCATTTCAGGGGAAGATAGAGGAATCATTTCAGGGGAAGATAGAGGAATCATTTCAGGGGAAGACAGAGTAATCATTTCAGGGGAAGATAGAGGAACCATTTCAGGGAACGACAGAGTAATCATTTCAGGGGAAGACAGAGGAATCACTTCAGGCGAAGAGCTATGTTTACAACACTCCGAAACAATCCAGAAATAATCAACAGAAAAATAAAACAATAGTGAACCCGAAGTAGGGTGGAGTCCGAACTCCTCGACACAGTCGCTTCTCACGAGAGACAATGCATTCTGGTACACGGCCAACTAAGCAACCAAGTGTACCGTAATGCACTCTCTCTCTCGTGGTTAAGGTGTTGTGTAGATGGGTACAAGTACGATCCAGCTTCGCACTTCAGATAGAGGTGTTGCTCCATCCTTAACTTATACTCATTAAGTTACATCTTTCAGACATAAAGACGCCTAAGTATAAATAAGCACATATATATGTCATATCATGTAATCGCAACACAGCAACAATTTGACTATAATAAGCAACAAATAATAACATAATACAGTGACTGTTGCCGCTTCAAGTGTCCAAAAAACAAAACGTTTCGACTATAAAGTCTTTATCAAGCGACGAGTTACAGTGCCGGTACGTTTCCACATTAGGTATCAGACATGATTTATTTTTTTTTGGTAGGGAAAGAGATCAGAGGAAGGGCTCCACTATCAAGAAATAAGACGTTGGGACTACCATAAAATAAGGGGTAGGGCGGAGACCAAGTATGTCCTTCACGTCCCTTTTCAAAATGTACATTTTTTTTCCCATTCCCTCTCTCTATTATTTGTTTTCACGCCCATATTAACTTACATATTTCTATTTTAACTCTTTCGGTACGGAAGCTGTTTATCAATGCAACAGAAGAGATTTCAGATCAAAATTCAATCTACATATTTATATTTATTAAACATATAACATATTCTATACGAAATTTTGATAACTGAAGAAGCTATTATATTTCACCGATACCAAGTTGATACAAGGCATGTAAAAAAGAATATGCCTTAATGACGGTTCACACTAATCAAATTGAATGTGACGCACTGTGCGGAGAAACGTATGGAAAGAGTTAAGCACATATTGTATATAAACAATTTATTAATGAATAACTTCGAGTAATTAGCTAATGAAAACAATTATTTCAGAAACACACACATTCAAGACACAAAATAACAAGGACAAACATTGACGTCAATGGTAACAATATTCTTTTTATTTCTTCCTCATTTGCTCTTCAGCATCGAGGGTAAACAAAATTTGAAATCTGTGGCTCTTCTGTTGGCCTCTGCTGCTCTTGTTTCCTAGTGTTTCTAATATTCCATCAATCCATCTTTTCCGCGAACGGCGCTTGAGTCTGGTGTTCTCGCAACGTTTATTGCTGGCTCGTTGTGTTGTTTTTGGTCTATCTGTTTTATCGCGTGGCCCAACTATTTCCTCTGTTGTTTCTTTATGTATTATATGGCGGGAATTATTTCTAGCCCCCCCCCCCCCCAAGTTTTTCATTTCTGATCTTAACTCTCAGGCTGTCATTCGTCCAACACGTTTCGTCTGGTAGTGGTTATTTTTCTTTTTGCTCTTGCATCTAGGATCCAGATCAACCAGGTCCAGGGTCCAACACAACATTGGGAAGATTGAGAGAAGATGAAGATTGTATTGTAAAGTGCCTGTTGTACCTCTAAGGTTACATGGCAACAAACAGGTTCCAGAATTCAAGTACAATTTACACGCGACTGAAGATACTCTACAGAAACTGAAACAAGACGACAACTGAAACATTAGCGATCACAAGCAGAGAATGGATGGCACAACTGTCGTCATTTCTTGAACATTCAAAATCCAGTAATAAGTAGTTTAGCGACTAAGACGCAGGACAAGTCGTAAAAATGCGGAACGTCAATACAACAGTCCAAGTTAACCGTTTCAAAATTGCAGAGTAAAATCAGTCCATGTAAACACGACTTTCAAATTCGAATGAAGGGGGAAAAAAATATGTTCACAAAAAGCTAAAAGCAATATAAAACTGGATATTGTTTACACTGTCTGCTCTGTTGTAAGTTGATGTATATGTGTGTTATAGGAATATAGTTTCCCCCTCCACCAAATAATACACACCCACAAATATATACACACACACATATACACACATATACACACACATATATACACCCACATATATACACCCACAAATATACACACACAAATATACACACACAAATATACACACACAAATATACACACACAAATATACACCCACAAATATACACACACATATATACACCCACATATATTACACACACATATATTACACACACACAAATATACACCCACATATATACACCCACAAATATACACACACATATATATACACCCACAAATATACACACCCACAAATATACACCCACAAATATACACACACAAATATCTTTAAACGGGGTTTGTTTACCAACAAGGAAGTACACCTTTAAGTTTCAAAGAAACTGGATCAAAGTAATTCCTAAAAATCACAATACTGAGCTGTACTCTACGATCTACAGATTCGCAAAGCATTTGCCAAAATAAACACGACAAAAACAGGTCAATCGAAACAAAATGAACACGAGCGTCTTCGTCAACTTGTTGTAGTCGAGCTAATACAAATTTGTGGAAAGTACACATGCTCTAGCATATAGTCTCCGGGACTTTACGCATGAAGAATTATTGATGTTTAAAATAAAACAAACCAGGACACAGAGGGAAATAAGTTTTAGTTACTTCACATTTCAAACGTTGCCTTTTAGCACCAAAGGTGAAATGGGTGTTCGGGTCAATGATTTCATTAGTTCGTAGAAAGTCCTCGTGATTTCTGACTTCTATACACTGTATTCTAAAGATAATCAATAACCTAAGATATGCTGATGACACTGTACTACTAGCAGAAAATCCTAAAGACCTACAACAATTGCTTAATGTGATAAACATATCAAGCAAAAAATATGGACTAGATATGAATATCAAAAAGACTAAAACTATGATCATAAACAAAGAAAATTCTCTAGTCCTACAATTAAATATCACAGTTGAGGGAATACATCTGGAGACAGTCCAGAGCTACAACTACCTGGGACATACTACTGTATGCCCAATGATGGAAAATGTAAAATTGAAATAAACAAAAGAATAGGTATGGCAAAAAGTAATTTTAATGCCATGAAAAATATACTAACAACAAAACAAATATCAGCAGGGCTGAAATTAAGAATGGCAAAATGTTACATCTTCTCAATATTCCTGTATAGTGCAGAAACATGGACATTAGACAAGAAAACAGAACAGAAAATTGAAGCCTTTGAAATGTGGATTTATAGAAGAATAGGTACAATTGGATGGAAACAAAAGAAAACAAACGATGAAGTTTTAAAACAACTGAAAATAAAAAGAGAACTACTAAATACAATTAAGACAAGACAAATGAAATTTTTGGGGCTTGTTAAAAGACACAACAGCCTACTAAAAGTAATATAGGAAGGGAAAATACAAGGTAAAAGAGGCAGAGGCAGACCAAGACTAACATGGACGAGTAACATCAAAAGATGGACAAGTCAATCTATGACAGCCTGCACCATCAAAGCAAGAAACAGAGTAGAATGGCGATCCATGGTAGCCAACCTTCGTTGCGGAGAAGGCACTTGATGATGATTCTATAGTTTGTTCAGGAATTCGTGCCCACAGAGTTTATTAATTATCTCGGAAACTAACTGATGAATTTTTTTGTAATTCTTTTTCGTGAAATCTTATTTTTTCACCGACCTTCAGTCTGATTTTTTGCCCTACTGTCATGCATTTAGGAAAGATTTTGCTTATTTGAGGTATGTAAAAATAGGATTTTCTTGCTTGTCCTAAATTTTAGGATTTTACAATACCCATATTTATTGTAAATTGTAGCTCTGCCCTGTTCTTTTAACGAGTGTGTTACTGTCCAAATTGTGTCAGCCATTTCATCGTTTTATTTCTTGCTGCAATCAAGCACCCGTCACGGTTGATTGTCTTTTTATATTTTAGTTGATTTGCATCCTTCCAGGAAGACAAAATACCACTGCTTCTTTTATTATATTACACATTAAAAAGTGATTAGAACAAAAAAATGTCTCTTAACACTTAACTTTTGTGGTTGAATATTGTTGCCTTCCTCGAAACTCTCACATCTGCAATTTCTGTGGTCCTTTTGTTAACAGCATTAACTACGGAAATATTCTTTATATATATATATATATATATATATATATATATATATATATATATATATATATATATATATATATATATATGCGCCGCTAAAGCGAAGTCGTACGCCGGCAACAGTCCAGTTTTGACAAATCAAGTGTTGTGAATGCGACCTTCCAACGTCTAGACTTGATCTGCGCTTTACGTCACATTGGTGCTGTTTATGACCGTTGTTGGAATTCCTTGACGCAAGTTATTTCCATGTTATTAATTAAATGTAAACTACTTCGTCAGCCGCAGTTTTATCTCTTTAGGAAATTTGCACCGTGTTTTGTTCGTCGTAGGTTGCTTTCACTAGCGTAACCAGGAATCTAAAGGGAGCGAAATTGTCTGTACGACAATGTTGTGTGCTACGTCATCGTAATGGCTCATCGTACATCCCTAGACCGGCCTACGATAATCTTACGGTCTGTTGTTTGATGTGCGACGGGGATAATCTGACGACTGTGTGTCTATATTTTCGAAATTGGAGTCAACAACGATGGCCTAACATCATCAAGCGATATACATTTTTTTTTTAAATACGACGATCATCATTTTCAAGAGGACGTGAACTTCCGGTATATTGTGGATAGGCGGCGGGAATAATTGAAGGCTATGCATGAAAAGTGTTCCTTGTTGCAGTTTCCTCATATTCCAAGTCCGGCTTGTTGCAGGAGCTACTGAGTTAAGTGGTCTGTGCACACCGTGAGCTGTGTGTCTCATCCGTTTTGATCATGTTTCGATATTCCAATTGTTTACGATGAATGCTGATATCGTATGACAGGGAACAGTTGGCTGTGTTCACTTTCTGCGCGGTTTCGCCTTATGTCTTTTGGCATGTGCTGAGACTGCTACGATGGGGTCTACAGTTACCTTTCTTTGTTTGGGAGATGAGATATTAATTCGGATGATTACGCAGGCACGGGCGGTTGAGCAATTATGGATTTCAATTCGTTTGCAGTGATACCGGGGTCTTCCATAACCAAATAAACAAATATATATATATATATATATATATATATATATATATATATATATTTGTTTGATTTAGCTAAAAATACGTTTTGTGTGTGGTATCACATATTGAAACCACTTCCATACAATATCAGCTTTAAGAATTAAGTGACATGTACCAGTCAGGACATCATCATCCATAAATGTTGCACATTTCCAAGATTAAAACTAAAATACCAGTTTTTGTGGTGCCTCTATTAACAGACTACCCTGTCTAATCTGGCCAAGCGAGTAGGGATCGAAGAGGGAAGACAACCCGATACTCAAAAATGTGCTGAGGTCGGATGTGTTGGGGTGAAAGGCGCAAATATCACAGTTAGCTTGCAAAGCACAACACAACGCAGACACGCCCACTTAATGTCCTTTTAATGGCGGATGATGAAGAGGTGTACTCCTTTAGTCATCGGGCGAACGCAGCAAGCAAGATGACAACAAAGAGCTGTGACGCGCTATCCCAATTTGGTTCACTACGTCATCGTTCTATATTCTGCCTCTGTGGCACCGATTACTCTCAAAAACATTGAATGAGCCTGTCAGCAGCAAGGGTGTTTAGTGAATCAGTTCTTCGTGATGCCCCTAGAAAACGAATAACGAATCTAATCTGGCCAGTATAATAGTTGGGATCGAGAGGGAAGGCAATCGGGGCTAGTAAATGTCATGATGAAGAGGGATGTTTCGGTCGAAATACGCAAATTAAACGCCCACGACGCACATACGCCCACTTAACGTTCTCTTAAGGGCGGACGATGAATAGAACGACAGAAACAATTTTAGCCGTCAGGTGAATATAACAATTTCAGTCGTAACTTGTGTCCACGTTTGACATTGGTAGCAGAGTATTGGGTGGAATAATGTGATGCACTGCACTATATTTGTGCTTCAAGATTTTTTTTTCAGCTTGCCTGCCCATTTGTGGCGTCATCCGAAGCAACCAATCAGAAGGTTCATAGTCGTTATTTATGTCGAGCAACCAATCAGACAAGGTTGACAGTTGTTATCTATGTCGAGCAACCAATCAGAAGACTCATAATCGTTATTGAGTTATTTGCGGGTCATTATCATTGCGCTCTGGACACGTCCATAGGTGCTCAGATCCCCTCCTCAGGGAGTCCCGCAGTTTACAGCGACTGACGACTCCAGTTCTATGTTGGTTGATAAGTCTTCTTACACGGCCACTAAGTTTCTCATTTCTGGCTGTGCCCATCTTAACTTCCATTTCCATCGTACAAAGAAGTGACGTGGATCTGTGTTTGTCGACTCATAATCGCTATCTATGTCGAGCAACCAATCAGAAGACTCATAATCGTTATCTATGTTGAACAACCAATCAAAAGACTCATAATCGTTATCTATGTTGAACAACCAATCAAAAGACTCATAATCGTTATCTATGTTGAACAACCAATCAGAAGACTCATAATCGCTATCTATGTCGAGCAACCAATCAGAAGACTCATAATCGTTATCTATGTCGAGCAACCAATCAGAAGACTCATAATCGCTATCTATGTCGAGCAACCAATCAGAAGGATCATAATCGTTATCTACGAGGGGAGGTCAAAAAGTAATGCACGCCAATTTTTTTCTCGGAAACTATTCGGGCAAAATGTGTGAAATTTTCACAGATTGTAGCTGAACATCCCCTTTACACTACCTATTTTTCAACATAATCTCCGTCCAAGCGTATTGCCTTACGCCAACGCGAAACTAAGTCATGAATGCCTCGTTTGTACCAAGTTTTGTCCTGCTCGCGTAGCCATTTTTTAACTGCACGGATCACATCCTCATCATTGTCAAAGTGTGTCCCACGCAGGAATTTTTTGAGTGGTCCAAACAGATGGAAATCTGAGGGAGCCAGATCAGGGCTGTAAGGAGGATGGGGCAGTACAGTCCAACCAAATTTGTTGATTGCTTCCCGTGTTACCAGACTTGTGTGAGGGCGTGCATTGTCATGTTGAAGCAACAAATCTGCAGATGGCTTATTAGGCCGAACTCTGTGGAACCGATTTTTGAGTTTTGTCAGTGTATTGATGTAAGCTGTCGAGTTGATTGTCTCACCTCTTGTCATTACATCAACAAGAATCACACCATCATGTCCCAGAAGACAGTGATCATCACCTTTCCGGCTGATGGAGATGTTTTGAATTTTTTTCTTTTTGGTGACTGCGGATGATGCCACTCCATTGACTGCATTTTTGTTTCAGGCTCATAATAATGTGCCCACGTTTCGTCACCGGTAACAATTTTTGACAAAAACATTTCTCCTTCAACACCGAAACGCTCCAACAATTCAGAACAGAATGTTTTCCTTTGAACTCTGTGATCATTTGTTAGGCACCGAGGAACCCATCGAGCGCAAATCTTTGAATATCCGAGAGTTTTAAAAATTGCGATTGCACTTCCCTTGCTGACTGTAAGCTGCAATGCCAATTGCTGACTAGTGATACGCCTATCCTTACGAATAATGGCATCAGCCCGGTTTAACATGTCTGTGCTGGTAGCCGAGGCAACACGTCCAGAACGCGGTAAATCATGCAGCTCCACTCGTACACTTTCTGCAGCTTTAATTCTCTGAACCCAGCGACTAACTGTGCTCCTATCGACTGCAGGACATTTGTACACTGCACACAGTCGTTTATGAATGTTTGCCACAGTTTCTTTTTCCGCAACCAGAAATTCTATGACAATTCGCTGTTTGTAACGGACATTGTTGAAAAGCTCCATTTTAACGGTTCATAGATTGCGTAATATTTATCAGAATGCTGTGCAATTTGGTGCACATAATTGGAACATGTCATATTCCAAGTGTGCAAAATTTCATATTCCTATCTTTATTATTAGCCGAGAAAAAAATTGGTGTGCATTACTTTTTGACCTCCCTACGTATGTTGAACAACCAATCAGAAGGATCGTAATTGTCATAAATAGTCTGTTGTCATTTGTTCATATATATATATGACTATACATAGAATATAGTACAAGTACAATTATGAATAACCACTGACCCATAGATACAATACTACAGGCAAAACTACATGGGCTCCTATAAGAACTATAACTAACATTAAATATATATATATATATATATATATATATATATATATATATATATATATATATATATATATATATATATATATATACAAGAAACGATATTACACATATAAATAAAATACTTCAGGGGAACGAAAAGAGAGAGTGACAAAGATTTATTTGCCTGAAGCATGCACATTCCTTAATTAACGCTCGTCACACTCGGCTCCACTAGTGTACAATTACCAGCAAGTGGATCACTACAGTACCAATCGCTCTTATGTGTATATCAGCCTCGCTGTCAATCATTTCTGACGTCACAGTTGAAAAACTACCTACAGTGAATTGTATGTCACTTCTAGGGATGAGTTATGTCGCTAGTTTACTGCCAAAACCGTGATATTTGAGGTTTTAGGCCCGACACATCCGTCTTTGTTACGGGTAGGTAGTGGTGCCTAACAATTTTGCCCGGGGACAGCGGCCATTTTTGACCAACTCTTCTGAATGTTTAACTGTCTAAGGTTTCTTAAGCACTTAAAAGTGCGCGAGTGCACTCGAGGGGACCCGTGTTTATTGCCGTTATCCGAGACGGCTAGACATCGGATCTCACTACCCAGAGACCAGGGGAGGTCTACGCCACGAAGAAACATCGGAATGAAAAAAAAAAATTTCTAACCGACTGTGGTAAGATTTAAACCCGCGATCTTCCTGTCTAGAGACAGACGTATTTACCCTAAACCACTCCAGCCCTTTTCCCCCATCTATTTAATTTATACTATTTCTTTATTTTATTTCTCCTGTACTTTTTTCAGAATGTGTATAATTCTTTCTATTTTTGTTTGCGACAAACACAGATCGTGGGCGACAAAGAGAGAAAATACTGGATAGCTTGGTGTCATGGCATGGAAAACAGTCAACAACAGAACTGATACGATGCACTGTAGATAGAAGATTGTGGAGGGTTATGATCACCTACGCCAACCGGTATGCCACATGATGATGATTGTTGTTGGATTCTTTGCATCATCATTACCAAGCACGCTAGTGTGTGTTCTTAGTCCACTTGCGTCTGACAATGTCAAGTGAACACAGAGTGCTCGTTATGTTGTTCAAAGTGAACACAGTGCTCGTTATGCTGATCAAAGTGAACACAGAGTGCTCGTTATGTTGTTCAAAGTGAACACAGTGCTCGTTATGCTGTCAAAGTGAACACAGTGCTCGTTATGCTGTCAAAGTGAACACAGAGTGCTCGTTATGCTGTCAAAGTGAACACAGTGCTCGTTATGCTGTCAAAGTGAACACAGTGCTCGTTATGCTGTCAAAGTGAACACAGAGTGCTCGTTATGCTGTCAAAGTGAACACAGTGCTCGTTATGCTGTCAAAGTGAACACAGAGTGCTCGTTATGCTGTCAAAGTGAACACAGTGCTCGTTATGCTGATCAAAGTGAACACAGTGCTCGTTATGCTGTCAAAGTGAACACAGAGTGCTCGTTATGCTGTCAAAGTGAACACAGTGCTCGTTATGCTGATCAAAGTGAACACAGTGCTCGTTATGCTGATCAAAGTGAACACAGAGTGCTCGTTATGCTGTCAAAGTGAACACAGTGCTCGTTATGCTGATCAAAGTGAACAAAGTGCTCGTTATGTTGTTCAAAGTGAACAAAGAGTGTTCGTTACGCTGTTCAAAGTGAACAAAGAATGCTCGCTACGCTGTTCAAAGTGAACAAAGAGTGCTCGTTATATTGTTCAAAGTGAACAAAGAGTGCTCGCTACGCTGTTCAAAGTGAACAAAGAGTGTTCGTTACGCTGTTCAAAGTGAACAAAGAATGCTCGCTACGCTGTTCAAAGTGAACAAAGAGTGCTCGTTATGTTGTTCAAAGTGAACAAAGAGTGCTCGCTACGCTGTTCAAAGTGAACAAAGAGTGCTCGTTATGCTGTTCAAAGTGAACGCGGAGAGAAAGTCAAGTTTGTTTCTTGTTGTTCCTTTTAAGTGCACCCAGCCTTAAATGTGTTACTGATAATGTGTTTATGACGAAATAAAGACGGCCTGGCGAAGAACTGACAGCAACACTCAGGAAATGTACTTGTGGAAATATGAGCACTGACATCGTATTCCTTAAACACCACAATCAAGGCGGCAAGGGGATTTTCGTTTCCTCTTTTCTCAAGATAATATATATAGTAGTTTATGTGTCTTATGACATGGCGGAAAATTATCTCTACTGAGATCTCACTTTCCCTCGGTTTTGCTATATTAAATTTATCTCTCTCTTTCTCACTTCTTCTTCTTCTACCTTTTAGCTCCCAGTGGAGCATAGGTCTTCAACAAACACTTTCCAAGTCGTTCTGTTTTTTGCAATTCTTTTAAGATCATTCCATGTCTTCCCCATCATCTTCATCTCTGCTTCAATCTGTCTTCTCCAAGAATTCCTTGGTCTTCCTCTTTGTCTTTTCCCCTGGGGATTCCAAAAAAGGGCCTGTTGTGTAATACTCTCAGTTGGTTTCCGTAGTGTGTGTCCTATCCATCGCCATCGTCTTCGCTGTATTTCTTTATCCACTGGTATTTGACCGGTACATTTCCATAATTCCACGTTAGTGACTTTGTCCTGCCATTTCCATCCCTTTATTCTGCGCAAGCATCCATTAATGAAAGTCAGTACCTTCGTGATTGTCAATTTTGTTATTCTCCATGTTTCACAGCCATATAATAGAACCGACTTAACATTGGAGTTAAAAATGTGTATTTTTGTATTTAGCCTAATTTCTTTGGATTTCCATATGTTTCCCAGTGCAATGAAAGCTCCTCTTGCTTTTGATATCCTTATTTTGGTATCGTTTTCTGTTCCTCCCTCTTTATCTATATTACTGCCCAGATATATATAAGATTGTACGTCTAGTAGAGGTATTTCTCCTAGTTTTATTTGGTTATTGCCAACTGCATTAATTCTCATAATGTTGGTCTTATCTCTATTAATCTTTAGTCCTAGCTGTTGTGATCTCTCATCTAATATACTCATTTTATCTTGCATCTGTTGGTGGCTGTGTGATAGGAGAGCTATGTCATCAGCAAAGTCTAAATCATCAAGTTGTTTGGTCAGTGACCACTGGATCCCATTTCTGTTGTTTTGAGTTATTTTCATAATCCAATCTATGGCCAGTAGAAAGAGAAATGGAGACAGAAGGCATCCTTGCCTTACTCCTGTTCTTATTTCAAATGCTTCTGTAAGCTGTCCTTCATGCACCACACTACATTTTGTTCCTTCATACATTGTTTTTATCAGGTTAATAAACTTTATGGGGATTCCATAATGACTCAGCAACTTCCAAAGCATTCTTCTGTCTAAACTATCAAATGCCTTTTCGTAATCTATGAATCCAATATAAAGTGGGGATTTTAGTTCTAAACTTTGTTCAACTATTATACGTAGAGTAGTTATTTGATCAGCACATGATCTGTTCTTCCTAAAACCTGCTTGTTCATCTCTCAAGTGTTTCTCTATAGCCTCTTTTAGTCTCTCCAGAATGATTCTGCCTAATATTTTTCCTGGCACTGATAGTAGCATAATTCCCCTATAATTTGTGCACTCCTGTAAACTTCCTTTCTTTGGTAGTTTGATCATATAACCTTCTCTCCAGTCTTTAGGTATTTCTTCCCTCTCCCAAATTTTATCCAATAGATTATGTAACATCTTGGTAGAGGTGATAATATCTGCTTTGATGGCTTCCGAAGGAATTTCATCTGGTCCTGTGGCTTTACCATCTTTTAATAGTTTCATGGCTTTCATTATTTCTTCTTTGCTTGGTTTTCCGCAGTTAACGTGTAATTCCTCTTCTGCTGGTAGTATATCTGGAGGATTATTTGAGCCGGGTCTGTTCAAAAGTTCTTCAAAGTGCTCCTTCCATCTCTCCATTTGTTCCCTTATATTACTAAGCAGATTTCCTTTCTTATCTTTGATAAAGGCGTTGATCTGTTTGTATTTTCCACCTAATTTCTTTGTGCTGTTCTACAGTTCTTTCATATTCCCTTTATTTGCTGCTTCTTCTGCCTCTTTAGCTAATTCATCTATATATTTCCTCTTATCCCTTTTAATGCATCTTCTCACTTCTTTGTTCACCTCTGTGTAAGCTTCCTGTGTCTTGGCTTTATTACTTCTTGTTTTGCTTTTATTTATGTCTGCTTTCTTGTTCTTTCTTTCTTTAATTTTATCCAGGGTCTCTGCTGTCATCCATGCCTTATTCTGGCGTTCTCTTTTCCCCAGTGTTTCTTCGCATGTCTCTTTCCATATATTTTTTACCTGTTTCCAATGATCTTCTATATTTATTGTATTTTCTAGTTGTTGGAGGACTTGGTATTTGTTTGATATTGTGACTGCGAATTTATCTTTAATTCCTTGTTCTTTAAGAAACCCTACATTGAAATACTTTCTGCCCTTATTCGTTGTAGTATACCTTTTTAATTTAATTTTAAGTTTGGCTAACAGAAGATGATGATCAGAAGCTATATCTGCCCCTCTATATACTTTTACATCCTGTAAGGATGACTTAAACTTATTATTAATACATATGTGATCAATTTGGTTTTCCGTTCTATGATCTTGTGACACCCATGTAGCTTTGTGTATTCTTTTATGTTGGAATATTGTTCCTCCTAGGCTCATTTGATTAAGGGCGCAGAAATTCACAAATATCTCTCCATTCTCGTTTATATCTCCAAGTCCATGTTTTCCCATAATCTCTTCGAAGCCTCTGTTGTCTGATCCTACCTTAGCATTTAGGTCTCCCATCAAGATTATAATATCCTTGGCTCGTCTTGCATCCATCTGGCATTGTAGCTGTTTATAAAAATCATCTTTAACTGGGTCATCTTTATCGTTGGTTGGTGCATAGCATTGTATAATGTGTAATTTTATTTTGTTTTTGGTTGTTCTAAATGTTGCTCTCACCAGTCTTGGTCCCTTTCTCACTAAGATACACATATCTTTGTATAAAGTTTTGAAATATGAGGCAATATGACCATCTGAAATATGGGAGCCGCGATAGCTCAGTGGTTAGTGAATTTGGCTACAAAGGACAAGATGTAGGGTTCGATCCCAACCGACGGCTTCCGGGTTCACCCAGCCTTAAATGGGTACCGGATTTTTCTTTCTGGGAAAGTAAAGCGGCACGGGCGTAATACCGACCACATTACCACAAAAATCATGTGCCGAAGGTTTATAAAAATTATGGCCACTAACACCATATTCCCTATACGCCACTTGGCGTGACGTGGGTACACTTTATTTTTTTTTATGACCATCTGAAATGCTGGCATATATATATATATATATATATATATATATATATATATATATATATATATATATATATATATATATATATATATATATATATATGCTGACGGTATTGTCTTAGGTGCGGACAAGCTCGCTAGCTGTGCTGTCGTTGGAGACAAATAATAATAAATTAATATTATTATAGAGGGAAACTTCCGAAAAAGTTAGCTAAGTGGCAGTGTTCCTAAGAATTCGGCTTCTCGTGGCAAGGCGCAGTGCCATGGAGTACGGGTTCCATCCTGCTTCGGACCATATATTATTCTTTGTTTTTTTTCTGTTCTTGTTTATTTGTTCTTTTTTTCTGAGTGCTGTAGTGCATACCTCTTCCTCTTATGATTCCCTGTGCTGTCGTTGAAGACAGTCAACCAGTAGATCAGGCGGACGTCATTAATGTCCTCCAAAATGCGGGAAGGTCACATGACTTTTATAAATATGAGTCCACGTCTCACCTTCGGATGAGAGAGATGGAAGTAAAGACGTGTACATTCTGAAATGAGAAGCTTAGTGCGAGCATAAGAGGACTTAACCCACACAGAACTAGAGTCGTCAGTCGTTGAACGCTGCGGGACATGCTGAGGAGGGGATCTGACCAGCAACGTGTTCGGAGTGCAAATGATAACCCACAAATAACTCAATAACTCAAGTGTCTTAGGCAAAGCACTATCTCAATTGAATTCGTCCAGTTGGCATAATAAGGAAACGGTCGTATCCATCATGGCAGCACTTAGAAGGTGGTGGCCAGGGGTGGTTGGGTCATGAGAGGCGAATGGACAACAATCGTATTCCCAAATAAGTATTGTGTGGCGAACTTAGGGACGGAAAGAGACCAAAGAGTAGACCAGTGCTAAGATATAAGGACATTTGCAGGGCTTCCTTGAGTGAGTTCTCTATCAGTGAAAGAAACTGGGAAAGTATGGCATCCGTATCATCATCATCGTGTGCCCTCTCCGCAACGAAGGTTGGCTACCATGGATCGCCATTCTACTCTGTTTCTTGCTTTGATGGTGCAGGCTGACATAGATTGACTTGTCCATCTTTTGATGTTACTCGTCCATGTTAGTCTTGGTCTGCCTCTGCCTCTTTTGCCTTGTATTTTTCCTTCCAATATTACTTTTAGTAGGCTATTGTGTCTTTTAACATGCCCCAAAAATTTAATTTGTCTTGTCTTAATTGTGTTCAGCAGTTCCCTTTTTATTTTCAGTTGTTTTAAAACTTCATCGTTTGTTATCTTTTGTTTCCATCCAAATCCACATTTCAAAGGCATCAATTTTCTGTTCTGTTTTCTTGTCTAATGTCCATGTTTCTGCACCATACAGGAATATTGAGAAGATGTAACATTTTGCCATTCTTAGTTTCAGCCCTGCTGATATTTGTTTTGTTGTTAGTATATTTTTCATGGCATTAAAATTACTTTTTGCCATACCCATTCTTTTGTTTATTTCAGTTTTGCATTTTCCATCATTGGTTATAGTATGTCCTAGGTAGTTGTAACTCTGGACTGTCTGCAGATGTATTCCCTCAAATGTGATATTTAATTGTAGGTCTTGAGAATTTTCTTTGTTTATGATCATAGTTTTAGTCTTTTTGATATTCATTTCTAGTCCATATTTTTTGCTTGTTGTGTTTATCACATTAAGTAATTGTTGTAGGTCTTTAGGATTTTCTGCTAGTAGAACAGTATCATCAGCATATCTCAGGTTATTGATTATCTTTCCATTAATGTTTAGGTCTGGTATCTCTGAGATGATTTTAAAGATTTGCTCAGTGTATAGATTGAACAAGCTTGGTGATAGGATGTATCCTTGTCTTACTCCTCCTTTTATGTCCATGGGTGTAGAGTTTTCCTTGTTATATCTTATTATCCGTAGCACACAGAAAACCGATATTCGAGAACGCCTGAATGTCACAGTCACAAGACAATAGGCGCAAGAGAAAGGTGAAGATGCCAGTCACCACAAATACATCTTGTTCATGCTGCGGTCGAATCTGTCTATCCATCATTGGTACATTCAGCCACGAGAGAAGTTTAGCAAAACAACATCCAGCATAAGACAGTAAGATATTACTAAATCATGATTGCTTGATACCAACTGTCTGTCAAAAAAGCTCTCTATCTCTCTCTCTCTCTCTCTCTCTCTCTCTCTCTCTCTCTGTCCGTGTGAGCGCGCGCGTGCGAACTTCCGGTCATCATTGCTCGTGACGTGAGCTAAATGAATGTACATCTTCACAACATCCACGCTCAAAATATTCTATTGTATCATTTACGCCCCACAGCTTCTTACCTTCCGAATACCGTCTGCAGCAGGCCTGTTGAAATTCCACAACTAGTTAGAACTGGCATTAAGTCACGACCCCTCAATGTCAAGGAACGTCCAGGCCTAAATAACACATTATCTTACGTTCTGATAGAAATCTACAGTCAATAACCAGCTGGCACCGGAACCGATGTCACGGCTTATCACAAACTATAAATACCCATCAGTCACGCGTGGCCGTCTCGCTTGGCAAATAGCTGAATGTTAAATACCACACCAAAGCTAGATACAATCACACAAACTGAATACGATTACTCACAATTAATGTCCGGATGTCACAGACGGAAGCAATTATGGTTACAAAAAGAGTCATTCCCACTCAACTTTTCTTTTAGGTATCTTTGTTGTAATGCTTCCCTTGTATTCATTCATGAGTCTTCCCTTTTCCCCATTACATGGTCTTCTGTTTTTGCCTTTATTTACTCTTCTTATTCTCCAGACTCCCTTTACTTTATTCAGTTTAAGTTTATACTTCCTACTTTCTCACTTATAACACCCTCTATCTTAACATGTATACCACTACGTCAGACCTATTTCCCAGGGGAAAAAAATCCAGTACCAGTTAACCAGACTGAGTTAACTTAGACGTAGTAAAAGTGATAAATGAACCCGTCCTGTTGTCAACGGTAAGCAATCTTAACTACCACGTTGCCGAAATTTACATTATATAATGTCTGTGAAGCACTCGTGTACTAGGTCACGGAAGTTGGAGATTTCCTCACTGTTGTTACATAAGCCCGGTTCTCATTCTTTATTCAGTTGGATTGACTGGGTAGCTTCGAACCTCCATCATTTGCATTAACAAGTTGGTACCGCTGATAAGTTACTGTAAACATTAACGCAGTCTTCTTAAGACTAAAGAAGTCTGCAATTGGGATGTAATTATTATCAAGGAATTAAGCTGGCTGTAATGATATTAAGCCTTCAACTGTTAGTACAAGGGGGACAACACTCTCAGTAGTACCAAGAACATCAGAGTTTTAACCATGACCATAGGGGTCTCGTCAATACTTGTAAATAGCATTGGGGGTCTCACAAAGACCATCACGGGTCTCACCAAGACCATGGGAGTTTCACCAAGACCATCAGGGGTTTCACCAAGACCATCATGAGTCTCACCAAGACCATCATGGGTCTCACCAAGACCATCAGGGGTCTCACCAAGACCAACATGAGTCTCACCAAGACCATCGAAGTCTCACCAAGACCATCTGGAGTCTCACCAAGACCATCGGAGTCTCACCAAGACCATGGGAGTCTCGTCACGACCATGGGAGTCTCACCAAGACGATGGGAGTCTCACCAAGACCATTTGAGTCTCGCCAAGACCATGGGAGTCTCACCAAGACCATTGGAGTCTCACCAAGACCATTTGAGTCTCACCAAGACCATGGGAGTCTCACCAAGACCATGGGCGTCTCACCGAAACTATGGCGGTCTCACCAAGACCACTGGAGTTTCATCAAGATCACGGGAAACTCACCAAGACCATGCGAGTCTCACCAAGATCACGGAAGTCTCACCAAGACCACTGGAGTTTCATCAAGATCACGGGAAACTCACCAAGACCATGCGAGTCTCACCAAGACCATGAGAGTCTCACCAAGATCAGGGGTCTAAAAAATACCATCAGGGATCTCATCAACAGGCTCTCACTAACACGATCATGTTAAGGTCACATGGATAGATTCATAATAAATTGAAGAACATTTGTTAAAGAAGGAACCTCCCGAGACGAGAGACAAACATAAATGATACAAGGACACGAGTGCTCTCTAAGTAGATGTATCCGTCCTTGTACAATCGACAATCTACAGTATGTATAATGGTCGACATTAAGTGTCGGACAAGTGGCTGGGGAATATTGCTAGTTTCATTTGGGGGAGTTTTGCGCAGGCTCGAGTGTTTTATTTATTTGTTTTTAAATCTGAAGCTGACATTTTACTTCATAAGAGAATCCGAAATTACAGACTAAGACTACTCGCGGCAGAAGACATCATCATAATTAATTGTCGTCTCCCCATAGAAGATATTTATAACTGAATATAGAGTTAGAGATTGTTGTTCTGATTGGTTATACTACCGGCAGTTTTATAACTGAATATAGAGTTAGAGTTTGTTTATAACTGAATATAGAGTTAGAGTTTGTTGTTCTGCTTGGTTATACTACCGGTAGTTTTATAACTGAATATAGAGTTAGAGTTTGTTGTTCTGCTTGGTTATACTACCGGTAGTTTTATAACTGAATATAGAGTTAGAGATTGTTGTTCTGATTGGTTATACTACCGGTAGTTTTATAACTGAATATAGAGTTAGAGTTTGTTTATAACTGAATATAGAGTTAGAGTTTGTTGTTCTGATTGGTTATACTACCGGTAGTTTTATAACTGAATATAGAGTTAGAGATTGTTGTTCTGATTGGTTATACTACCGGTAGTTTTATAACTGAATATAGAGTTAGAGTTTGTTTATAACTGAATATAGAGTTAGAGTTTGTTGTTCTGCTTGGTTATACTACCGGCAGTTTTATAACTGAATATAGAGTTAGAGATTGTTGTTCTGATTGGTTATACTACCGGTAGTTTTATAACTGAATATAGAGTTAGAGTTTGTTTATAACTGAATATAGAGTTAGAGTTTGTTGTTCTGCTTGGTTATGCTACCGGCAGTTTTATAACTGAATATAGAGTTAGAGTTTGTTTATAACTGAATATAGAGTTAGAGTTTGTTGTTCTGCTTGGTTATACTACCGGCAGTTTTATAACTGAATATAGAGTTAGAGATTGTTGTTCTGATTGGTTATACTACCGGTAGTTTTATAACTGAATATAGAGTTAGAGTTTGTTTATAACTGAATATAGAGTTAGAGTTTGTTGTTCTGCTTGGTTATACTACCGGCAGTTTTATAACTGAATATAGAGTTAGAGTTTGTTGTTCTGATTGGTTATACTACCGGTAGTTTTATAACTGAATATAGAGCTAGCGTTTGTTGTTTTACGGGGTTATACTCTTCATCATCATCGAGTGCCATCTCCGCATCGAAGGTTGGCTACCATGGAGCGCAAATTCTACTTTCTCTCTCTCTCTCTCTCTCTCTCTCTCTCTCTCTTGCTTTGATGGTGCAGGTTGTCACTGGCTGACTTGTCCATCTTTAGATGTTACTCGTCCATGTTAGTCTTGGTCTACCACTGCCTCTTTTACCTTGTATTTTCACCTCCAGGATTACTTTTAGCAGGCTGTTGTGTCATTTAACATGCTCCAAAAATCACATTTCTCTTGTTTGAATTGTGTTTAGTAGTTCTCATTTCATTTTTAGTATTTGTAAGACTTTATCATTTGTTTTCTTTTCTTTCTATCCAGTTCTACCTATTCTTCTACAAATCCACATTTCAAAGGCTTCAATTTTATGTTCTCTTATGTTTATCTAATGACCATGTTTCTGCACCATACAGGAAGGTTGAGAAGATATCACAATTTCCTATTCTTAGTTTTAGTCCTTGTTATTTGTTCTGATGTTAGCATATTTTTCAAGGTATTAAAATTACTTGTTGCCATTGATATTCTTTTGTTCATTTCAGTTTTACATTTTCTATCACTGGTTACAGTATGTCCAAGGTAGTTGTAGTTCTGAAATGACGAAAGTCTATTCCTTAATTTAGATATCCACTTGTAGGTTCTGAGAATTATATCAGAAGATAATGAATTGAAAATTGACTGTAGGCATATTCAATCAGAGTTTTTTTACGTGAGTTTCAAGGTCAACAATGCAACAGGGGTCAGCAAGGAGCCGTTACAACTTGCAGTGACATAAGATTATATTCTACTCTATCCATGGAACCAGTTTCCGTGCAGGGATAAAATTACCTATATACGCTGCATCAACTCTCAGTTTTCCCCAAATGCATCTGTAAATTCGGTTGACAAGGTGGCTCTGTGCACGTCCTACCCATCAACATAGGCGACGATTTTAAATCTCCTTATTTGCCTCTTACGACATGCGTGGCATGTAACAGTGGCGCTATCATCTTTTTTGCCCTTCACCCGTAGGGGCCGCGGTAGCTACACGAGGGGGGGGGGGGGGTGACATGAAGGCAGTGTATCGAAACACTTGCCCGATAAATGTGGATACTTCTAGTACCCAGAATGCCTCACGTCTAAAAAGAATTACCTGTTACCTTCGACCCAGACTTCAACACGTCGGAATTAGGCAATTGTGGAGGGGTAAAGAAAGAAACAGAACTGACGGCTTTTCCAGGATTAGCTAACCTGAGCTATCCAGACCCTACTTCACCTCTTCCCGGTGCCCCTAGCAACAGACTAACCAGTCTGGTTTGGCCAAATGAGTACAGATCGATAGAAATGGCGATTCAAAACTAAAAAATGTCATGCTAGACACGGATGTGTTGAACCAAAAGGTGTAAGCATCGCAATTTTACTGCAAACGGCAACACAACGCATTTGCGCCCATGAAACGTCCTTCTAATGACGGATGATGAAGAATAACTATTCCTTTAGTGATCGGATGAACGCGAAGAAAAATAGGCCACCGTGGGAGCAAATATCAAAATAAGTTCAAGAGACCTGGTTGAACTCCGTTACATAAAACGTTAACTAAAACCATTTCTCTAGTTCCCACAATCCCCCAGTCCTGTCAAGTACATAATCTAACAACTGTGAAAGGAGACAGGAAAGAGGCGTTTCCTTACTAGCAACAACTGTCCATCAAGATCTGACAAGGGCGGTCAAAACTGGTTTGGTATTTATAAATGTCATTGGATAATTACGGCACTCGACGTCGTGTTTATAGTGCAACTACATTCATAGGGGACGTGCAATTTATGCAAAGGCATGTCGACAAAGTGCACTTTAATTATAAACAAGGGATTCAGTCACATACAATTAAACTGTGAACTTTGAACTGGTATAATTTACGTTGTTGCTTTCAAAGATGTTCAATATGTATGTTGTACGTGAATCGTTCTGAAAGTAATGCGTGTTAATTTCTGTTACAACGTATTTGGGGAAATAATATTAGAGGCTTTACTGATGCGTACTTTATGATGTTTCCTCGTGTACTTCTATTATTGTTTTCCTCAGTTACTTACTGTTTGTTATCCTGTGTCTGTGTACTGCTGTCAGTTTTTTAGACGTCTTTGAAATACTGTATTGTTTTCTTGTAAATGTGAGATGTACTGTCCTGTTTTCTTGTATGAGTGATCTACTGTCTTGTTTTCTTGTATGAGTGATCTACTGTCCTGTTTTCTTGTATGAGTGATCTACTGTCTTGTTTTCTTGTATGAGTGATCTATTGTCTTGTTTTCTTGTAAGAGTGATCTACTATCTTGTTTTCTTGTATGTGTGATGTACTGTCCTGTTTTCTTTTATGAGTGATCTACTGTCTTGTTTTCTTGTATGAGTGATCTACTGTCGTGTTTTCTTGTATGAGTGATCTACTGTCTTGTTTTCTTGTATGAGTGATCTACTGTCTTGTTTTCTTGTATGAGTGATCTACTGTCTTGTTTTCTTGTATGAGTGATCTACTGTCTTGATTTCTTGTATGAGTGATCTACTGTCTTGATTTCTTGTATGAGTGATCTACTGTCTTGTTTTCTTGTATGAGTGATCTACTGTCTTGTTTTCTTGTATGAGTGATCTACTGCCTTGATTTCTTGTATGAGTGATCTACTGTCTTGTTTTCTTGTATGTGTGATCTACTGTCTTGTTTTCTTGTATGAGTGATCTACTGCCTTGATTTCTTGTATGAGTGATCTACTGTCTTGTTTTCTTGTATGTGTGATCTACTGTCTTGTTTTCTTGTATGAGTGATCTACTGTCTTGTTTTCTTGTATGAGTGATCTACTGTCTTGTTTTCTTGTATGAGTGATCTACTGTCTTGTTTTCTTGTATGAGTGATCTACTGTCTTGTTTTCTTGTATGAGTGATCTACTGTCTTGTTTTCTTGTATGAGCGATCAACTGTCTTTGGTTTTTCTTGTACTATATCCGTGACTGCCTTCTTGCATTTATATGTAATTGTTTATTTCTTGCATACATCTTAACTTAAACTCCTACTGATATAGAGACTAGGTTATACTATAGTACATTCTAAATGAAGGGAACAAAAGGAAAATGAAATAATGAACACATCGCGCAGTGTGGAGTAGCTGAGCAAACCTGTTTGTCACTGACAATTCCTTATTTGCTCATTTGTACCTTTTCAAAAATATAATATACACATCATTCTTATATTACACAATCAAGTTGATTAGAAAAAAAAGCTCTATCTTAAAATTGTGACACTTGTGGTTAATGAAGATAAATTATTGAATTATCGAAACTTTCAAATTTGCAAATCTTTGAACTTTTAGTTACGCACATTATTTTACTCCAATATAATTCACATATAAATACAAAAAACTAAAAAAGTTTACTTTTAGCGTGTGGTGTCACAAATTGGAACCGCCTCCTGCAGCATCAATTTTAGGAATGCGAGGAATGTACAAAACATTGAACATCTACATCTAAAAATTTTGCTACCTTTCCAAGACTATAGCTAAATTTTATGTATTTTGTTGTTTTAATGCCATGAAAAATATACTAACACGAAGGCAAATAAAACAGGGCTAAAACTAAGAATAACAAAATGTTGTATCTTCTCAACATACATGTATGGTGCAGAAACATGGACATTTAATAAGAAAACAGAATAGAAAATTGAAGCCTTTGAAATGTGGATTTATTGAAGAATGAGAAGAATTGGATGGAAAGTAAAGAAAGCAAATGATGAAGTCTTAAAACAAATAAAATTAAAAGAGAACTACTTAGCATAATTCAAACAAGACAAATTAGATTTTGGAAATAGGCAGACCAAGACTAACAAGGATACATAATATAAAAAGATGGACAAGTCAGCATATGACACCTGCACTATCAAAGTTAGAGACAGAGTGGAATGGCGCTCCATGGTAGCCAAACTTTGATGTGGTGATGGCTCTCAATGATGATTAGCTAAAATGTCACTTTTATACAAACACAAGCTGCCGTACTGATCATGCTTTCAAAGTTACCAGCATTTAAAGCTTCTTGATAATACCAAAGTCGAGAACCAGAGCTGATCAACAGACATAAATACAATGGAGGTCCCGGACAAATGACCTGGCTGAATTATATTACTGATACAAGATGGACGGCAAAACTAAATAAATGTCTTAACGAGGTTACCTATGTCAGGCCGATATGCGGGAATAGAGTAGATCGTTGTAACTGTAAACTTGACGCAACATACTCCTTTAACTGTAAACTTGACGCAACATACTCCTTTAACTGTAAGCTTGACGCAACATACTCCTTTAACTGTAAACTTGACGCAACATACTCCTTTAACTGTAAACTTGACGCAACATACTCCTTTAACTGTAAACTTGACGCAACATACTCCTTTAACTGTAAACTTGACGAAACATACTCCTTTAACTGTAAACTTGACGCAACATACTCCTTTTTTCGGAGCAAATAATAAAAAACGAATCCTAACGTAACAAGATTGTCAAGATCTAAAGCCAAAACTGAGTGAATTAAAGTTACAAGCAAATATTTTAGGATTTGGTATGAAAGTGCATTGAAAAGTAGAACGATCCAAAGCTAGATTTGTGAGAATGAACTTTATTTTGAGGCCAAGATTGCCTGTTTGGTCACGAACCGTAACTTTTTAAATAATGGCGTGCATACCAGAGCTCAATGTCAGTTTGTCTTAACAGCGGATTATGTTGCCGGTTAAACAAATAAACCTCAAGCCAAAACAAAAATGAGCCAGACCAAATTAACTCTAAACCGCACAGACCGTTTCTCAAATGTCTACCAGCTTGAACTATTGATGCACGAATGTGCATCTGATACAACATAATTAAAGCAAAAAAGAAGAAAGATCAAACAAAGTAATCAGCACAGTGATAGAAGCCTATTAATATTTGTCTAGAATAAAACTAACAACCAAGATTAAAAAAAAAAAAAATCGTTAAAATTGTCTTCGAGAGAAGTCAAGTAAATACTGAAAGATTTTCTCTAAATCCACATCATCAAGTACCGTACCTGCTGGCGTAGGCGATCATGTCACTCTAAAGTTTCGATCTCGACAGTTATTTATCATTTCTGTTGTTGACTTTCTGCCAAGCCATTCTATAAGATGTCCGGTATCTTTTCTCCTTGTTTCCCTCTATTTCTTCGTCCTTCAATTTTGCCAGTTGTCGCAATATATACCAGCTGTTCCCTTCTCATTGCATGGCCAACAAATTATGATTGTTTCATCCTAATTTTGGGAATTAGCTTTCTTTTTGTTTTCGCCTCTTTCTTTAAAAAATCATGTTAAATGGAGAAGTTTTCTTTGAGAGCAGTATTGTTAATGGATAATTCTCTGACAGCTGTAGCGTTAAACAAAGATGTTTTCTCTGAGAGAATCCGTGTTAAATGGATTAATTTCTCTGAGAAATAAAACAGTAAATTGAGATTGAGAAAGGTAACATGAAAATATTTGAGTGTGGGTGTGCGCGCGCGCGCGAGCATGCGATTTTGTGGTATCTTTTACTATGTAGAGTAACAGCTAAAAAATAAGTTGCGGTACCAACGCTAAATGGCCAGACACATACAACTTGACAACGCTATATGGCCAGACACATACAACTTGACAACGCTACATGGCCGGAAACATCCAATTTGAAAACAAATATATAGCCGGACACATACAACTTGACAACGCTATATAGCCGGACACATACAACTTGACAACGCTACATGGCCGGAAACATCCAATTTGAAAACTATATATAGCCGGACACATCCAATTTGACAACGATATATGGCCAGACACATACAACTTGACAACGCTACATGGCGGGAAACATTCAACTTGACAACGCTATATAGCCGGACACATCCAATTTGACAACGATATATAGCCAGACACATACAACTTGACAACGCTACATGGCGGGAAACATCCAACTTGACAACGCTATATAGCCGGACACATCCAACTTGACAACGCTATATGGCCAGACACATACAACTTGACAACGCTATATAGCCGGACACATCCAACTTGACAACGCTATATGGCCAGACACATACAACTTGACAACGCTACATGGCCGGAAACATCCAACTTGACAACGCTATATAGCCGGACACATACAACTTGACAACGCTATATAGCCGGACACATACAACTTGACAACGCTACATGGCCGGAAACATCCAATTTCACACCGCTATATGGCCAGACACATCCAACTTGACAACGCTATATAGCCGGACACATTCAACTTGACAACGCTATATAGCGGGACACATCCAACTTGACAACGCTATATGGCCAGACACAACCAACTTGACAACGCTATATGGCCGGACACATCCAATTTAACAACGCTATATGGCCAGACACATCCAACTTGACAACGCTATATGGCCGGACACATCCAATTTAACAACGCTATATGGCCAGACACACCCAATTTGACAACGCTATATAGCCGGACACATCTAACTTCAACTTGACAACGCTATATAGCCGGACACATCCAACTTGACAACGCTATATATCCAGACACATCCAACTTGACAACGCTATATAGCCGGACACATCCAACTTAACAACGCTATATGTCCAGACACACCCAACTTGACAACGCTATATAGCCGGACACATCCAACTTGACAACGCTATATAGCTGGGCACATACAACTTGACAACGCTATATAGCTGGACACATCCAACTTGACAACGCTATATAGCCGGACACATCCAACTTGACATCGCTATATGTCCAGACACATCCAACTTGACAACGCTATATAGCCGGACGCATCCAATTCGACAATGCTATATAGCCGGACACATCCAACTTGACAACGCTATATGGCCAGACACATCCAATTCGACAATGCTATATAGCCGGACACATCCAACTTGACAACGCTATATAGTCGGACACATTCAACTTGACAACGCTATATATCCGGACACATAGAACCTTTGACGCCACTATAATTCTTGGGACCGAGCGTACCTTCAATCTACTCCAACAACTTGTTTCCGGAAACCAACGCGTCAAAGTTCTTGTCAACTCTTACTCAATGACCCTCTGAAATAAGTAAAAAAAAAAGTAAAGGGCTCCCGTCACGTCAAGTGGCATATAGGGAATATGGTATTAGTGACCATAAATTGTATAGACCTTCAGCACATGATTTTTGGGGAAATGTGGTCGATATTACGCCCGCTTTACTTTCCAAAAAAAAAAAAAAATCCGGTACCCATTAAAGGATGGGTGAACCCGGACCCCGTCGGTTGGGATCGAACCCTACCACTTGTCCTTTGTAGTCCAGTGGCCCTCTGAAAGTACGGGGAAATGTTCCTTGTACCCGTTAAAGGGGTTGTATTAAAAAAATAAATGGTACAGATGTGAAACAGGTGCAAAGCGTTAAATACTTGGGCACAATAATAACATCAGATGGAAGATGCACCACAGAAATAAAAAGAGTAGAATAGCTCAGGCCAAAATGGCATTTCAAAAAATAAAAAACGTCTTGCGCAACAAGTCTATGTCAGGAGAAGTGAGAGAGTACATCAGTGGTATATAGAGCCAATTCTGACCTATGGAAGTGAATAATTGACAGTAGACAAACACATGAAAGGAAGATTAGAGGCCAGAGAGATGGGATTTCTCAGAAGAATGTTGAAAGTTCCCTGGACAGCTAAAAAGACCAATGAAGAAATTCTCAAAGAGGCCAACACAGTAAGGGAACTAAAAAAAAAAACGTCAGAAAGAAACAAACGACATTTTTCGGGCACATCATGAGAAGAGGAAAGTTGGAATACTTTGTTACACCGCAAAATACAGGGAAAGAGAGATCGCGGACAACAAAGAGAGAAAATACTGGATAGCTTGGTGTCGTGGCATGGAAAACAGTTAACAACAGAACTGATACGATGCACAGTGAATAGAAAATTGTGGAAGGACATGATCGCCTACGCCAACCGGTATAGCACACAATGATAACCCCTTTAAGAGTATGTGGTACATGATGTTAATGCCCATATTTTTCAATGACCAATGATCTTATAGGTGCCTTGCCATGTGTCATACTTTCTCCGGGCATCAATTTAGGGATGCTTACCACGAATGCCAATAAGAAAGTGATTTAGTTGTTAGCAGTTACCTAACTTCCCCCATTCAACGCACAATGGATCGGTCCTACATGAATGTTTCTGTTCCAGTTGTACATTAATATTTCTGTTGAAGGGGAGGGATAATTTATGCATCGAATGAAGATTACATACGGCAGACACAAACAAAATATAATCGATGGAAAATGAATGATGTATTTATCTTTAGTTATGGAAAGCCCCAGTATCACTGCAAAACGAATTAAAATCCATACTTGCTCAACCGCCCGTGCCAGCGGAATCATCCGAATTACTAACTCATCGCCCAAACAAAGAAAGGTAGCTGTAGTCCCCATCATAGCAGTCTCAGCACACGCCAAAAGACATAGGCGAAACCGCACAGAAAGTGAACACAGCCAACTGTTCCCTGCCATGCGATATCATCATCATCGTAAACAATTGGAATATCGAAACATGATCAAAACGGATGAAACACACAGCTCACGGTATGCACAGAGCACCTAACTCAGTAGCTTCTGCAACAAAAATCTTCGACGCTCTAGCTTTGTTGTTATCTTCGACGCTCTAGCTTTGTTGTTTGTTGTCTTCGACGCTCTAGCTCTGTTGTTTGTTATCTTCGACGCTCTAGCTGTGTGTTTACCTTCGACGCTCTAGCTCTGTTGTTATCTTCGACGCTCTAGCTGTGTGTTTACCTTCGACGCTCTAGCTGTGTGTTTACCTTCGACGCTCTAGCTGTGTGTTTACCTTCGACGCTCTAGCTCTGTTGTTATCTTCGACGCACTAGCTTTGTTGTTATCTTCGACGCTCTAGCTTTGTTGTTATCTTCGACGCTCTAGCTTTGTTGTTATCTTCGACGCTCTAGCTTTGTTGTTATCTTCGACGCTCTAGCTTTGTTGTTATCTTCGACGCTCTAGCTTTGTTGTTATCTTCGACGCTCTAGCTTTGTTGTTATCTTCGACGCTCTAGCTTTGTTGTTATCTTCGACGCTCTAGCTTTGTTGTTATCTTCGACGCTCTAGCTTTGTTGTTATCTTCGACGCTCTAGCTTTATTGTTATCTTCGACGCTCTAGCTTTCTTGTTATCTTCGACGCTCAAGCTTTGTTGTTATCTTCGACGCTCTAGCTTTGTGTTTATCTTCGACGCTCTAGCTTTGTTGTTATCTTCGACGCTCTAGCTTTGTGTTTATCTTCGACGCTCTAGCTTTGTGTTTATCTTCGACGCTCTAGCTTTGTTGTTATCTTCGACGCTCTAGCTTTGTGTTTATCTTCGACGCTCTAGCTTTGTTGTTATCTTCGGCGCTCTAGCTTTGTTGTTATCTTCGACGCTCTAGCTTTGTTGTTATCTTCGACGCTCTAGCTTTGTTGTTATCTTCGACGCTCTAGCTTTGTTGTTATCTTCGACGCTCTAGCTGTGTGTTTATCTTCGACGCTCTAGCTGTGTGTTTATCTTCGACGCTCTAGCTTTGTTGTTATCTTCGACGCTCTAGCTTTGTTGTTATCTTCGACGCTCTAGCTTTGTTGTTATCTTCGACGCTCTAGCTTTGTGTTTATCTTCGACGCTCTAGCTGTGTGTTTATCTTCGACGCTCTAGCTTTGTTGTTATCTTCGACGCTCTAGCTTTGTTGTTATCTTCGACGCTCTAGCTTTGTTGTTATCTTCGACGCTCTAGCTTTGTTGTTATCTTCGACGCTCTAGCTTTGTTGTTATCTTCGACGCTCTAGCTGTGTGTTTATCTTCGACGCTCTAGCTGTGTGAGCTACCTAGGTAGATTTTTTTTTAAAAATAAACAAAACTATCTTGCTAAACGACTGCTAATATAATAAATATTTTTCTTCTTCCTTCCTCATTTGCCTTTCAAGGTCGAGAGGAGATAAAAATTTGCGGTCTTTTGCTCTTCTGTTCGCCTCTGCTGCTATTATGTTTCCTAGTGCTTCTAATACTCTGTCAATCCATCTTTTTCATGGTCGTCCCTTGGGCCTGGTTTTCTCGCAACGTTTATTGAGGGCTCGTTGTGTTGTGTTTTGATCACTCTGCCTTGTGACGTGGTCAAACCATTTTATCTGTTGTTTCTTAATATAGTCTATAAAAGTAAAAGCAAAGTACCCCCGTCACGCCAAGTGGCGTATAGGGAATATGGTGTTAGTGACCATAAATTTTACAGACTTTCGGCACATGATCTTTGGGGTAATGTGGTCGGTATTACGCCCGTGCACGAATAACTTTACCAGAAAAAAAATCCGGTACCCATTAAAGGCTGGGTGAACCGGAGCCGTCGGTTGGGATCAAACCCTACCTCTTGTCCTTTGTAGTCCAATTCACTAACCACTGACCTATCGAGGCTCCCACTATTGCTCTTGGCTGGTTTGTATTGGGTAAAGTAGCTGTACACATGATTAAGTTGTGTCTACAGCATGTATTCATAAAGTATAGAGTGGAAATGTAAGCACAAATTGTCGAATTATTTCTTCAGTATATTTTATGATGAAATAAACAGCCGAATTGGTAAGGCATCTACGACTTTCGACAAACTCACAGAAAGGGCCTGGAACAACACGAAACTAACACTGAAGACTAAACTCTTAATATATCAAACTTGTGTGCTTAGCACACTATCATATGGATCTGAAACCTGCACGACATACTCAAATCACGAAAAAAAGACTAAATGTCTTCCACATGCGATGTCTCCGCAGAATAATGCACATCAAATGGCAGGATAAAATAACCAACTTAACTGTCGTGCAACGTGCTAAGACCCCAACAATCATGTCGATGCTCAAATGTCGAAAACTAAGATGGCTGGGGCACGTCCAGCGAATGGAAGAACGCATCCCCAAGCAAATACTTTATGGTGAACTAATACAGTGGAAAAGACAAATCGACCTAAACTACGACATAGAGATATCTGTAAATCATCTCTGAATGACTTCTCCATCTGTGAAAATGACTGGGAACATCTGACAAGTGATCGCACATCATGGAGAACATGTATAAGGAATGGTATAACATCATTTGAGACCGTGCTAAGGCAAAACTTAGTAGAGAAAAGACTCATGAAAAAGGATGGAAAACTATGTGGACCAGTGGGACTGACTTGTTCATTCTGTGACCGCGTGTGTTTGTCAAACATTGATAGAATTAGCCACGAGAGAAGCTGCTCGACAAAAACAAAACCTAAAAAAAATACACAATAGCCTCCACTAAACCGTCTGACAAGACGAAAAGGGCCATATATATATTTGGCACCATTACAGTAGACATAAATTTCATCAATAGATGACGTAAATTCATAAATCTTTTCCAAGTCACTGCACAGCGTCTTTATAAACACCCTGCCCTGGACATGGACTAAAAGCTGTCACCGAATCATATGTGACTGCTTACGTTAGGACCAATAAACCAATGCTGATCAAGATCCTATTTCACCTCGTCGCTGTGACTTTAAAAACAGATTAACCATCCTAGCTAAGCAGGAAGTGATGGAAAAAGGGAGACTGATGACGTAATTACGCCATTTAACGTTCTTTTCTTTTAAGGGTAATGTTGAATAGTAGTAGTCGTAGGGTAAAATGAGAAAGAACTATTCAGTCCCTTGCACACAAGATCACCGGTCGACATGGCACATGATGATTGCACTAAGCATATGGGCGTGTTATAAAACGTGTCTTGACTTTTTTTTTTGAGCAGGGCTTTTCACCTTACCTCCCCAATCTTTAAAAATAAAAAAAAGAACGAAATACACGTTCTTATTGTTAAAATAATTAGAGTCAACAAGTAGTTCCCCGCCCCTTACAGATAAGATCACAGGACAGCAGCTTTCATAGTCACTAAACTTACTGGCAGATTCTCTCTCACTCTCACCCACACACACTCCCCACACACACCCACAATCGTTTTTCATCTCAAAATGTTATTTTAATTTTAATCTTGGAAATGTTGCGACACTTTCGGTTGACAATGTATAGAGCCTAGAATCATCATCATCGAGTGCCATCTCCGCAACGAAGGTTGGTTACCATGGAGCACCATTCTGCTCTGTCTCTTGCTTTGATGGCGCAGGTTGTCATAGGCTGACTTGTCCATCTTTTGATGTTACTAGTCCATGTTAGTCTTGTTCTGCCTCTGCCACTTTTACCTTGTATTTTCCCCTCCAGAATTACTTTTATTAGGCTGGTGTGTCTTTTAACATGGCCCAAAATCGCATTTATCTTGTTTGAATTGTATTTAGTAGTTCTCTTTTCATTTTTAGTTGTTTTAAAACTTCATCGTTTGTTTTCTTTTCTTCCCTTCCAACTCTACCTATCCTTCTATATATCCACATTTCAAAGTCTTCAATTTTCTGTTTTGTTTTCTTGTCTAATGTCCATGTTTCTGCACCATATACGAATGTTGAGAAGACATAACATTTTGCTATTCTTAGTTTTAGCCCTGGTGTTATTTGTTTTGATGTCAGTATATTTTTCATGACATTAAAATTACTTTTTTCCATTCCTATTCTTTTGTTTATTTCAGTGTTACATTTTCCATCACTGGTTATAGTAAGGCCAGGGTAGTTGTAGTTCTGAACTGTCTCCAGGTCTATTCCTTCAATGTTGATATCCACCTGTAGGTTTTGAGTATTTTCTTTGCTTTGTTATTCTTCAAACTGATATTGCATGGAAGTGGTTTCAATTGATGATATCACACACACACAACGTGACATGTTTATCTAAAGTAAATATTCAGGCTTGATTGACAGTTTGTGTGTAGTTAAAGCTCATAACAAGAA
Source organism: Megaustenia siamemsis (assembly GCA_032433765.1). NCBI lineage: Eukaryota > Metazoa > Mollusca > Gastropoda > Stylommatophora > Ariophantidae > Megaustenia > Megaustenia siamemsis. The sequence goes on along the minus strand of JAVIAB010000106.1, from coordinate 14,971,946 downwards.
GATCAAAGATTGACACAATTACGAGAGTTTCGGGGATGCAATATTGAATTGTTTTAACAGCAAAAGGTTTTTTTGCATTTAAAAACACACCTTCTTCCATCAATTTTAAAGTATACAATAAGTCTACAATAAATATAAGTATACAGTAAATATACAATGAGAGACATATATTTGTTTATTCTTCCTGGACAGACAAATATGTCAAATCAACTAAAGCATCATGGTCAAACATACTCGAGTACGTATGCTTTTTTGAACCAGTTTGCCTTAGTCTGTGCACCAACAAAGAAGTGGTTGACACGCTTTCTAAAATCGTGTACAAAACAAGCCTCTCCGCCCTCACAGGGGGTTATGGCCACATTGGCATGTACATGAAAAAGTGAGGGATTCATTTTTTTTTAAAATAATAATAATTAGAAAAGACATATTTTGTGTAGATTAACGTTCCTTCTCTGCGTACACCTCTAGACGTCAATATTAATGAGTTTGAAGAAAATGTTCGTCAGCTCAAGGCTGGTGACATCTCCATACAGCTACACCTCTAGACGTCAATATTAATGAGTTTGAAGAAAATGTTTGTCAGCTCAAGGCTGGTGACATCTCCATACAGCTACACCTCTAGACGTCAATATTAATGAGTTTGAAGAAAATGTTCGTCAGCTCAAGGCTGGTGACATCTCCATACAGCTACACCTCTAGATGTCAATATTAATGAGTTTGAAGAAAATGTTCGTCAGCTCAAGGCTGGTGACATCTCCATGCAGCTACACCTCTAGACGTCAATATTAATGAGTTTGAAGAAAATGTTCGTCAGCTCAAGGCTGGTGACACCTCCATACAGCTACACCTCTAGACGTCAATATTAATGAGTTTGAAGAAAGTGTTCGTCAGCTCAAGGCTAGTAACATCTCCATACAGCTACACCTCTAGACGTCAATATTAATGAGTTCGAAGAAAGTGTTCGTCAGCTCAAGGCTAGTGACATCTCCATAGTGCTTGTCCCGGTATGGTAACGGTGATGGCCTCAAGAACCTTCTCTGTTCATCATATGATGGGCCCTCTCGAAGCCAGCAAAAGGCCCGCATTCTCACTACCCGGCAGCACTCCACGAGGTGAGAACTATATCGTTTTCTTCTAGATAGTTCCACAAGAATTACGTTGAACTTTTATGCAAGGCATGTCGCCACGTGCATCCGATTTCAACATATTTGTGTCTCGCTTTTCCTGGTCCCAGCCTTCCGATTTGTCCGGCTTTGGTGATCCCTTGGAGACATTGCTACCGCTGGAACAGAACTTGGGGAAATGGGCACACAGGCTTTTCTACAACTTTGTAGTGGAGACACATCATAGGAGCATTTTGCACAAGTGCTTTATAGATTCTTCTTTCTTTCTTCTTTCTCTTTCTCACTGATACCTAAAAGGTGTCGTGGTTATATCATTTGTCGTTCTTACGCTGCTCGAACTGTCTGAATTAGTGATTTTGTTACATGTCTCTGTCACTGCATCCATCAATCTTCTTCTGGGTTTTCCTCTTGGTCTTTTTCCATGCATTCTCGAGAAGAACGCCCTTGATGGTGATTGTTAAGGATTCATTCTGACCAGGTGGCCAAACCATTTAAGTTGTTGTTGTTCTATATTATTCTTGGCAGGGTTTGCTCCTACCATTTTTCTTATGGTTTCATTTGGTATTATATCTCTTCTTGTGTTTGTTACTTTTCTCAAGCATCGCATCTCACATGTATTGATCTTTCTTAATTGTGATTTAGAAAGGGTCCATGTTTGACTTTCATAGCACAAAGTTGGTATGAAAATGCTATTTATCATTTGTTGTTTAGCTGCTATAGAAATGTTTAGATGTCTTAACAATGGTGAAAACTGGTATGTGACAGCATTTGCTTTTTGTATTCTCATGTCAATTTCTCATTTTACGGATAAAGTTTTAAATGCATAAAACCTCATTTTATAGTAAAACATCTATTGGGTTATAATGCTGCACGGATTCCGAACTGATTGATCCGTTATGACCGGGGCCGTTAAAACTGGTTCATGCCAGAACTTAACCTGATATACAATGAGCGAAACTTGTAATTAAATAAATGTAATTTAGAAAGACAACATTTAGCCGCGTGCTACGCTATGCACAACACGAAATATGTAAGCTACAGAGCGACAAGGACCCTCGTCCGATCCTCGTCAAATGGGACAAGCAATCCGTCACGTTTTTATGTACTCCCTGCACAAAATGTCGTGCCGAACGGACCCCTCTCCCCCAAATAAAAGTCTAGATAAGGTAAAAATATACAACCCATAAGCCAGACTCATACATTAGGTCATCTTGGTTTGGTTAGTTCACGTATGGCCAGCTTTTATTCCTCATCTCTAGCGAAGTTCACGTGGACTGAATTTTGCGTGAAAATTAATTTATCCTATTTTTTTTTCACACCAGTAGCCGTGCGCTCAAGTTGTCCCTCGACATTCAGGCAGGTATTCTTCAACTTCAGATGTACTTTTATTGTCGATAATTTTGACGTTGTTTTTTTTTTCTTCCTTTTTTTGTAGATATTTTTGGTAGACATGTCAATTTAACTCGACAGCGACCTACTCTTTCCGATTTTCAACTGCCAAGTGTTCTTTAGCGTGGGTAGGGTGCACACGGGACCTCTGTGTTTTTTTTTTTTTGCCGGTAACTGAGATGGCAACACAGCGGATCTTGCTACTGCTACACATGACCGGGAGAGATCTCTCTCTCTCTGCGATCAGGACTCAATCAGAGTAGGACTCCAGACTCTCACACGAAGACAGCTGTCTGTCAAACTTGTTAGATCCACTCCGCTTGAATACCTGTTAAAACGTTGCACTGTGGTCTGCGCCAGTGGCCCAGTGCATCCGATTTCAGCCAGCATTTTGTTCAGGTTTGCTTTCCTTAGCCTTTGATTGTCCCCAATCTTCCTGCAAGGCAGCAGATGATCTTTTCTGTAGGGGGATTCTGCCCTTAGATGGTCGGCCCCCCCAGGTTTACGAGCACCATCTGCCCGAGTCATTAGAGGTGACTAACACAGACATGCGACTTGGAATATGAGGAAACTGCAACAAGGAACAGTTTTCATGCCAACTGTTCCCGCCGCCTATCCCCATATACCGGTAATTCACGTCCTCTTGAAAATGATGATAGTCGTAGCATTTGATGATGTTAGGCCATCGTTGTTGACTCCAATTCCGAACATATAGACACACAGTTAGTCGTCAAATTATCCCCGTCGCACATCAAACAGCAAACCGTAAGATCAGCGCACGGCCGGTCAAGGGAACCATTACGATCACCTGGGGAGATGAAAGTCACGAAGAAATCACTTCTTCGAAGTTAAACCAAACAAATCCAACCGCATTCGAACCCAGAACCTCCTTGTCCTGAGGTCATCGCCTTACCTGTGAGCCACAAAGCTGCCAGACTTTGCAGCCATGGTACACGAGGCTCTGGTTTGTTGCTGGACGCGGCAAGAAAGCCACGCGAAGCCGCTGCGCTGGTGTAGATACAATGAAATAACAATAAGATACCTTAGCTTCGTGGATGAGGCAGGATTAAACAAACCAATGTTTCGTCTCAAAGAGGTCTACAAAGGGTAACAGATGTTAATAGTGTCATTGTACGTGTCTGTCATTATGGGCTAATCGATCTATGTCTGTCTGTCTTGTCTCTAAATATATATATATATATATATATATATATATATATATATATATATATATATATATATATGTTTTTCTGTCTATTTGTCACACACACACATACACCCTTAAGCTTAATTCACTTGTGTGAAAGCACACTTGTGTATTTGCTGGAGATCTGAACCTAATGAGTGAGTGATTTACGCAGACTAAAGAAGGACCATGGGTAGTAAATTCAAGGATTAGCTCGACCACAGTCATCTATAGTATAGTAAGGCCAGCGATCAGAAACAAAATGACCCCACATTTTGTAACATATTCAGCTTTGCCAGCAAGGCTGATTGTGGTTAGAATGACGTCAGCCATATGTATATATCGCATAACTGAAGACGTCACGATTGTGGAGGTTTTCTGTGATTTCCCCCTCTCTATCCACTGGCCTTACTACAATTGATTGTAGTGGCTCGGCAAATGACATGGACTGGATCAATGATGGAACGGTGGTAGCAGCCACTGATATAACTAATATCACCTTGGATTCAACAGGTGTGTTTTCTGGAGATCAGGATGCCCGGGGTTAGCTTGCCCCCCTTCAAAATAAATTAAAAAAAAAAAAAACCACGCTGATGTATTTTAAATCGCGAACTTTAAGAAAAAAAAAAGGGGGGGGGGGGAAGGGGGAGAAAACCCAGGGCTCCGAAATGTTTGAACGCTCAAACACTTAATTTAAGGTCAAACACAGCTCAGCGTCCTGCAGGTGTATTCAAGGTATGCACTATCTCATCTGCTCGTCATACCTTTCTACGTCTCAAACTGTTCTTTTACGTAAAAGTATGTTTAATAATTAATAAAGAGAAGGTTCAGAGATTCTTAAACTCGCTTTTTTGTTTTAAATTCTTGATCATCAGTGAGGGGAAAGCTCGCATCGACGATTTTGAAATTACGTTTAACTCTTTCAGTACTGAAGGTTTTTTTTTTTAAATAAAATTAGGTGGTAGAGATTTCAGAGACATAATATTTCATGCCTTTAAATGAAGTCATCTACATGTTTATATTTATGTAACATTGAACATATTATGTATTAATTTGTATATAATTAAACAAGGAATTATATTTCACCAATGCCATGATTATACAAGACATATAAAAGGAATATGGTTTGATGACAGTTTACATTAATCAAATTGAGAGTGACGCACTGTGCGGCTAAACGTACATGACCGAAATCGACATGGTGCAGGGTGCGTCGAAACGTACTGGACGAGTTAAAGAATCGATAATGGAGGAGTCTAGTCTATTGGCATCAATAGGTTTATTGTTATGGAATCAAAGCGTGGGGGTTGTATTTATATGGTAGCTCAGTAGCTTTAAATGGGCACTGGATTTTTCTTGGAAGGAAAGACTGCACTGGCAGAATACTGACCTTAGTAGAGCCCCCGTCACGCCAAGTGGCGTATAGGGAATATGGTGTTAGTGACCATAAAGGAGTGAGGGAGGGAAGGAGGGAGGGAGGGAAGAAGAAAGAAAGAAAGAAAGAAAGAAAGAAATAGAGGGAGGGAGGGAGGTAGGGAGGGAGGGAGGGAGGGAGGAGGGAGAGAGGGATGGAGGGAGGGATGGAGGGAGGGAGGGAGGGAGGGAAGGAGGGAGGGAGGGAGGGAGGGAGGGAGGGAGGGAGGGAGGGAGGGAGGGAGGGAGGGAGGGAGGAGGGAGGGAGGGAGAAGGAAGGAAGGAAGGAAGGAAGGAAGGAAGGAAGGAAGGAAGGAAGGAAGGAAGGAAGGAAGGAAGGAAGGAAGGAAGGAAGGAAGGAAAGGAAGGAAGGAAGGAAGGAAGGAAGGAAGGAAGGAAGGAAGGAAGGAAGGAAGGAAGGAAGGAAGGAAGGAAGGAAGGAAGGAAGGAAGGAAGGAAGGAAGGAAGGAAGGAAGGAAGGAAGGAAGGAAGGAAGGAAGGAAGGAAGGAAGGAAGAAGGAAGGAAGGAAGGAGGAAGGAAGGAAGGAAGGAAGGAGGAAGGAAGGAAGGAAGGAAGGAAGGAAGGAAGGGAAGGAAGGAAGGAAGGAAGGAAGGAAGGAAGGAAGGAAGGAAGGAAGGAAGGAAGGAAGGAAGGAAGGAAGGAAGGAAGGAAGGAAGGAAGGAAGGAAGGAAGGAAGGAAGGAAGGAAGGAAGGAAGGAAGGAAGGAAGGAAGGAAGGAAGGAAGGAAGGAAGGAAGGAAGGAAGGCTCGAACTGTCAAAAATAAAGCGCCTAGAATTGCATTACTGCATATAATGAATGTATCATAAAGACTATCAGTGTCATAATCTGTCCCAAGACGCGCGCCCACACATGTAATCGTCACCTTTGATGTTGTTAATTGCACCTGTTAATTAGTAGAGACCGTAGCTGGTGAAGTTGATCACGTTACACGGGCTAGATTAGTCGCGTGCCCGCTCTGTTTACAACTTTGATCTCCAACATCAACCGATCACTGCAATAAAACCACTCAGAGCTGAAGTACATTCACATACACAAACTCAACTTGTATAATAGGACCTGCATCACGTGGTTGTATAATAATAAACTGTGGGGGGGGGGGGAAGAAAACTATATAAAGTGTACAACGTGTTAGAAAAGCTATTAACAGAACTTTGCAGCAGGCAGTTTTATCCCCTACAGGTAGCATCTCTACTTCAACACAAAGTGATATCTACTATCACCACAAAGAAACTTATAAGGGTATACTCATTCTCACACTGTGTTATTAGAGCTAAACACGGTCACTAACGACTAAACATAAAAAGAAGCTTGTCACCACAGACATGAGATGTCTGAGACAAGCGCTTGGAGTGACCAGAAAAGACAGAAATGAGGTAATACGAGAAGAGTGGGTATAAGCCAACCTTACACTACGTACAAAAACAATAAATAAAATGGTTTGCCTATCTAAGAAAGAATGTCGTGTGATTCATTACCATACAAAGCATATATTAAAAGAAGAGACGGGAAAAGGGCAAGAGCAGGTCCAAAGTAAGATGGACGCACAACATCAAAGAAACTATAATATCAATTAGCAACAGTTAAGGCTGCCAGAAGAGCCAGAGCCTTGTATCTCCATGGAATAGTTCTGGGTCGTATATAACTCTACAACCTCTGTCTAACCCCGTGGACAACTCTACTACTTAACAAATGGAGGGAAAGTTTAACAGAATTCCTCATCATTGTGGTAAAATTAGAACAGAAGCCAAGCCAGCCTGCGAAAGGTAGAACAACAGAGCTGTTTTGTTAGAGCAGCGGTTACCAACCTGGGGTGAGGGGTCGCGACCAGTAAAGGTTGGGAATCACTGTGTCAATCATCCACTGATTTCAGATCCCCATCTTTAAAAAAAATAGGCAACCGACTGGCAGAGTAAGGTAATAAGTGTAAGGAACAGCAGGAGCCAACAAACCTCAACACATAATTTAGACACAACGGAGAGAACGGCCGACAGAATGGAGGGAGGAAGCAGTGAGTGGATGAGTGAGTGAGTGTGGAAAGGGAGGAAGGAAGGAAGGAAGGAAGGAAGGAAGGAGGGAAGGAGGGAGGGAGGGTGGGGGGGAGGGAGGGAGGGAGGGAGGAGGAAGGAAGGAAGGAAGGAAGGAAGGAAGGAAGGAAGGAAGGAAGGATGGGAGGGAGGGAGGGAGGAAGGAAGGAAGGAAGGAAGGAAGGAAGGAAGGAAGGAAGGAAGGAAGGAAGGAAGGAAGGGGAGGGAGGGAAGGAGGGAAGGAGGGAAGGAGGGAGGGTGGGGGAAGGAAGGAAGGAAGGAAGGAAGGAAGGAAGGAAGGAAGGAAGGAAGGAAGGAAGGAAGGAAGGAAGGAAGGAAGGGAGGAAGGGAGGGAAGGGGGAGGGGGGGAAGGGAGGGAGGGTGGGGGAGGGAGGGAGGTGGGGGAGGGAGGGAGGGAGGGAGGAAGGGAGGGAGGGAGGGAGGGAGGGAAGGGAGGGAGGAGGGAGGGAGGGAGGGAGGGAGGGAGGGAGGGAGGGAGGGAGGGAAGAAGGAAGGAAGAAGGAAGAAGAAGGAAGGAAGGAAGGAAGGAAGGAAGGAAGGAAGGAAGGAAGGAAGGAAGGAAGGAAGGAAGGAAGGAAGGAAGGAAGGAAGGAAGGAAGGAAGGAAGGAAGGAAGGAAGGAAGGAAGGAAGGAAGGAAGGAAGGAAGGAAGGAAGGAAGGAAGGAAGGAAGGAAGGAAGGAAGCCTAACAGCATCATATTATATAAGACAATCACTGGAGAAGTTCTTGAGTCCAGAAATAAACGTTTGGATATCTATGTAAACAAATATAAGGTAGTAGGTATGACCGTGCTCTAATGAGAAGCTCCGTACTCAATCGGTGTCCCTTATCCAGACCACCGCACACTGTATTTATTAACATGCCAATCAAAACAAGACAAACACTTGGAGACGAAACCTTCTTGAGGCACAGGTCACATAAATGACACCTGATGAAGACTGGAAAGACAGAATATGACAGGAACGACTGTTCAGCTCACGCTGAGAGTGTATGTATATATACATAGTGTTTTATATAAAGAAAAAGAAACCCCCAAACATACTTTATTGTGTATTCATCATCATCATTATATGTCAAACCAGTTGCCGTATGCGATCATGACCTTCCACAATTCTCTATCCACAATACATCGTATCAATTTTGTTGTTGACTGTTTTCCGTAGCATGTCATCAAGCTATCCAGTATCTTCTCTTTTTATCGTCCGCCATCTCTCCCTTTGTCTTTGCCAGTTATAACCTTTTATTAAAAATATCCTGCTCCCGGGACGTGCCCGAAAAAATAATGATTGTTTCTTTTTGATGTTTCTTTTTGACGTTTCTTTTTGATGTTTCTTTTTGACGTTTCTTTTTGATGTTTCTTTTTGATGTTTCTTTTTGACGTTTCTTAGGAGTTCCCTTTTGGTGTTGTAGTTAGCTGTAGATATTGAATTGCTTATTGAGATGATTAATTCTCAGTTTGTCATTACTTTATTTCCTTCTTGGCAGTGACTATACTAGTCAGAGATCGCAGCCATTATCTCTACAACTGAGTTCCTCTGCCTGTCATCACAGAGTGGGGACCATAACCGGCACTACTTGTCGGCTGCTCCCACAACACCATCCACCACTTGATCCCTGACTTCACGTAACCCTGATAGAGAGGCTAAACAGGTATACTACATTCATATTTCAGTCAAAGTTGTTTTTTTAAACCAAGAGGTTTCATATTTTAAACAGAGAGCAGATAAACCGATAAAGTCCAGAAACAATGCATGAATGAACACGTACATTAATTGGCTGAAATACTGAACATGTGCGCATGGACACAACGTCTTGCTTTCAACTACCAGATGAAGTCGTTAGTGGTAAGCCACAACAGTCAACTATAGATTTAAAAGCAGAATAGCTCAGGCCAAAATAGTATTTCAGAAAATGAAAAACATCTTATGCAGCAAATCTAAGTCAATAGAAATGAGAAAGAGAGTTCATCGGTGCTATATTGAGCCAATTCTGACCTATGGAAGCGAATCATGGACAGTAAACAAACAAATGAAAAGACGATTATAGGCCACATAGATGGGATTTCTCAAAAAAATGTTGAAAGTTCCATGGACAGCTAAAAAGACCAATGAGGAAATTCTCAGAGGCCAACACAAAAAGGTAGCTCTTAAAAAACATAAAATAATAGTAATACTAGTACTATAGTAAAAAAAAGAGTAAAGAGCCCCCCCGTCACGCCAAGTGGCGTATAGGGAATATGGTGTTAGTGACCATCATTGTTACAGGTCTTCGGCACATGATTGTTGGGGTAATGTGGTCGCTATTATGCCCGTGCCGCTTTAAGTTCCAGAAAAAAAAAACCGGTACCCATTTGTCCTTTGCAGTTCAGTTCCCTAACCACTGAGCTATCGCGGCTCTAGTGCCATTGTAAATCTATATCTGGCTGTAGATGCGCTGTTTTGTGACGTCAAACACTGAGGTTCAAAAGCAGGCATTCTTCATATAACCCAGCTGAAGAGAAACTTGTATCTGACACTTAGTCAAGAAAGCAGAGGCAATTGAGGGAAAGAGAACTGGACCGAGCACTCTCAATAGATGTACCTAAGAAAAGTCGGGACTTACTATAGGTCGTTTCAAAATATTTTGAAGGTGTTTAAAATTCCATATCTCTGCAACCAATTGATTGATAATGCTGAAATTTTGCATATGGTCTTGTGATTTTTTGGTCCCAAGAAGTACATTCATTTCCTCACCAACAAACGTATAGTTTTAAATATTCTTTATTTGAAGTATACAAATTAAGGCATTTTGGTCAAACCATATATTTGGAGGAATTACCGCTTCATATGAGTGAGCACCCACGGACTTGTCATCTTGAACGTAATGCGCGCCAATTTCCTGTTTTAAGCACTAAAAAACACATAAAACGCGTCATAGTTATAATTTTATATCCGGTGCATCCCATTTCCTGTCGTTTTGTTGTGATTTATGTGCAACGGCGTATCCTAATTATTGGGTAATTTCGTTAAATTTGTGATCTGTTAGTCAATGGGTATAAAAGTAAAGTTCCTTACATTGCAATCAGTGGCAATAAAGGTGTATAAATATTTTTGCATAGAAGCTAAGCGTGGAAAACTGTATCGAAGCATCTCAAAGCCAGAAAAGAGAACTATTCACGCATTGGGTATAAGCAAACGCTTTTTCAAACAAGTGCTTAAAGCTAACGGAGTGTCCAGTTCAATCAAGACTAGGACGCTAGGAAGAAAGAAAGTAGTAGATAGTTTTGACAAGGAAGTGATTAGAAGAGCAATTTGTAAAATGTTCGATTCCAAAGAAACTGTGACTTTAAGAAAACTGAAAATTCGACTGAGAGCAGAAAATGACATTGTTGTGTCGAAAACAACATTATGGAGAACTGTTAGAAGCATCGGTTTTACGTTTAGAAAGTACGATAGTGGTAGAAATGTCATCTGCGAGAAGCCGCACTTAGTTTCTATGAGGAGTAAATATTTACGTGAAGTACGGGAAATGCGTAACCAAGGTTATGATATTGTATTTCTAGATGAATCTTGGATAAATTCTCACCACACAAGTGCAAAGAAATGGCAGTTATCAGATGGAAGTATTAAAAGATGTGTACCCACTGGAAAAGGACAGCGTATTATAATGGCACATGCAGGCAGCCGAAAAGAAGGGTTGGTGAAAAATGCAGAACTTATATTCACCTCTAATTATACTGACAACAGGGACTATCACACCGAGATGAATGGCCATATATTTAGAGAGTGGATTGAAAATACTCTTCTTCCAATTCTAGACAGACCATCCTGTCTGGTAATGGACAACGCGTCGTACCACAACGCTGTGGCAGAAGAAGACAAAATTCCTACATCTACCAGTACAAAAGATGTTATAAAGATTTGGCTAAGAAAGGAAGGAATTCCATTTAACGAGGGATTTTTGAAACCTGAATTACTGTCACTTGTTAAGAAATCGCAAAAGACCAAAGTATTCCAAATAGACAAAATCATTCAACAGCATGGTCATACGTGCTTGAGACTGCCCCCTTATCATCCACAATTAAACCCCATTGAACTCGTTTGGGCAAAAATTAAAGGGCAGGTGGCAGCTGAGAATACAAGTTTTAAACTATGCGATATAAAAGGACTGACATATGCTGCTCTATCACAGATTGACAAAGATTTTTGGTGCAAATGTGAAAATCATGTCTTAAAAGAAGAAAATGACTATTGGAAAAAAGATGGACTATCGTTCGTTCAGCCCAGATTAGTAATCAATATGTTAGACTCCTCTGATTCAGAATAAATGAAATAATAATGGACGTTTTTATATGCCCGCATGATCAATCTTTAGCTAAAGTTGATAACGTTTTGAAAATGTAAAGATTCTTGATATGTGTACTGCAGGCATGCAAAGAAACTAAATCACTTTCATATGTCTTGTTTACGTAAAATAATGAAAGTCACATGGAAAGACATAAAATGAACAATGTAGCTCTTTACAGTGAAGAGGATCCCGTGCTTACATCGGACTCTTTAGTCACATGCGTACCCATAAACAATAACTTTGCTTGATATGTCATGCTCGTTATCGCTCGCAACGGATAATTAATTTTTTTAAATGTATTCTTTGTTGTATATTGTTTAAATAGTTTTCATTAATGGAACTGTTTATACGCTGATTTGTTTTAGACCGTCTGTAAAGGCTATAACATTGACATTCTCATAGTATTTTAAAGAAAGTAAACAATAGAAATAGTGTAACCAACATGTATGATGGTTACACATGTGCAGTTCGAACAGAGGAAGGACTGAGCGAATGTTTCCCAATAGAAACTGGGGTTAAACAAGGATGTATTTTATCGCCCTTGTTATTTGGAATTGTTATGGACTTCATAATGAAGAAATGCTGCACTGGTAATAAAGGCATCGAATGGATACAAGGAGACCATTTGGAGGACCTGGACTTTGCTGATGACATAGTTCTCATCAGCAATCAGATAAAAACGATGCAGGAAAACACAAATGAACTATCATCAATAGCCAGCAAAATTGGGCTTGAGGTCAATCATGAAAAGACTAAAGTCATGAAAAGTTTAATTCCAACAAGTGACAAAATATACATGGAAAACAAACCAGTAGAAGAGATCGATCACTTCATCTATCTTGGAAGTCACATTGATCGAGAAGGGGATACGAGCAAAGAAATTAGAATCAGACTGGCTAAAGCAGCAATGTCTTTCAGAAGCCTTGAAAAGTTGTGGAAATCAAAACTCATTAGCACAAACACAAAAACTTAGGCTATTCAAATCAAATGTACTATCAACCCTTACGTATGCGTGTGAAAGCTGGAAAACAACAAGAGATATAGAAACAAAGTTGAACGCATTCGAAAATAAATGTCTAAGGAAAATACTTGGTATAGAATGGAACGAATTCAAAACAAACGAGGAAATTAGAGAAATCGCCAATCAACCACTAATATCTTCAGTAATAAAGAAAAGACGATGGTCATACGTTGGACATGTGATGAGAAGAGATAATAATCGAATAGCAAAGCAAGCCCTCATATGGGAAACAACAGGTAAAAGAAAAAGAGGAAGACCCAGGGAGACACTGAGAAGAACATTGATGAGAGAGGCAAGAGCAGCAGGAATCGGCTCCCTCAATGAGATAGAACTGCTTGCACAGAACAGAGACAGATGGCGAGATTTGATAAAATATCTTTAAAAGAAAACTGCTAGAACAAAAATTCATATAGGAGAAGGTGTATCTTGGTCTACGCCCTATGGGCCGGTTACGGCTCGAAAGGTCAATAGAAACAATAGAAAGTAAACAGTTGATAAACGCCTCCAACTTTCAAGTTGTGTAGAGACGCCTATGTCGAGAAGCTGATTTCCATTAATGTACGGTAAATTATTTTCTCCAGGAGCAAAAAGATCCGTAAATTCACTGAGATCAAAGGAAAGTGCTGCTTCATGATGAAGCATACTTCCTACATCATTAAATTTTGTGAAATCGGTGGGACCTTGGAAAAACAAGGCCAGATGCAAAAAATCAAGTTTGTAAGTGCAGGGAAAGAGGAGATATTTCATGTTAATCGTGAACATTTAGATTTGAAACGACCAATAGACAATATGGGATCTCTGTACATAGCTGGGAAGGTTGGGCGCGGTGATAAAGCAGTGGTTTATGAATTGGTCAGTTTGAGAACTGGCGATCCAATCTCGATTGACGGGCTTCTTCAGCTTTAATTGCTAATCGAAGATTTTTTCTGGGAAAGAAACCGTAATAATATGCCGATGGTGACTCAAACATAAGTGAACTAACACCATATTCTCTACACACTACAAGAAGGCGTACACCCCACACCATAAGGTGTGATGGAATTGATTTACTATTAATAATATCTCCCAACACGAGACAAGGCGCCCGACAGCAACAGAGATGGAACCTGTCAGTGTCTCATATCTGATGACTGATCTGATGGTGTATGTGATGGAGTATCTGATGGTGTGGGTCAGGATCGGTAAAACAAGATCATAAAGACACTCCACGTCATCGCGTTGCTTCTAGAAATAAACTAACGAGTCTAGTATAGACAAGCGAGTATGGTTCCAAGAGGGAAGGCACCCCTGTACTCAAAAATGCCGTGCTGAAGTCCAATCTCTTCAACATAGTCGTAGCCTCCGTCAGTCATAGTTAACTATGGATTTTGCAGCGCCCCTAGAAATGTTATTTTTTTTTAAAATTTCTTTCGTCGTGTATCCTCTTTTTCTATGAATCTGTCTGCTTCTTGTTTGAATTAGAGCTTTAGAGTGCGTTTCCAAAGATTGCGGTCTGCAGCTATTTCTTCCCAAGCTGCAGGGTTTATGCTCAGAGTCTTCATATCGCGTTTACAAAAGTCTACAAATCGATGTTTTGGGCGCCCCCTAGTCCTTTTTGCCATCTGCTAGTTGTCCATAGAGTATATCTTTTGTTGAACATAAAGGTTAAAAAAACACAACACATACTTACGCCCAGTTAACGTCCTTTTAAAAACTAGTGAGGAAAAGTCCTTAAGTAGCCATCGCGTGAAGGCTAGAAATAAAGAAATGATTTCCTTACACGAATAACCGGTTCAAGTAAAACTTACCAATTAAAGCTGAAGTAATAAACACAGAATCCAATCAATCCACTGATACTATCACATACAAGATGTTTCCGCCATAAAGGTGCGTGGTAGCAGTACTCTCGCCTCCCGTGCAACCACAGATAAGAGCAAATCGTTGGGAAAGTCAGTTCTCCACAACGCGACGAATGCAGCGGGCACTGATAAGAATCTCTCGGAAAGCCGAACCATTAGATAACAAAACGAGGTTAACACGTCATGCCAACGACGGTTTGTTACGCACACTGAGAGCTTGATGTGTGTTACGTGTCATAATTATCAACAATATCATCATCATCATGCACCATGCCTATTGGCTGGGTAGTCAAGTCAGGCCGCTATTTTCTACTTAAAGTTTATTATTAATTTAGCTGATGACATTTTAAGGGCGGATGTTGAAGAGGTTTTTCAGTTGTAACCGGAACGCAGGAAAGTTCTAAAGGAAGAAAATGAAGGTAAGAATGAGGGTATGACAGACAGAAAGAAAAAAAAACGAAAGGAAGATAGCGAGGGAGGGAGGGAAGGAGGGAGGGAGGAGGGAGGGAGGGAAGGAAGGAATAATTGCATGCCTGGCAACGTCCTTCTCGTACCCCTCAATATCTTTCTTCTTCCTTTTTTCCAGTAGCCACAATATATCGCAGCACTCCATTTCTCACTACATCCCCTCCTTCCCCCCACTTCCAATCTAATTTTTTTTTTATGTGCCTGATGTAGTAACACTCCTTTTATTTATTCTATTTCGACATCTTTTAGAGCATTCTTGGTACTCTCAACATTCTTCTGTTAGACGATCTTCAGTTACGACCTTCACAGACATAATTCTGCCTGATGTCCGAATGTACATGTTTCAATTCAGAATTTCATATGGCATGACTGGTTTTTGCAATACTTACTTTCAGTTATCCAGCATGTCCGCTCTGTGAACACCGACATGAAACAGCAGATCATTACCTGTCACCTGTTTGATTGATTGTTATCCAAGGCTCACTGACATCAGAGCAACTCTACTTCCTCAAAGACATGATAAATGGAACACCTTGTACGGAACTACAAGGGAACCCAGAAACATCCACTTATATCACAACATGGCATTGGGCCAAAGGGCGTCAGCTCACTGGTCGCTGGATCCATAACAACAACACTTTCATTGATAACGTTTGTTTCCTTGTTTGTTGATAGGATCATCTGCTTCGATCTGTCTTCTCCAAGAATTCCTGGTCTTCCTCTTTGTCTTTTCCCTGGGGATTCCAAAAAAGGGCCTGTTGTGTAATACTCTCAGCTGGCTTCCGTAGTGTGTGTCCTATCCATCGCCATCGTCTTCGCTGTATCTCTTTATCCACTGGTATTTGACCGGTACACTTTCATAATTCTACGTTAGTGACTTTGTCCTGCCATTTCCATCCCTTTATTCTGTGTAAGCATCCATTAATGAAAGTCTGTACCTTCGTGATTGTCAATTTTGTTATTCTCCATGTTTCACAGCCATATAATAGGACCGACTTAACATTTGAGTTGAAAATTTTAATTTTTGTATTTAACCTAATTTCTTTGGATTTCCATATGTTTCACATTTTCTCTCTTTGACTTGTCCATGTTTGTGATGTTTTTTTCGGCTTATTTTTTTTTTTTTTTACAGTATGGGATAGCCAGTCCCATGTGCACGTGGTACCTCCAGTTTATTGCCGTTATCCCAGAGGGCTAGACATCGGACCTCTCACCACCCATGACAGCAGGGGAGGGTAACGTCATAAAGGAACCAGGGATTAATTTTTTTTCCCCAGTTTCGAAAAATCACCACCACCGCTTCTGGTGGGCTTTGAACCAGGGTCATTCCTGTCCTAAGATCGACGTCGTCCCTGTAGACTACCCAGCAGCCTCCACTGATAAAGTTGAGCTGCACAATATTATTTATTTTTTTTTTTTTCAATCTTTGTAACCGCAGCCTTAGCTTAAGCCTAGCACCCGTAGTAAATTAAACTCCATTGAAGTTTGTATCGTTCCCAGGCACTCGAATTCGCTGACCTGTTTTAGTAGGACGGGACAGGATGAGTGAATGATTCACGCAGTGAATGTCGGTCTACAATCTTTGATTGAACGAACGGCACGTCAAAAGGGCGCTGAAAGGGGGTGACGTCATACGAGGGCGCTGGAAGGGAGGACAAGAAAAAAAAAAAAACAAAGAAATGAGGTTGTGAGTCGCTTCACTTGGCGACATACTAAAGAGGAGAGGATATGTGCACTTAAGATGTAATTATACCATAATTAACGTGCTTTTAGCCATACTCTACTACAGTAACACGGAGTTTAAAGTACTTTCAGCCATATTTCACTTTACAGTAACACTGAGCTTAAAGTACTTTTAGGCGCATTCCACTTTAGAGTAACACTGCGCTCAAAGTACTTTTAGGCGTATTTAACTTTACAGCAACCTGAAGCTTAAAGTGCTTGCAGCCATATCCAACTTTACAGACGGAGCTTAAAGTACTTTTAGCCATATTTCACTTTACAGTAACACGGAGCTTAAAGTACTTTTAGCCATATTCCACTTTACGGTAACCTGGAGCTTAAAGTGCTTGCAGCCATACTCCACTTACAGTAACATTGTGCTTAAAGTACTTTTAACCGCACTCCAATTTTAGTAGATTGCAACTTACAGTACTGTTAACTATATTCCGTAACTTTCAGAAGCTTTAGCATTTTATGTATTAGATGAGAGCTATAGTTTGTTTCACCTCTATTTACAAACAAGTTATTTCCCCTGCAACAGGAAACCCCCGCTGTCTGTTGAAGATCACGGCACATGTTAGAATCATAGACAATACAAAGGAATGTGGGCAGAAAATAACACCGGAAAGAGCACCAATTAGCGTGACGTTATTAGATGTAGAAGGTATAGACGGCTGACGTCACTCTAATTACAACCGCCATTGTTCACAAAGCTGAAAACATTAGTCGGAGGTTTTCCGGGAATTTCCTATCAGCCCGTAGGCCTTGTGTTGGCTGTGTCTAGACCGTCGCCACCGCGATCTCTTGAGCCTGCCCGCTGAGAGGAAAAAAAAGTGGGGGGGGGGGGGGGGGCGACCAATAGTTGTGACGTTTTCAGCATTGCGAGCAGGGAGGGTTGTGGTTTAAATGAGGTCAACCGTCTATAACTCACGACGTCACAAGTATTGGGGTACTTTCGGGAAAATCCCCTCAGCGGGCAGGCTCGGAGATATCGGTAGCGACGTCAAGACCATCGTTTTGCCTTGTCCCAGCCGTGCATTGTTTTACGGGTTTTCCCAGAGTACTGTAAAAATACGCACGTTCCTGAATAATGGACATGCTCGACTCCAAGATACCACAAATAAATATACGCTCGTTATAGTCTTCATGTGTTAGACGAATGACAGGAAACCGTCTTAGAGATAAGATCAGAATCCAAGAACTGAGGAAAAAAGTAGGAGTAACCTCTGCCATAGAATATATTATGAATATTGTTCCAAATAATTAAACTTTGATGGATTAAATTTGCATGGATGTTCGAATATAAGAAACATGTATTGGCAACAAACAGCAGCTATATGAATTGGCAACCAAACAGGACAATTCCAATATATAAAACAAGGACAAGGCTGTGTTCTGTCGCCGGATTTGTTTTCACTTTACAGCGAACATATGAGATCAATAGTAGAAAAAAACGGAATTGAAGCCAACGGACACAACATAAATAATTTGCGATATGCGGATAACACCGCATAATGTCTTAATAGCAGAGACAGAGAGTGAACTACAAGAAATGATAGACATAAAAGTTAAAGGTAAGCAACAAAAAAGGCCTCAGTCTAAATAATAAGAGAACAGCAGTAATAGTCATATAAAGAAACAATCATCACCATCATGCAGCATAAAAATAAACAGGATAAATCTGAAACAAGTGCAACGTTTCAAATACTTGGGCACAATAATAACATCAGATGGGAGATGCACCACAGAAATAAAAAGCAGAATAGCTCAGGACAAAATAGCATTTCAGAAAATGACAAATATCTTATGCAACAAATCTATGTCAATAGCAGTGAGAAAGAGAGTTCATCGGTGCTATATAGAAGGGGGTTAAGGCAAAGAAATGCAAGTGAATGCATAAAAATGCGAAGTTGCAGTAAAGCTGAATGCGAGGAAAAATTGAAAAAAAAAAGAAAAAATGGTATGTTAGAAGCTTTACGTGATTAGTAGACGCCACAGATTCGAACGACGTTTCGGCTCAATAGGCCTTCAGCAGGAACAAACAAACAACATACACACACGGATATGTGAATAAATAAAACTAATCCTACATAGCTAACTAGTAATGAAACATAAAAAACAAAATAATCGAAATATGTTGACTTCCCTGTGTGTCGTGGACTGTGGTCAGGCTAGGAAAGGAATTTCTCACGGGTGTAGCTGTAATTTATACCTGTGGTCAGAGGTTAAGGGTTCTAAAAATACACGAGTGGGGGGAACGCTATTATCTCATCAAACCAGACTTGGTAACCACCATTGGTTGAAAACCCTACATAGAAGTGAAGAAATTATCCATCAACAATAAAAACAATCAATGTGTCACATTCATGTCCATAAGATAGTCACAAGGAATGTGAGCACTGGTCATCAATAACGTACTGAAATGTAACAAAGGAGTGTGTTTAGGATCTGATAGGTTGATCAACTTTTTGTGCTATATAGAACCAATTCTGATCCATGGAAGCGAACCATGGACAGTAGACAAACATGTGAAAAGACGATTAGAGGCCACAGAGATGGGATTTCTCAGAAGAATATTGAAAGTTCCCTGGACAGCTAAAAAGACCAATGAAGAAATTCATTCTCAAAGAGGCCAACACAAAAAGGAAGCTCCTAAAAAACATCAGTAACAATCAACATTTTTCGGGCACATTATGAGAAGAGGAAAGTTGGAATACTTGGTTACAACTGGCAAAATAAAAGGAAAAGAGATCGCGGACGACAAAAAGAGAAAATACTGGATAGCTTGGTGTCATGGCATGGAAAACAGTCAACAACAGAACTGATACGAAGCACTGTAGAAAGAAGATTGTGAAAGGACATGATCGCCTACGCCAATCGGTATGGCACATGATGGTGATTATAGAATATATAAAGAAACAATAGATAAAATGGTTCGGCCACGTGACAAGGCAGAAAGATCAAATCACAACACAACGAGCCTCCAATAAACGTTGCGAGAACACCAGACTCAAGGGTCGACCACAAAAAAGATGGATTGATGGAATATTAGAAGCACTAAAAAACATAACAGCAGCAGAGGTGAAGAAAAGAGCAAAAGACCACAAATGATATCTTGCCTCGACGCTGAAAGTCAAATGAGGAAGGACAGAAGAAGACAGTCTTCATTTGATCTAATGTACATAACATTGTCTGAACCCATGGTGAGTCCTGATAACATTGTCTGAACCCATGGCGAGTCCTGATAACATTGTCTGAATCCATGATGAGTCCTGATAACATTGTCTGAATCCTTGGTGAGTCCTGATAACATTGTCTGAATCCTTGGTGAGTCCTGATAACATTGTCTGAACCCATGGCGAGTCATGTGTCAAATAAAAGCTTAGACCTTAACTGAACACCACACACATATATAGTATTACTAAGGCCTGTGGACTGAAAGGAACTACCCAAAGTTTGTGACATGTTCAGCTTTGCGAGCAACAGCGGGTATGCGTAAAATGACGCTAGTCGTCTTTATATCACATAGCCGAGGACGTCATACACTTTGGGTGATTCCAGGATTTCCTTCAAAGCCGCAGGCCTTGGTAAAACTTTAGATGGCTTTGGCTTTGAGAATCATTCACGGAAATTCACGCCCAAGCGAAAATGGCGTGCTTCATTTTCAGGTAACCGCATCAGTTCCGATCAAATCGCAGCTTAGCGCTCTCCAGCTGAAAATGGGTACCAGGCTCAAAAGTAAATAGCAGCGAGAAAAGCACTGGCCCTAAACATTTCTGATGTTAACACTCACTACACATTATTGGGTTGCTTGTTCTTATGCAGAACGTTGCACTCATCACAGCCCGTCATTTATTTTTAAAAAATTAAAAAAATTAAAAAATTAAATTAAAAAAAAAAAAAAAAAAAAAGTTTAGCCAGATCTCCCCACTTCTGTAGTCAATGTATTATTGATGTCTCTTCTGTAGTCTGGTCAGGGTATTTTTGATGTCTCTTCTGTAGTCAAGGTATTTTTGATGTCTTAAAACCACTTTCTTTTAGATCTGCCACCGTCTCGTCGTCCTGAGACCACACCGCCCATTACTGTTCTTTCCAGCTCACAGTTTCTTTTCATGTGGTCAATTCATTCGAACTTCCTCTGTCAGATGTTTACAAGTCGGTTCTTTCAAATAGTTAGGTCCTTGATTGCCTCCGCCGCTAGTGTTGTTGTATCATGCAAGATTCCAATAAGAAAACGTGTCGAATTTTATAAGGCGATTCGTTTGAAACACATCGGTCATGTGCTGTGAATGAATGAAGAAAGACTTCCCGTCAGACATTCATGTGGAAACCATCTAGTAAAAGAAAACAAGGTAGACCAAGAGAATAGCTACGCAGAACAATTGCTAAGGAAGGATCAACCATGAGACTGAGAAACAACCGAGAACTAGCAAGAAATCGCCAATTGTTGAGAACTATGACTTCTGCTCTATGTACTGTCTTCGGCCTGAGAGGAAAATGAATGAAATGATGTCTGCATTCCTCCTTTTGCTTATCCCAAATAAGTTAAGAATATTTATGTAGCATTTTTTTTGAGTGAACCAATTTTCTTCTTTGTTATTTACCAGACTATCCATGATTCCCAGCCATGTGTTCACTCTCCTACGTTATTAAAACATCACGTGACAGACCTAACATCCGTTTAGCGCAAGCTGGAAAGGTAGCTTAAGTGGAAACGGAAGAGGCACACAAATAAATAAAATAGAAGTGCGGAAACGACAACAAAGACGGGCATTATTCTGTCAAAGATGAAGGAACTATTACAAGTTGTTGCTGAAGACTTTTGTTAAATCAACATTTAGTTTCACATTCATCACCATCAGGTGTCATACCTACGGGCGTAAACAATGGTGTCACTGGTGTACCTCATCAATGCCAAGTGTTTTCCCAGGGCGTAGACAATCATGTCCCTGGTGTTCCTGATCACTATCAGGTGGCACAGCTAATAGCCAAGACAATCATGTAACGGATGTGAAAACATTAGCAGGATCCTAAGAAATAGACTGCGGAGTGACACAGAAGAATAAGGATGACCGATGGCTGCGAGATATGGAAATACTTGCAGGATGGTCCAGACGTGGGGCAGCCTGTGAACGATGACAGCAGACCGAGGAAAAATAAAACCATTTATTGTTATGTTTACCTTCCAACAGCGGTCTTAAAACTGTGCTTCGCAGAGCCCACGTACTCCGCACGTGCCCGCTAGGGGCTTCGCGGAGATCATCATCTCCCATCCCACATCATCAAAAAGTGTAATGTCCGGCGTAGGTGATGTTTCTCAACAAGCCTCTATCTACAGTTGGGAGCCGCGATAGCTCAGTGGTTAGTGAACTGGACTACAAAGGACAAGAGGTAAGGTTCGATTCCAACCGACGGCCGGGTTCACCCAGCCTTAAATGGGTACCGGATTTTTTTCTGGGAAAGTAAAGTGGCACCGGCGTAATACCGACCACATTATCTCAAAAATCATGTGCTGAAGGTCTGTAAAATTTATGGTCACTAACACCATATTCCCTATACGCCACTTGGCGTGACGGGGGTACTTTACTTTACTCTATCCACAGTGCAACCCATCAACTTCGCCGCTGTTGTACCACAAAGTTAATCTCTCCAATATTATTTCTCTAAGTCGCCAGAGATTTCTCTTCCCACAGAAACGTTGTAAAACAAGAATACCCAGAAGTAGGCAAGACAGCCCTACGAGTTTTTAATTCCTTTTACGACTACCTACTTATGTGAGACCAGGTTTTCAGCAATGGCAGCCATCAAAACCCAATACAGATCACATTTGGACGCCGAGAAAGAGATTAGAATTAAAATGTCTAAACTTGTTCCAGGATTTGAAGACTTAATGAGGATGAAACAAGCTCATTCTTCCCATTGACGTTGTTACAGGATAAAAATATTACAATATGAGTTGATCCTGTCGGGATTCAAACCTACGTTCTCCTGGTTTGGGGCCCGACAAATTAACGACTCGGCCATCCACTCTTCTATCTGAGGTTCTGTGGTTCGTCAATTCAAAATAAGAACCTGGATATAAGTTCCCAACTCCTGTAACGATGAATCAATATTCTTATTAGCCGCTGCGTTGTGATCATTAAGTGAAGAGTTCCATAGGGGTGTGAATTCTTCAACTTCACCGTCAGACAAGTTTACATAACTAGATGTGATGAGGCCAGTACTTTTCCTCGCTGTAATTTCGTTCTCTTAATACAACAAACTAGGCGTTTATTCCTATTCTGGGTCGACTAACGACAGCCAGGGGAGTAACCCATTGAATGGCCATCCTTACTCGATGACCTCTTTGGATGACCTTGCCTTTCAGAATCGTTAGTTCCTTTGGAAACATATACTACCCTATCAATGGAACCAGTTTCATAGCAATCAGGAATTTCCCATATCCGCTCCACTACTAGCCCACGCATTTCCCAAAATGCATCGGTAACTTACGTTGACAAGGTCGCTCCGTGTACTTCCTACACGACCACATTCGACAATTACAAACCTCCTTAGTCACCTCTTGCAACACGCATGGCAGGTAACAATGGCTCTATTGTTTTCTCTCCTCGCAGTAGGGCCACGTACGACACCAACACTATCGGTTGGTCACAATCATTTATTCGTCATTGTTGTTGTTTTTTTTGGTCAATGTTTTAATCTTCCGCCTACTTTTCGTATTTTTAATTATTTGAGTAAATGTGTATGCTAGCTAACCAATCGAAGACAGAGATTGCTGAGCTTCTATTTATAGATGATCAGCCACAAATACATGGGAAAATAGAAGACATTTAAGAACAAATAAACGTAACAGCACAGTCACTCAATACAACATGAAAATCAACATCAACATAAGTCATGAATATTCCAAAAGAGAAACAGAATACCAACATAAGGATAGACGGTAGACAACTAAAACAAGTGAAGAAATTTCAATATCTAAGAAGTCTAGTGTCAACAGAAAATTCAAACGCAGCAGTAATAGACTCAGGAAGCAACAAAGCTTGTCAAATCTTCGGACAGCTATCATCTCTATTATCCAACAAATAACTCTACGGGCACTCTACAATACAATCTTTATTTCAACGTTGTGCTTCTAATGCCAGAACTGGACCCTAGATGCAAGAACAGAGAAAAATAACCACCACCAAAGAGATTAAAAGTGTTAGAGGAATGCCTGGAAATCCCAGTCATATAACACATAAAGAAACAACAGATAAAATGGTTCGGCCGCGTGATAAGGCATAAAGATCAAAACACTACACAGCGAGTCTTCACTAAACATTGCAAGAACACAGGACACAAGGGTCGACCACGAGAAAGATTGTTTCATGCAATATGAGAATCAATAGAAAACATAACAGAAGGAGATGCCAACAGAAGAGCAAAAGACCGCAAAGTTTACATCACCTTAACGCTGAAAGGCAAAAAGAGGAAGGAAAGAAGAATAATAAAAAGTTACTGACGATCACACACGCCCGCCCGCCCGACGAGGAAATTTTAAAACAACTAAAAATGAAAAGAGAACTACTAAACACAATTAGAGCGAGACAAATGGAATTTTTGGAGGCATGTTAAAAGACAAAAGCCTTCTAAAAGTAATATTGGAAGGGAAAATACAAGGTAAAAGAGGCAGACCAAGACTAACATGGACGAGTAACATCAAAAGATGGACAAGTATGAAATCTGCACCATCAAAGCAAGAGACAGAGTGGAATGGCGCTCCATGGGAGCCAACCTTCGATACGGAGACGGTACTCAAAGATGATGATGAAGATTCATCAATGACTAATTGTTACATGACGCACTATAAAGTGCCGCGAAATAATTAGAGGGCGCCAGATTGTGATGTAAACTGTGTGACGGAAATGAGCCGTGGATTTTGAAAAGCAGCGATCAAGTGACGAAATAAGGATCTATAACCCGGAAATGTACATTCCCGCGCTTTTCACGGAAGCCCACAGAGAAACAAATGTCCAATCAGAAGTGGCAGAAAGAACGTTGAATGACCCAGTCACAACGACCTCTTGGAGCGAAGTCTCACATTGACGTACAAACCGGTGACATGACCGAGCGTGAAAGGTATTTGTTACTGTTTAGACGAACTGGTGTCGCTGCACTCTGGGTGCTAGCAGGACCTTCATAAGTGTATCAGACGACACTAAGCAAAGAAAATGTAGGGACCACTATATTCATTCTCTGCCCTATCCGAGCTGTCCATCTATCTGTCATTTGAGCGTGCGTGCGTGGGCGAACTTTTTATTTTATGAGAGCCTGATACCATCACCTAATGAAGTCATTATATATAAATTACCTAATTTGCATTCACAAGCGATTGTAATGTAAAAATGTATTAGTGATGGAGAGTGGAGGACAGAAAGGAGAGTGGAATAAAAGAGAGTGGGGTGATATAGGGAAAAAAGGGGAGGGGAGGCAACTCAACAATAAATTATAAATAAAAGCTCACTGTTTAGAGTTTGAGAGTTTATGAGTTACTTTGTAATTATTTTTTTTAGCCCAGGAAATGGAGTGTGTATATATTTTCAAATTGAGCAAAACAGCCGGTCAAAATAGCTTGGCAAGCCAGTGCTGGCCCGCGGACCGTAGATTACCCACCTCTGGTTTGTATGTGACAAAATAAACAACCTGAACATAAACTGACCGACATTTACATGGATAAGCATTGGAAAAGTGTGGGGTTGTGTGTCGGACTCTGAGAATTCCGTGAATGGGGTGACCTGCTGGATGAGTACAAGGGTCTAGATGGTTTCGGTGTGTGCAATATGTAGCGATTTCTTCATTACTAATTGGCTGTACGGATACCATCTGACATGTATAGTGCTACCTGATCGAGTAGAAATTCACACATAATTTACAGCAATATCATCATCATCATGTACCATACCCGCTGGCGTATGTGATCATGCCTCTCCCAAACTTTCGATCTCGACAGTTCTTTATCATTTCTGTTGTAAACCTTCTGCCAAGCCATTCTCTTAAGCTCTCTATTATCTTTTTCTTTGCTTCCCTCTATCGCTTCGTCTCTCAGTTTTCCAAGTTGTCACAATATACTCCAGCTGTTCCCTCTCTTTGCACGGCCATAAATTGATGATGGTTTCTTCCTAATATTGGAAACTAGCTCTCTTTTTTTTTCTTTAGCTTGTTTCAGAACGTTTTCATTGCTCTCCTTAGCTGTCCTTGGTATTCTCAACATTCTTCTGTAAAACCATATTTCTAAGGCCGCCAGTGATTCCTTGTCTGTTGTCATATTGTCTATGATTCACATCCATATTATAAGACTGGCTCTACATAATATTTAAGAATATTGCGATATACCACTGGTAATAAGGTAGCCACGTTAAAGCTGTGGTCGAAGAACTGGTCTGCTCAAGTCAAAAGGTCGGTTCTACCCCGATCCCTGGCTCAATGTTAACCCGTGAAGTGGACGTTACAGAATTTTTCTGAGAAGAAAAACATACGGCACTGACGTAGTGTTGACCACATTACTCATAGCCCGCCCTGTGGTTATCGAAGCTAAGGCCAAGGAAGACAAGACCTGAACCACTGTGATCTGTCCCGCATGTCGTAAGAGTTGACTAAGGAGGTTGTGGGTGTCAAGGTTCTCGCCTGTGATACGGATTTCATGCATCTGAGCTGAAAGCCATCTTCTGTGCCTTCGCTAGTGTGTGATGGATGTGCCCCATACGGGGAAACATGTTAAGGAGGAGATTTGTGGACCATGGAGATGTCCATTGCGAAATGAATATGGTCTGTCCGCTAGACTGATGATACAGCCAAAACAAGGTCACTGACAGATTTCCTTGCGCGTCACACGTCATGTGACGGGGTTACCCCTGTACAGCTATTAAGTAACGAATTGAAGTAACTTTTATGTCAACACCACTTTTAACAGGTTGTGTAAATGGCTTCGGGTGCTCACTGTTTACACACTTCTTTCCTTCATCATTTGATTTTTAGCTTCGAGGTGAGATATAATTTGATGTCTTTTGCTCTTCTGTTGTCCTCTCCTGCTGTTATGTTTCCTAATGTTTCTAATATTCCATCAATCCATCTTTTTTCCGTGGTCGGCACTTAAGTCCGGTGTTCTCGGAGCGTTACTAATGGCTCGTAGTGTTTTGATCTGTAAACCTTATCAGGTGGCCGAAACATTGCATATGTTGTTTCTTATGTACACTATAGCGGAAATACACTGCTCTTACCAAAGTCAAGGACAGGCTAGAGCAATGACACCCCTGAAACAGTTACAATAAATATGGGGGGGGGGGGGGTTGGAGACGCCCATTCAGCAACTGAACGTAGTGTGGTAACCGACCCATAGCTGACTGCATACACCAGGATCTGCAAACAAAAGAGCATATCAAGACATTGATCCACCTCCTAGCGGTGCTCCTGGAAACATAACTATGCAGTCTGACCGTGTTACCAACCTACAACACTTGGTGCAATACAACACCACGTGAACTACAACTCACCTAGACTACGAAGTTGCAACACAACACCTCCTGAACTACAACTCACCTAGACTACGAAGTTGCAACACAACACCTCCTGGACTACAACTCACCTAGACTACGAAGTTGCAACACAACACCTCCTGAACTACAACTCTTCACCGAGACTACGAAGTTGCAACACAACACCACGTGAGCTACAACTCTTCACCGAGACTACGAAGTTGCAACACAACACCACGTGAGCTACAACTCCTCACCAAGACTACGAAGTTGCAACACAACACCTCCTGGACTACAACTCTTCACCGAGACTACGAAGTTGCAACACAACACCTCCTGAACTACAACTCTTCACCGAGACTACGAAGCTGCAACACAACACCATCTGAACAACTTCTCACCGAGACTACTATTCTTCTTTCCTTCCTCATTTGCCTTTCAGCGTCGAGGGAGAGATATAATTTGCGGTCTTTTGCTCTTCTGTTCGCCTCTGCTGCTGTTATGTCTCCTAATTTTTTCTAATATTCCTTCAATCCATATTTTTCGTAGTCGGCCCTTGCGACTGGTGTTCTCGCAAGGTTTATTAAAGGCTCGTTGTTTTGTGGTCTTTGTAAAATTGATTTGGCATAATGAGAGGGGCCAGGATTTAGACCCGATGAAGCCATAAGCTGCTGGATAAGTTAAATGAAACTTTGAGGCCATGTTAAAAAAAAAAAAAAATTAAGCCAGAAAGTCTCTATAATAGATTACAATACAAACAAATACAGGCTCCCTCGAATTGTGATGTAGTTAGCTTAAGTTTATTTTTATTATTATTTAGTTTTTAAACAAAAATAAAAAAGCCCCGTCACGCCTAGTGGTGTATGGGGATTATGGTGTTAGTGGACAATAATTTTTGGGGTAGTATGCTCAGTGCCATTTTAATTTCCCAGAAATAATCGTGTACCCATTTAAGGCTGGGTTAATCCGGAAGCCGTCGATCAGGATCGAACCCGCTCTTGTCCTTTGTGGTCCAGTTCACTAACCACTGAGCTATCGCGGCTCCTAATAGTTTATTTTGCCTTGACCTAAACCGGCCCTATATAATGGGCTTTCTGTGCGCGCTTTAGAGTATATTTATACACTTACAAAATATAACTGAGAAACAGATGATTAATATATATATATATATTCCACTTAACGAACATGTTTTATTATATTTTAATGAAGATGAGAGTGGAGTTGACGCGATGTGATCGTACCATTGTAATATCTGAGCCTGGCCCTATGGCCTCTCTCTCTCACCCTCGCGAACAAAGTCAGGGGCCAGAGGAACAGGATAAGAGGAGCCCAGGTGCAACGTTGCAGGTCACAAGTGTTAAAACACACAACGACATCCAAGGTCAAACTGCCAACACTTTAACAACGCTAGTTTTTTAACCTCACAAACAGGAGAGTTATTCTTTAAAAAACATTTACATGGCTGTAACTTTCATTAGTCAGTATCTCCATCACGCATGCTTGGCTGCAACGTAACAGAACAAACGTAGTGTCAGGTATAGCACAGCTTAACAACAGATACAAATTGGTCACTACATAAAGGATATTTCAACACTTCTACCATTATCAAACTTAGACATTCATTTTCCTCCCAGGCAAAGAACGTCACATATGACAGAAGTCATAGTTCTCCACGACTGACAATCTGCTGCTAGTTCTTGGTTGTCGTCTCTTAGTCCCATGATTGTCCAATGGGAAAAAGGACAAATAATAATGAATGAAATAATAAACAAAGGACAAGTAAAAGGGCTCGTACTTAATTAGAACAGAATATTACATCCAGGCTCTAACAACGTGGTTAGCTCTCTGAGCAGTCCATCAACACAGACTAGGCGGCGGTCCTTACAACGTAGATTTCGCTGCCATTTTTAGAAGCCAATTGTGGTCTAATCTACAAGAATAGTCTGAGTAGTTGGTGCCTCGCCAAGAAGGCAAAACCCAAAACGTAAATATATTCCAACAAGACAGCATCCACATCCACTCCCAAAAAGAACAACACTTAAAAGCAGCTGGGAAAAGTTGGAAAATGCACACCTATAAAAGTATGGAAAACAGTCAACAACAGAACTGGTACGATGCACGGTAGATAGAAGATAGTGGAAGGACATGATCGTCTACGCCAACCGGTATGGTACATGATAATAAAAATATGTGTCAAGGAAGTAAAGGTCATTATACATGTACCACGTACGACACACCTGGAGGGTCAAAAAGTGTGTGGAGTGTGCTAGAGATATTCTCCATGTCGTGTTTTTGTTTTCCTCCTAAATCAGCAAGTCAGGTACACATTCTCTCAGCTGAAGCGTGTCATGATATGAGTTAACTCTTGTATTCATTCAAAAACCAACTCTGCACACTAACTACCACGCTACTATATTTTCTGGCATTCTCAGGAACAATTCATCTTGACCAGTGATTCTTCTATGAGCAAAACGTCGCTACACAAAATATATTCCGTTCCCCCCCCCCCCACCCGTCTACAAATGTGATGTTTACAATTATCCTAAGCCTATAACGTTTACAAACTGTTGTTTGGAAGTTGCAATATAATGTTGCATTCAAACAAAAAAAGAAACTGATAATATCCGAAAACAGGTGGCAAACAAACAAGTGAAGTAATGTGAGCCAAGCCATAATGTGTGTTGGCTACAAGATGTCTTTATTTAGTGTAAAACTGAAACTTGAAATGTTTGTTTAATCTCTGTGACTGTAACATTACACTAACATCCAGTGTTTACCAACTATCCCTGTACAATTGTTATCACTGATGCACACGCACATAGAGACCAGTTTACTCATGTATTTTTGGAAATTGTGACAAGTGATGGAGCGGATATGGGGAAATTCCTGACTACAGTTAGCCTGGCTCCATGGATAAGATACAATAGAACCTCTACCAAGAAACGTGAATCAAATGTCAGCGAAAATGTGACTCAACATGAACCAGACTCAACATGATGTGAACACATCAACAGCATCAACTTCGGAGCAGGTGGTCTGGGTAGTCGAGGAAAGATCTGAACAAGTAGGTTCAAGGTTCGAGTCCCGTCAAAGGTGTCATCGTGGCTTCACCCTCCCCTGATCTCTAGGTAGTGAGATCTGGTGTCTAGCCCTATCGGATTACGATTTAACAAAAAAATGAATAAATAAACCAGGAGATCCGCCGGTGTGAAATTTGGGGGAAAAAAAGCAATTTAGTTGCTCAGGACTTCGCTACAGACATAAAGTTGGCGTAAGCAGAAGCAGCAACAAGCAAGGAGAACTGTAGTAAAAGTTCACTTCTCAGCGATTTTGCTTCAGTATCGACAGTTAAGCCTCGTTCTGGCGCCGACAAATTAATTTTGATTGTGGTGAGAATTATGGGACAGTTTGTGTAAAATAAAGAGTGTGGCAGGGAGAAGTCTTGAACAGTGAAATACAGAGACTATTGGAACTGTGGTGGGGAACTGCGGACAGTTGTTTGTACTGGATGATTGATGGCAAATCTGGGACTGAACAATTTATCACTATCTTTGCTATCGATCGTTATGTCCCTCACAGTCCATGGCAATAAAAGAGCTGACAGGCTTGTTTGGAAAGCGCCGGTAACAGTAGTGGGTTTATTTGATTATAGTCAATAAAGTCATACTGGACGAACGACACAATTGTCTCATCTTTAATCTGGAGTGACTGAAGGAAGAAATGTTGAGCAGGGCACAGCTGCTTGCTTTAATATTAAAGTGGCACTTTAGTTATAACCTTGGAAATGCTGCAGAATTGTCTGTCTGTAAATGTGTATAACCTCGCACTCATTTATTAAATGAATATTTCCTGGGTGTGGTTTTAGTTTGTGACAGGACACACAGAATGCAAACATTTGTTAGCTTCTTTTCTTCCTCTTTCCTTTCTAATTTGCCTTTCAGCGTCGAGGGGAGATATACTTTGTTGCCCTTTGCTCTTCTGTTCGCCTCTGCTGCTGTTATGTTTCCTAGTGTTTCTAATATTCCGACATTCCATCATTTTCGTGTTCGGCCCTTGGATTTGGTATTGTCGCAACGTTTGTTCAAGGCCCGCTGCGTTGTTTATTTTGTTTGCAAGTCACGTGACTAAACCATTTTATCTGTTGTTTCTTTATGTATTCTATAGCTGGGGCTATTCCAGCTTTTTTTCTCAGTTCTTCATTTCTGATCTTATCTTTCAGACTGTTTCCTGTCATTCGTCTAACACATTCATCTCTGTAGAGGTTATTTTTCTTATATTCTTTCACCTAGGGTCCAGGACTGGCATTGGTAGCACAACGTTGGGGGGGGGGGGGGTGAAGATTAAATTTACAGCAAACAGCAAATTTGTTAGCTAAACTAAAATAGTTGTGCGAATGACATTTTTTGTAGAATGTGCTGCTCGTAACTAAACAAAGATTGGCAAACTTGAGAGTCTCGGCTGGTGCAATATTCAATTTTTTAGCCACAAAAGTTTTGTTTCTTTTTAAACTTTAAGTGCAGGTTCCTCACAGTCAGATTGTGGTGTATATGTATAACAGAAGAAGCATGCACATTTTACATTTCTGGGGAGATGCAGATAAGCAAAACAACGAAAGTAGCGAAGACAAACAGCCGTGAGTGGTGCATGTAGGAGGGAGTTCAAAGATGGGACACGACGATACTGGATGTCTTTAACCAGTGATACAAGATGATACTGGATGTGCTTAACGAATGATACAAGATGATACTGGATGTCTTTAACCAGTGATGCAAGATGATAATGTGTGTTTAAACAGTGAGATATATGCCTTCAGCGCACACACACACATTATACATCACTTCCAGGAATTAACTGATCACCTTTAGGATGGGGGGATCGATAGCTCAGTGGTTAGTGAACTGGACTACAAAGGACAAGGGGTAGGGTTCACCCAGTCTTAAATGGGTACCAGATTTTTTTCTGGGAAAGTAAAGCAACACGGGCATAATACTGACCACATTACCCCAAAAATCTTGTGCTGATGGTCTGTTAAATATAGGGTCACTAACACCATAATTCCCTATACACCACTTGGCGTGACGGGGGTACTTTACCTTTTACTTTAGGACAGCCCTGAGTGCATACTGTCAGCAACCAATAACTATTGCCTTCAATGACAGACGTCATATTTTACCAGAGTGGACCAGCTTTGTCTAACTGCCTATAATGGCTGTCAACCATTGGTTTTCAGGCAAGAAGGTGACCGCTCAAACAAACAAAACAAAAACAGAACCCAAAAAACCTGATCATTGTTGCTAGGATCATGATCACTGCACTCGGGGTGGACCCATAGGTGCTCTGATATCCCCCTTGAAAAATCCTAGGAGATCCCTAACCCACATGCATAAACTCTGTAGTAGGCTTGGGATCCATGGTGTGTGGAGCTTTTTATTGACAATTCTGTCCGGACAGCGGCCATATTTATGATCTACTCTTTTTTATTGTAACTGCTGAGGGTTTGTTTACGTGTGCGAGTTCTCAAGGGACTTCCTGTTTAGTGTTATTCTCCAAGAGGGTTAGACATCTGATCTCACTACTCAAAGAGATCAGGGAAGGTAATGTCATGAAGAAACCACAACTTAATTTTTTATATTTCTTTTTTAAAATCACCACCATCTGTGGTGTGGATTTAAACCTGAGTCCACCATTCTCAGAGGCTGATGTTGTACTTCTAGAATACCCAGCGACAAACTGAAACATATGCCTAGATGGATGTGACACTAATCACATACACAATGAGACATCCTAAGGTAATGAATAATTATGAAAGGAGCAATTCTATCGTGTATAGAAAAGAGACATGAAACACGTCAGTGAAATGTTTAGCCTGAAACAAGAGACATTAGACAAAAGAATTAATCCAATTTTGGTTAACAAGAAAACAAAGTCTTGTCAGCAAAGCTGGTGTCTTATTTGTTTGTTTGTTATTTTCTTGTGTCTGCACCTAATCTTCCCATATCTTCACCCCTACTAGTATATTTCACAATTTAGTCTAAGGCCACTGCTCTTTACTCATTCTGAAGTGTTGTCTGTGTACTTTGTTTAAAAACAATTCTAAA
Organism: Megaustenia siamemsis; assembly: GCA_032433765.1. Taxonomy (NCBI): domain Eukaryota; kingdom Metazoa; phylum Mollusca; class Gastropoda; order Stylommatophora; family Ariophantidae; genus Megaustenia; species Megaustenia siamemsis. The sequence continues at coordinate 14,938,779 of JAVIAB010000106.1, read as the reverse complement.
ATGCTTGCATATGTAAAACAGCATCAAGAGCATGTCAGATGAAAACAGATAAGGGAGCTAACAACAATAAATAATGATTAAACAAATATGGGCATCTAAAAAGTAAACACAATAATTCAGATTTATTTAAAGCAACATCCCGTTTAAATGCACTGTCTTATCGCCTAAATGGGAATACTGGCAGCTTGTTCAGGGCTGCACTAAACGTATTGACAGGAAATGACAGATAATCTTTCTTCTTCAACCTTTTTAGCTCCCGGTGGAGCATAGGTCTTCAACAAACACTTTCAGCTCCCAGTGGAGCATAGGTCTTCAACAAACACTTTCCAAGTCGTTCTGTTTTTTGCCATTCTAAGATCATTCCATGTCTTCCCCATCATCTTCATCTCTGATTCTATCTGTCTTCTCCAAGAATTCCTTGGTCTTTGTCTTTTCCCCTGGGGATTCCAAAAAAGGGTCTGTTGTGTAATACCTCAGTTGGCTTCCGCATTGTGTGTCCTATCCAGCGCCATCATCTTCACTGTATCTCTTTATCCACTGGTATTTGACTGGTACATTTCCATAATTCTATGTTAGTGATTTTGTCCTGCCATTTCCATCCTTTTATTCTGCTTAAGCATCCATTAATGAAAGTCTGTATCTTCATGTTCATAGACTACACCAAAGCATTTGATAGAATACACCAAAATCAACTTATAAATTGCCTAAAAGATATAAATCTGGATGACACAGACATATGACTAATATGTCATTTGTACTGGGAGCAAACAGCAATAATAAAATATAACAAACAGAACTCTACACCCATTGATATAAAAAGAGGAGTAAGACAGGGATGCATCCTATCACCAAGCTTGTTCAATTTATACACTGAGCAAATCTTTAAAAACATCACTGAGATGCCAGACCTACAAATTAATGGAAAGATAATCAATAACCTAAGATATGCTGATGATACTGTGCTACTAGCGGAAAATCCTAAAGATCTACAACAATTGCTTAATGTGATAAACATGACAAGCAAGAAATATGGACTAGATATGAATATCAAAAACACTAAAACTATGATCATAAACAAAGGAAAATCTCAAGACCTACAATTAAATATCAAAGTGGAAGGAATACATCTAGAGACAGTTCAGAACTACAACTACCTTGGACATACTAAAACCAGTGATGGAAAATGTACAACTGAAATAAATAAAAGAATAGGTATGGCAAAAAGTAATTTCAATGCCATGAAAAATATACTAACATCAAAACAAATAACAACTGGGCTAAAACTAAGAATAGCAAAATGTTATATCTTTTCAATATTCCTGTATGGTGCAGAAACATGGACATTAGACCAGAAAACAGAACAGAAAATTGAGGCCTTTGAAATGTGGATTTACAAAAGAATAGGTAGAATTGGATGGAAAGAAAAGAAAACAAACGAGGAAGTTTTAGGACGACTACGGGTGAAAAAAGAACTACTAAACACAATTAGAGCAAGACAAATGAAATTTTTTGGTCATGTTAAAAGACACAACAGTCTAATAAAAGTAATATTAGAGGGAAAAATACATGGTAAAAGAGGCAGAGGCAGACCAAGACTAACATGGACGAGTAACATCAAAAGATGGACAAGTCAGCCTATGACAACCTGCACCATCAAAGCAAGAGACAGAGTGGAATGGCGCTCCATGGTAGCCAACCTTCGATGCGGAGAAGGCACCCAATGATGATGATGATGTATCTTCATAATTGTCAATTTTGTTGTTCTCCATGTTTCACAGCCATATAATAGGACCGACTTAATGAGTTGAAAATTTTTATTTTTGTATTTAACCTAATTTCTTTGGATTTCCATATGTTTCCCAGTGCAACGAAAGCTCCTCTTGTTTTTGATATCCTTATTATGGTATTATTTTCTGTTCCTCCCTCTTTATCTATATTACTGCCCTGATATATGTAAGATTGTATGTCTAGTAGAGGTATTTCTCCTAATTTTATTTGGCTATTGCCAACTGCATTAATTCTCATAATGTTGGGCTATCTCTATTAATCTTCAGTCCTAGCTGGTGTGATGTGTGATCTCTCATCAAGTATGCTCATTTTATCCTGCATCTGCTGATGGCTGTGTGATAGGAGAGCTATGTCATCAGCAAAGTCTAAATCATCAAGTTGCTTGGTCAGTGACCGCTGGATTCCATTTCTGTTGTTTTGAGATGACAGCTAATATTAGTGACTAAAAGATGACAGGAAATGACAGCTAAAACAGTGATTAAAAGATGACAGGAAATGACAGCTAATACAGTGATTAAAAGATGACAGGAATTGACAGCTAATATAGTGACTAAAAGATGACAGGAAATGACAGCTAATATAGTGACTAAAAGATTACAGGAAATGACAGCTAATACAGTGACTAAAAGATGACAGGAAATGACAGCTAATACAGTGACTAAAAGATGACAAGAAATGACAGCTAATACAGTGACTAAAAGATGACAGGAAATGACAGCTAATACAGTGACTAAAAGATGACAGGAATTGACAGCTAATACATTGACTAAAAGATCACTGCCAAATAAGTATAAAACAAGCAACAAGAAAGAAAAAAAAAAAAAAAAGAAAAGAACATCACATATCAAAACGAAACTAAAATATGTTTGTTTTACTGTTTGCTAATGCCAGCTTTATACCTCTAGTGAAGACTTGAGGGAATGAAGTTTACACAAAATTAACTTATTTCTATTTTCCCCCTAGCAGCCGTGTGCTTAAGTGCCCCTCACTATGGACACAGATATTCTCAGGCTTCAGAGACACTCTTTAATGTTTATTGTCAAGAGTTTTCGTACTTTTCGGTAGATTTTTTTTCTAAGCATTTTGCCATGGGCAGTGGCCATTTCTGACCTATTCTTTTAAATTCCCAACTGCCAAGAGTTCTTGAACATGCACAGAATGTACATGGAACATCCTGTTTTTCACTGTAATACAAGAGGGTTAGATGTCGGATCTCACTATCCAGAGACCGGATGGAGGGTTAGACATCAGATCTCACTATCCAGAGACCGGATGGAGGGTTAGACATCAGATCTCACTATCCAGAGACCGGATGGAGGGTTAGACATCAGATCTCACTATCCAGAGACTGGAGGGTTAGACATTAGATTTCACTATCCAGAGACTGGAGGGTTAGACATCAGATCTCACTATCCAGAGACTGTAGGGTTAGACATCAGATCTCACTATCCATAGACTGGATGGAGGGTTAGACATCAGATTTCACTATCCAGAGACTGGAGGGTTAGACATCAGATCTCACTATCCAGAGACTGGAGGGTTAGACATCAGATCTCACTATCCAGAGACTGGAGGGTTAGACATCAGATCTCACTATCCAGAGACTGGAGGTTAGACATCAGATCTCACTATCCAGAGACTGGAGGGTTAGACATTAGATCTCACTATCCAGAGACTGGAGGGTTAGACATCAGATCTCACTATCCAGAGACTGGAGGGTTAGACATCAGATCTCACTATCCAGAGACTGGAGGGTTAGACATTAGATCTCACTATCCAGAGACTGGAGGGTTAGACATTAGATTTCACTACCCAGAGACTGGAGGGTTAGACATTAGATTTCACTATCCAGAGACTGGAGGGTTAGACATTAGATTTCACTATCCAGAGACTGGAGGGTTAGACATCAGATCTCACTATCCAGAGACTGGAGGGTTAGACATTAGATCTCACTATCCAGAGACTGGAGGGTTAGACATCAGATCTCACTATCCAGAGACTGGAGGGTTAGACATCAGATCTCACTATCCAGAGACTGGAGGGTTAGACATCAGATTTCACTATCCAGAGACTGGAGGGTTAGACATTAGATTTCACTATCCAGAGACTGGAGGGTTAGACATTAGATTTCACTATCCAGAGACTGGAGGGTTAGACATTAGATTTCACTATCCAGAGACTGGAGGGTTAGACATCAGATCTCACTATCCAGAGACTGGAGGGTTAGACATCAGATCTCACTATCCAGAGACTGGAGGGTTAGACATTAGATCTCACTATCCAGAGACTGGAGGGTTAGACATCAGATTTCACTATCCAGAGACTGGAGGGTTAGACATTAGATTTCACTATCCAGAGACTGGAGGGTTAGACATTAGATTTCACTATCCAGAGACTGGAGGGTTAGACATTAGATTTCACTATCCAGAGACTGGAGGGTTAGACATTAGATTTCACTATCCAGAGACTGGAGGGTTAGACATTAGATTTCACTATCCAGAGACTGGAGGGTTAGACATTAGATTTCACTATCCAGAGACTGGAGGGTTAGACATTAGATTTCACTATCCAGAGATTGGAGAGTTAGACATCAGATCAGAGACTAGGGGGTTACACATAGTTGTTACAACTTATAGCCTGTGCAAAATGTTCTGACTAAATCTACTATCTACATCTAGCAACAAATAAAGTATACATTTAACAGTAATTTAGATCAGCACAACCTATCAGTAATATTGTAGGTTAAAATTCATGCAGGAAAATATGATGGGCCTGGTGGGACAATCCACTTAAGTGATTGAAAACCAGATACAAAGCCAGGTAGGATAGACTTGCTTGACAAGTTTGCTTTTCTTAGAGACAACTATGACAACAAAAAACTACTGCATTGAAGGAAGGAAAAGAAAATCCAAAGACTAGAGAAAAAGCAGATACAAAGAGAAGCATTTGAAAGCAATTCACTATAAAAAAAAACAATGGAAGTTTCAGGTATTACAATTTATCACAATATAATGGATCACAGTATTGGTTAATCATAATTGTTAACTGCATACATGATACAGAAATAACATTAGTAGCAAAACAGGCACTCTACAACACAATCTTCATCTAACACTGTGCAACCAATGCCAAACCTGGACTCAAAGATTCAAGAACAATAAGGAAAATAATCATTACTGAGATGAAATGTGTCAGATGAATGAAAGGAAACAGCCTGAGAGATATGATTAGAAATGAAGAATTGAGAAAACAAAAGTTAGGAATAATTCCCACAACTGAATACATAAAGAAACAGATTAAAATGGTTTGACCATGTGATAAGACAGAAAGACCAAAACACAATACAACAAGCCTTTAATAAGAGAAAATAAGACCCAATGATCAACCACCAAAAGATGGACTGATGGAACATTAGAAAACAACAGCAGCAGAAGCCAACAGTAAATGAAAATACAGCACAAATTATGTCTCCCCTCGACACTGAAAGGCAAATGAGGAAGAGAAGAAGAAAAATATACTTGATAAACCTGTTCAATGCTGGTGCACAGGAAGTGAACTGCCCTTGCATGCACCTGTTTATATGTGGTGGGTCTGATGCCAGACATAATGTAGCACACATCTGTTAGTCATACATTTGTATAAAGTTGCTACCATGGCCTGTATACCCACCAAAACAAACTGCAGTCAACAATAGAAGAAACAAGACTAGCTTGAAGGAGACTCAGTCCAACTGTTGTGTTACTCTGTACAAACCTCACTCCTCTACAATTTTAGCAGCAAGAGTTAATAGAGAAATAATGTCAGGATCAAGGTTAATATCAAACAAGATATTTATTGCTTGTTAAACACATGTGCACACACACCACAGAGAGAGAGAGAGAGAGAGAGATAAATAAATAGAATGAATATATATATATGAGAGAGAAAAACAGATAAAATGGACAGATGAATAGACACATTACATAGAGAATTAAGGATGGATGGATGGATGGACAGACATAAAATGATAGATAGCTGAATGGATAGCTAAAACAGATGTGAGATTCTTAACTTTTACAATTTATGGTAAACTTAAAAAAAAAAGCTAAAAGATCCTGTCTATATGTCATTCTTCCAACTTCAAATTAATTAATTGCTACCAGAAAGCACTAATAAAGAGCTGTCTTTGTTTTAAATAAACACAAGGTGGAAAATGTCAGACTATTGATATATTTATTGCAACAATCACGCTGGAGATATTGGAGAACTGTTATTTGGAACATGTAGAGGCAATGAATAATTCCCAATAGTTTTTTTCTGCACAACTCCCAAAAGGCAGATAATTTGGCTGTCGAATATGACTGCACTTACTTGCCATGTTCATGTCCTATTTGGCATTTAAGTAGGTTTTACAAACTACCACTGGCAGAATCAAGGCTGCCTTTTATGTATAAAAAAAACAAAACACACACACACATGGCATGTCATGTGATTTCACCCCTGAAGGTAATAGCACAACAATTAATGCACAGTGACATTAGACAACCAACACTACAGCAACAAGGAGACAAATAATAATAAATGAATATTATAATGGAAGGAAACGTCCGAGGCGATAGATCAGCGAATCATTTCAGAAAAGGAGGTATGTTTACAGCACTCGGAAAAAAATCACAAATAATCAACAACAGGAACCTCGAACCTGTACTCCTTGGCACAGTGCCTTGCCACGAGAAACCAAATGCTAGAGCACACTGCCATTATTTGGGATTTTTTCCAAGTGCTGTAAACATACCTAATCCTCTGAAATGATTCACTACAGCAACAAGCTCACTACAGCAACAAGCTCACTACAGCAACAAGCTCACTACAGCAACAAGCTCACTACAGCAACAAGCTCACTACAGCAACAAGCTCACTACAGCAACAAGCTCACTACAGCAACAAGCTCACTACAGCAACAAGCCGTGAATGAAAAATAAATAATGGCCAAGTAACTGACTTCTTAAAACAAATAATTCAATTGCAAACAGATTACTACAAGATTGATCTAACATCCAGGGGCGCGGGTGGTCTAGAAGAAAGATGTTGGCCTCTGGACAAGAAGGTCAGGGTTCAAATCCCAGAACTGTGGAAATTTTTCAAAAATCAAAGAGTGGGTGGTAGTGGGATCCGGTGTCTAGCCCTCTCTGGGTGGTAGTGGGACCCTGTGTCTAGCCCTCTCTGGGTGGTAGTGAGATCCAGTGTCTGGCCCACTCTGGGTGGTAGTGGGATCCGGTGTCTAGCCCTGTCTGGGTGGTAGTGGGACCCTGTGTCTAGCCCTCTCTGGGTGGTAGTGGGATCCGGTGTCTAGCCCTCTCTGGGTGGTAGTGGGACCCAGTGTCTAGCCCTCTCTGGGTGATAGTGAGATCCAGTGTCTGGCCCACTCTGGGTGGTAGTGAGATCCAGTGTCTAGCCCTCTCTGGGTGGTAGTGAGATCCAGTGTCTAGCCCTCTCTGGGTGGTAGTGGGATCCAGTGTCTGACCCTCTCTGGGTGGTGGTGAGATCCGGTGTCTGGCCCTCTCTGGGTGGTATTGAGATCCGTTGTCTAGTCCTCCAGCAGGAGGTCACCTGTGCACATTTAAGAACCCTTGGCGGTTGGAAATTTAAAAAATGGCCACAATCCGGGCAAAATTGAAAGGGAAAAAATAATCTACACAAAATCATCAAAATTCTTGATAATAAAAAAAGTACCTCCGATTTCATAGAATATATGTCAATATGGTGACGGACAAATGAGCATATGGCTGTGAAAAATGGGGCAAAAAGTTTTATTTGCACAAAATTCAGTCCCTTAGGACTTCGCCAGAGATATAAAGTTGGCTTACACAAACAAATTAAAAAAACATCTAAAATCCAGTTATTTTGATCAATTTAAATCAAATTATGGAAATTAAAAATGACTAGTAACATATATATGATTTTAAGAACTAATAAATAAGTTGACAGCAGGAAAACAAAAAGATTTTTGGAGAGAATCCAACACTTATCAAACGCACAAGAAAGAAGGCGTTTTTTTTATTTGCAATTTTCAGGAAGTGAAGAGTTATGGAACATTTTAATTACAAATTGTATGAAAGGATTAAAAGAGGTAAAAGAAAGGACAGCATCACATCAGCGAAGAAGTGCAACAATACCAAAGATGATGAACAACACCAAAGATGATCAACAACACCAGAGATGAATCCTCCAGTTATATTTTTCATCTCATGTCTGTAATAATTAATCACAGAAAACAAACTGCAACTATTCTGACAATGGCCACACAAATAACAAAGTTTATTTATGCCGATGCAGTAGATTATTGCTGGAAGTAAAAAAATATAAATACAGTCGAACCTGTCTAAGGCGACCATTCACGGGACTTTCAAAAACTGGTCCCATAGGACAGGTGGTCCTGCCTCACAGGTTTCACATAATAAATAGAGCGATAAAAAAAATTTTATCCTAAGCACTATGAAAATCCGTTTCCGGTTGTTTCCAAAATGGAGGAATTATTTTTCTCCGGCTTGGTATTGAACCGTTGATCAGAGGTTTAACAAGCCGCTATCGTAAAAACGATGTTGTTAATGAAACGTAGACCTGATACAGAATGTGTAAATTAGCAGTAGATAGTAGTGATAGTTTTTTCGGCCCTAAAACAACAACAAAAATAGGATTCTGGAATGTGCGAACAATGGCCGCTCCGACGAAACATGCACAGGTCGCGAGCGAGATGGACAGATACGATCTAGATATTTTAGGATTAAGCGAAATGCGCTGGCCTGGAACAGGTAGGAGATCTATTGATAATAAAATAGTAGTTTTTTCTGGAAGGGAAGATGGAAAACACCGTGAAGGAGTAGGCATAATGATGACAGACAAAGCTGCAAGAAGTTTATTAGAATGGGAACGGTAAATAGCCGTCTGATACGAACACGATACAAAACAAAACATGGAAGACTTTCAATTATTCAATGTTATGCGCCTACTAACGAAGCTGATGATGAAGTTAAGGATGATTTTTATAAGACATGTATGATGGTTACACATGTGCAGTTCGAACAGAGGAAGGACTGAGCGAATGTTTCCCAATAGAAACTGGGGTTAAACAAGGATGTATTTTATCGCCCTTGTTATTTGGAATTGTTATGGACTTCATAATGAAGAAATGCTGCACTGGTAATAAAGGCATCGAATGGATACAAGGAGACCATTTGGAGGACCTGGACTTTGCTGATGACATAGTTCTCATCAGCAATCAGATAAAAACGATGCAGGAAAACACAAATGAACTATCATCAATAGCCAGCAAAATTGGGCTTGAGGTCAATCATGAAAAGACTAAAGTCATGAAAAGTTTAATTCCAACAAGTGACAAAATATACATGGAAAACAAACCAGTAGAAGAGATCGATCACTTCATCTATCTTGGAAGTCACATTGATCGAGAAGGGGATACGAGCAAAGAAATTAGAATCAGACTGGCTAAAGCAGCAATGTCTTTCAGAAGCCTTGAAAAGTTGTGGAAATCAAAACTCATTAGCACAAACACAAAACTTAGGCTATTCAAATCAAATGTACTATCAACCCTTACGTATGCGTGTGAAAGCTGGAAAACAACAAGAGATATAGAAACAAAGTTGAACGCATTCGAAAATAAATGTCTAAGGAAAATACTTGGTATAGAATGGAACGAATTCAAAACAAACGAGGAAATTAGAGAAATCGCCAATCAACCACTAATATCTTCAGTAATAAAGAAAAGACGATGGTCATACGTTGGACATGTGATGAGAAGAGATAATAATCGAATAGCAAAGCAAGCCCTCATATGGGAAACAACAGGTAAAAGAAAAAGAGGAAGACCCAGGGAGACACTGAGAAGAACATTGATGAGAGAGGCAAGAGCAGCAGGAATCGGCTCCCTCAATGAGATAGAACTGCTTGCACAGAACAGAGACAGATGGCGAGATTTGATAAAATATCTTTAAAAGAAAACTGCTAGAACAAAAATTCATATAGGAGAAGGTGTATCTTGGTCTACGCCCTATGGGCCGGTTACGGCTCGAAAGGTCAATAGATAGATAGATAGACTATGAAAACTAACCTGCAAATCAGCGTAATCCATGAGTAGAACATAGTGCACATGTCGGTCTACAATAGCCACTGGTTGGACACTTTTCATAAAACACGATAGTTAAACACACAAAAATATTTTGTCGAATCACTGATATTCGTTCTTCCAGCGTTAATGCTTTTGGTTTTACACTTTTGACACTGGCCATTTCCTATATTGTGTGTAACACTTTTAAAATCCACAAAAATAATTCACTGAGATACTGTACATGTACGTGAATACACTCTAAGCGGGCAATGACTAATTCTTTAGTTAATTCCTGTAATTTATACGGGCCACGCAATGGTCTACTCTGGTCTAGACGGAACCGCGAAGTGATGTCACTTCACGAATCATAGATCTGCGTCTGCCGTGTTTCTCACACCAGTATTGACTGATAAACGTAACACGTCCCACTGTAATCTGGGACTCACTAAATACGGGAAAACTTCGACACCTGTAGACACCTGTGTCGATCGTTTATGGCTCCCAGCGAGACGGAGGAGGACTGGCTGGTCAGTGTATCGTTATCTCGGTCTATTACCCGCGTGTCGTAAACGGGATAAATAACATTGGCGGCGGTTAATTAGCCTGGTCTCTGGTCGCGTCATACGGTGAGCGCCGTAATCAGTGTTAGCATATAGTAAAAAACTCGGGGAAATTGTAGACCCGGTCCTATAACCAGGGAAACGCTTTAAACAGGTGGTCCTAAGACCAGGTTCGACTGTATAAAAAAATCATGGCTTTGTGTGCCTTGTCTACAAAAATCTCCTGGAATTAATAATACCAGGTGCCAGGAATGTATGACATTTCATACACAGCACTGGATGACTTCAGCATGAGTCATGAAACTGGCTAAAGGGCTACAGATGTTAAATCAGGACATTAACTTCCTCCATCCATCTCCCTATAACTAGCTTTAGCAATCATTTGTTGAATAGATTGTACAGGTTTATCTCACAACAATGACACATTTTCTTCTGATTAATAACATGTCCTCAGATGTTCTCAAGTCTCTGAAAATAGGTATCAAGAATGTTCTCTGAAAATAGGTATCAGAAAAGTTCTCTGAAAATAGGTATCAGGAATGTTCTCTGAAAATAGGTATCAGAAAAGTTCTCTGAAAATAGGTATCAGGAATGTTCTCTGAAAATAGGTATCAGGAACGTTCTCTGAAAATAGGTATCAAGAACGTTCTCTGAAAATAGGTATCAGGAATGTTCTCTGAAAATAGGTATCAGGAATGTTCTCTGAAAATAGGTATCAGGAATGTTCTCTGAAAATAGGTATCAGGAATGTTCTCTGAAAATAGGTATCAGGAATGTTCTCTGAAAATAGGTATCAGGAATGTTCTCTGACAATAGGTATCAGGAATATTCTCTGACAAAAGACTATGGCCTAACATAATGTTGGTAACTTCAGTAATAAATATACAGTCAGGTCACTGAAAAATAACAACAGACACTAATACCATGTCCTCTATACATCACAAAGTATGATGATGGTTAATTTTTACATTTGTTATTCACCTCCTTTTACTTCACTTATTGAAATCATAACGCTTACATATAAAGGTAAAGTATGAGTCTTGCAGCGCATTAGCGTGAGAGTTTTTGCCCATATGTGCTCGGCCGATTATCCAGAAGAATTCTGAGAATTCTGGATAGTGTCGCTTCAAGCAACGAAACTTATGATGTGAGGAGGCATTCCACACACACACATATTATATATATCACATATTATATATATATATATATATATATATATATATATATATATATATATATATATATCATGTGCCGTCTCCACAACGATGGTTGGCTACCATGGAGCACCATTCTGCTCTGTCTCTTGCTTTGATGGTGCAGGTTGTCATAGGCTGATTTGTCCATCTTTTGATGTTACTCATCCATGTTAGTCTTGGTCTGCCTCTGCCTTTTACCTTGTATTTTCCCCTCCAGGATTACTTTCAGTAGGCTGTTGTGTCTTTTAACATGGCCCAAGAATCGCATTTGTCTTGTTTGAATTGTGTTTAGTAGTTCTCTTTTCATTTTTAGTTGTTTTAAGACTTCATTGTTTGTTTTCCTTTCCTTCCATCCAATTCTACCTATTCTTCTATATATCCACATTTCAAAGGCTTCAATTCTCTGTTCTGTTCTCTTGTCTAATGTCCATGTTTCTGCACCATATAGGAATATTGAGAAGATGTTGTAACATTTTGCCATTCTTAGTTTTAACCCTGGTGTTATTTGTTTTGATTTTAGTATGTTCTTCAAGACATTGAAATTACTTTTTGCCATTACTATTCTTTTGTTTATTTCAGTTGTATATTTTCCATCACTGGTTATAGTATGTCCAAGGTAGCTGTAGTTCTGAACTGTCTCCAGGTCTATTCTTTCAATTTTGATATCCACTTGTGTGGTTTGAGCATTTTCTTTGTTTATGATCATAATTTTAGTCTTTTTGATATTCATATCTAGTCCATATTTTGTGTTTATTTAATTAAGTAATTGTTGTAGATCTTTAGGATTTTCTGCTAGTAGTACAGTATCGTCAGCATATCATAGGTTATTGATTATCTTTCCATTAATTTGTAGGCCTGGCATTTCTATGATGTTTTTAAAGATTTTATCAGTGTATAGATTGAACACGCTTGGTGATAGGATGCATCCCTGTCTTACTCCTCTTTTTATATCAATGGGTGTAGAGTTCTCTTTGTTATATTTTATTATTGCTTTTTGCTCCCAGTATAGATTACATATTAGTCGTATGTCCATGTCATCTAGATGTATCTCTTTTAGGCATTCTATACGTTGTTTGTGGTGTACTCTATCAAAAGCTTTGGCGTAGTCTATGAAGCAGGCATATATTGGTTTGTTTACTTCTGTGTACTTTTCGATTAATGATCTCATGCAGAATATGGCTTTTTTTGTCCCGCTATTTTTCCTAAATCCAAATTGCTGCTCATCTAATTCAGTATTGATTTATTCTGAATCCTTCCTTGTATAACTTTTAGCAAGATTTTTGTAACATGGCTCATTAGGCTTATTGTTCTAAAGTCACTGCATTCAACTGCACCATTCTTTTTAGGCAATACAATGAAAGTTGATGTTTTTAGTTCATTTGGTATATATCCTGTGTGGTATATGTCGTTGCATATGTCTGTAATCACTAAAATGCCAAAATCTTCAAGTACCTGTATCATCTCTATCTGTATGCAGGTCCAGCTGCTTTTCCCTTTTTCATTGTTTTTATAGCTTTTTCCACCTCAAATTTTAAAGCCTGATGTACATTTTATAACTGGTTTCTTGTCCCTTTGATCATGAAATAGTTCTGTTATATATTCCTGCCATCTATCTATAATAACCTTATTGTCTGTTAGCATTTCTCCTTTTTTGTCTGCAATGCATCCACCTTCTGTGGCTTTTTTATTTTCATTAGTCATTCTCTTTATTTCTGTGTGCATTCCTCTTAAGTCTTGTTTGCTTTCCATAGTTTCTATTTCTATACATTTTTGGCTGATCCAGTCTTCTTTTGCCTTTTTGCACATTTTGCGTATCTCATTATCTATTTTATTGTATTGGGCAGTGTTCTTCGCTTGTCTCCTTTCTTCCATTTTTTCTATGATGGTGTTAGTTATCCATTTTTGTTTTTTGTTCTTTTCTCTTTTGGGTAAGGTGTCGCAGGTTTCTGTATATATCCAGAAGAATGAAAAACAAAAAAACTACATCCTCCTCAATGCTCAAAAGCAAATGAGAAAAGAAAGAAAAAGATGATATAGAGCAACTGCACTGGACAAGTAGCCTTATTCTCCAACCTCAAAGATAACTACTGACACATCCCAGAGAATGGATAAGAACAAAAAAATTAATTATGGTTTTGCACTGACTTCTGGGAATCATAGACAGCTGAAACGACATAGATATGGAATTCCTCTTTCTTATGCTATTTTATTTCACGGATTTAAACAGAATTTGTCACGAATTAAATAAATATAATGAAATCTTGGATAATATGTAAGGGGGGGGGGGGGGAAGAGAAGAATTGAAGAAAAACAAATAGAAAAAAATGGTATGGTAAAAGCTTTACGTGATTGGTAGACGACACAGATTTGAACGACATTTCGGCTCAATAGGCCTTCAGCAGGAACAAACAAACAACACGCACACACAGATAAGTAAATAAAACTAATCCTATATACATAACTAGTTAACGAAACATAAACATAATATGTAGCACACAAATGCTTGCTTTGACAACAAATATTACAAACAAAAGGTTGTGAAAATCCCAGAAAGATGAAGCAATAAGGATGCATATGCCAACCACCACTTATGACCAACAAGGTAATCATCTAAATGATCAAAGTAAATACAAAATTATCTTCTTAATTATCAATGTTGATATCAAAGTATGTATTTACTCATTTCCATTTTTACTAGTTCATATTTATGAATCATAGTACTGTATTTATTTATTGAATATGTGAATTTAAAATTGTTTTGACTAATTTTTAAATTCATTTAATTTCACAGACTTTAATGGGTACCGGATTTTTTTCTGGGAAAGTAAAGCGGCACGAGTGTAATACAGACCACATTACCCCAAAAATCATGTGCCAAAGGTCTATAAAATTTATGGTCACTAACACCATATTCGTCGGAGCGGCCATTGTTCGCACATTCCAGAATCCTATTTTTGTTGTTGTTTTAGGGCCGAAAAAACTATCACTACTATCTACTGCTAGTTTACACATTCTGTATCAGGTCTACGTTTCATTAACAACATCGTTTTTACGATAGCGGCTTGTTAAACCTCTGATCAACGGTTCTATACCAAGCCGGAGAAAAATAATTCCTCCATTTTGGAAACAACCGGAAACAACAACTCTAATTAAGTTTAATTCCAACAAGTGACAAAATATACATGGAAAACAAACCAGTAGAAGAGATCGATCACTTTATCTATCTTGGAAGTCACATTGATCGAGAAGGGGATACGAGCAAAGAAATTAGAATCAGACTGGCTAAAGCAGCAATGTCTTTCAGAAGCCTTGAAAAGTTGTGGAAATCAAAACTCATTAGCACAAACACAAAACTTAGGCTATTCAAATCAAATGTACTATCAACCCTTACGTATGCGTGTGAAAGCTGGAAAAAAACAAGAGATATAGAAACAAAGTTGAACGCATTCGAAAATAAATGTCTAAGGAAAATACTTGGTATAGAATGGAACGAATTCAAAACAAACGAGGAAATTAGAGAAATCGCCAATCAACCACTAATATCTTCAGTAATAAAGAAAAGACGATGGTCATACGTTGGACATGTGATGAGAAGAGATAATAATCGAATAGCAAAGCAAGCCCTCATATGGGAAACAACAGGTAAAAGAAAAAGAGGAAGACCCAGGGAGACACTGAAAAGAACATTGATGAGAGAGGCAAGAGCAGCAGGAATCGGCTCCCTCAATGAGATAGAACTGCTTGCACAGAACAGAGACAGATGGCGAGATTTGATAAAATATCTTTAAAAGAAAACTGCTAGAACAAAAATTCATATAGGAGAAGGTGTATCTTGGTCTACGCCCTATGGGCCGGTTACGGCTCGAAAGGTCAATAGATAGATAGAACACCATATTCCCTATACGCCACTTGGCGTGACGGGGGCACTTCAAACCATATTCCCTAAACGCCACTTGCCGTGACAGGTATACTTTCCTTTTTTTTTTTTTATATTATTCTTTCACATGGTATGGTTATGGAAGGACTCAGTATCACCAAATATTATATTTTAAATATTATTCTTTCATATGTTTTATGTTATGCAATCCTGTTTTTCAAATGTGTGTGTGTGTTATACAAAATCAGCTCAAATTATAGCACACTGTCAACATGATGTTAACATACCTTGAAACAGTAACTGCACATATTAACAACACACTTTCAGGACACCACCTTTAAAGGATGAATTTGAAGTTTCAGAATCAAACACACTGTACATACAAAACAAAAACATTTGAGGCATCATACGTAATATACGCACCGAAACAAACATAAAACATGACTAACCTTCTGCATAGCTCTATCCACCTTCCAAATCCTGAGACTTTGATCTTTTGACCAGGTAATTAAATGATGATCCAAAATACCTGCAGAAGGGTGTACAATTAAGACACATTCTTAACTAATGACCCACAGACATTATTGTACAATTAAGACACATTCTTAACTAATGACCCACACACATTATATCATCATCATCATGTACCCTGCCGGTTGGCGTAGGCGATCATGTCCCTACACAATCTTCTATCTACAGTGCATCGCATCAGTTCTGTTGTTGACTGTTTTCCATGCCATGACACCAAGCTATCCAGTATTTTCTCTCTTTGTCGTCCGCGATCTCTCTTTCCTTTTATTTTGCCAGTTGTAACCAAGTATTCCAACTTTCCTCTTCTCATGATGTGCCCAAAAAATGTTGATTGCTTCTTTCTGATGTTTTTTAAGAGCTCCCTTTTTGTGTTGCACATAATATACACCAGCATTAAAAAAAAAAGGTTGTCAAGAATGCATGATTTCTTGGACAATTTGAAATAAAACCTGGTACACATTATGGTTAAATATTGTTGAATAACAATGCAAGTAATCACTTTGATTTTTTCTGAAAATATGAAAGAAAGATAAAAACTAAAGTAAATAGCACCTCCACACAATAAATTAAATCCTGATCTCAGTACTGCTTATGTCCACCTCAAGCTGTTATCACAGATTGGCAGCATCTTCACATAGAAGCCATTGAGACTGTGGAGAATGTTACCCCATCCATCTTGCAACCTGCCTGTCCAGGACACACTTTTTAGTTGAGATGACCTAAGTCATGAAGGCGCAAATTAGACCCTTAATATGATGCAAATGAGGCCCTTCCTCTGACAAAAATTCTGGTGCTTCTAACCTACATTCAGAACTAAATTCAAAACGTTAAAATGAGAAATTAAATGTCATGAATTAAATTGATAATAATATAAAATATAGAGTTCCTGTGTCATTTTTTCGGCAGCGGTGGGCTAGACAAACATTCCAGTCAGACTTCACAGGAGGGAATTCTGTATTTGACATCACGAATGTATAAAACGAAGGTAGATGTTTTAAAATGCAAAAGTTTAGATGTGGACATGGTTGTGCTAACTGGTGATGGTTTTCATGATAAGTTTGTCTTCTTTGCAGTCTATGCTTCCACATGTGCTTGAAGGAAGAAAGATCCTGGGAAAGGGCAGGCCAAGGTAAGACAATCTGTTCGTGCTGAAAGTGGTCCACGACCATAAGTGCCATATGAGGACAAGCACTGTCTTGCTATAATATCATACCTGGTCCATGTTCATTGAGGCTCAACATGTGGTGTGATGATTCTATATCTGTGTCCAATACTTGTCAGTTTGCTATTGATGATGATGAGGTTCATTCTAGCTGTATAAGAAATGTCATCCCAAACCATTACATTGTTTCTCCTCATCCTGTTGTTTTCCTGTAGCACAAAGTTGTTAGAAAAATGTTCTACTTGATGCCACTGTAAACCAAACAATGCCCATCCATGATTGCTTCTTTGCAAACACAATCTCGACTTATCAGAGAACACTATACATCCCCATTGATGAAACAGCTATGTCATAAGCTGTACGGTATATGGCCAAGTGCATTTGTCTATGGTCAGCTGACAGTACTGGTAATCTGCAGGTCTGTAACCAATTTGCCTCTCTGAGCCTGTTCTGCACAACACAAGTCTTTGACCTTGAGTGTTCCTGACAGCCCATGTGGCCTGGATAAACCCTGTTATGAAGATGCATAAGAATGTATGAAGCACGTGTATAGGGGTGGTAACTCATGGTAGGCGATCTGCTGTAGATCCAGGTTGGTGGTAACAAGCACATCCGTATAGCTAGAACTCCCTGCTGATGGTTCAAACTTAGCATTGAGGAAAAAAAGATGTTTCTGTTAGACTCTTGGTAACCTATATTTCAATGATCACATTTCCCTGAGCGCGGTTAGGTCTACATACATACCTTCCATTTATCTATGGTAAATCCCCTCACACAACACTTTTCACATGATTAAGATTGCACAGTAGTTGTCTCCCCATGAATAGCCGAAGGTACTTGTAAATGGATGACTTGCAAAATTAGCTCACTTAAATGTAAACTATACCTGCATCACAAAAAAAATTATACCCTCTTTGCTCCTCAAAAAATGTATGCATTCAACAAAGTGATACTGTATACCATTAAAAGCTTTACGTAAGAAATATGTAGAAAAGGAAATACCATCTTGTTGTTTTTTCCACTGAAACTCTAATATAACATCCTTGTGCCCAACAAAAGTATGGACTGGAGACTGGTGATCTTTGATATACCACAGGTACAAACTGTTCTCCCCTCGTCTCAGTTGGGGAACAACTACGCTGACTATACCCTCACCAAAGGGCTGCAGAGAAACAGAATTGACATCACACAATATTTTTTTCATTTTTGCAACACACATTTAAAATAGTTGTTTCCTATCAAATGCAAAATATTGTTTAACTAGATTACCTAGAGGCCATCAATACATGAACTAGTCAATGTTGTGTCCATAAAAGAAGATAAGAGCATCTATATATTTGCCTGGAGTGAGTGATGTCAATTTTTCTTCACCTGAATTCAAC
This sequence comes from Megaustenia siamemsis, assembly GCA_032433765.1. Taxonomy (NCBI): domain Eukaryota; kingdom Metazoa; phylum Mollusca; class Gastropoda; order Stylommatophora; family Ariophantidae; genus Megaustenia; species Megaustenia siamemsis. Next base: position 14,920,179 of record JAVIAB010000106.1, on the reverse strand, counting down.
TCCTCTTTACACCTTTGTTGGTGTATGTCGGGGGAGAGCTAAATATAGAACCAGAGGGATAAAGACCACTTGGTCAAAGCAGTCCCCACGATGTGTGAGACTCAGGATTTTTATTTCACCCCTGATAGAAAAAATCTTTTCCGTCTGCCGTGGGTTTCAAACACTGTATGCCAGCTTTTCAGCCTGCAAAAAACAGCTGTTTTTAGCTGCACAGCCACTTGCTCCTAAAGAACATTAAATTGCAGTAGTTAAATTGTGTCATGGTTTATAGCTGGCTGTGATAACAGTGTCAGCCCAACAACTTTTAACATCAAGGTTGCTTCCTCTCTTCAATTCCTTCTTGATCAAATTGGTTAGTCTGTTTCTGAGGCCACCACAGGAAGGTGAAACAGAATCTTAACCAGTTAAAGGCTGATTGTAAGCAATCAGCCTTTAGCCCCTGATGCTCTTAGTACATCCAGTATCTTGGCCCCCACCACCGTGTAATTCTTTATCATAAGCAATAAAATGATTAAGTTAGCATATCTATCAAGTGGTGTACATGAAAACAAGAAAGAAAAAGACACAGAGGAATAGAAAAGACATGAAAGAAATAGAAAGACTAGTACAAGCAGAAGAGAGAAACACAGAAAAAGGTATGTTGCTAACATGTACTCTTAAAGTTTAAAAAATGATGATGGTGGCAATGATTCTTTCTCTTTCTAACATTCACCCAATGACTACTAAAGGAAACTGTCAGCGATTTATAGCTAATGGCTTGAGCCAGGATTGGTGATCAAGAACCATCAAGATCCCACTACACCTCTTCACGGTGCCTTTAGAAGCAGATTAATCAGTCTTGTCTGGCCAAGTGAGTAGGGATCAAAAAGGAAAGGCAATCTGGTACTCAAAAATGCAATGAAGTTGGATGTGTTATACAGCTTGTCCCTGGTTAGTACTGGTGATTCTCTGTTATTGGTTGAACCCTTTCAAGTCATGCGGGGTGTGGCACTCACATCACATGGCGGGGCACCATATCGATTTCTTCTAGTCTGACGTCTTCAAGGAGCAGACTATCAATTCCTTTAGTAGTCATCAGGTGAAAGCCAGATAAAAAAGAAAAGGTCTAAGAGGTTATGTCTAGCATGTTACACACATTTTGACTTTGGTTCTCATTTATTAGATCGAGCAACAAAATTGTTACATTTACCGTGTATCTGGCTCTCCAAACTGGATTTCCTGAGTAGATTATAGCTTCACTTCGTCTCGGGTTGTTGTAGTCCCAAAACTACATTGAAAACGAAAGTCATAACAAATTTTAAAAAATAGAAAAATAAATATAAGACAATATGTTAATGAACTGAGCAATAATATCCCATAAAATGAAAGAAAGAAGAAATTTAAACTTTTTAAAAAAATAATTCCAATGGTTAAAAGTTATAAGAATTTTCAATAGATCCCTTCTTGCAATAATTAAATCCTTTCCGTACCATCAGACATCACAGAGGGCTTACCTCAACAATAAGTCCCTATCTGGACAAGCTTCTCAACCATGTTAATTTTTTCCAAACCACTAACCGACATCTGCTCTACTTATGAAGGTAGCTATGGGACCAAAATCCGACACATCAGCTCTACTTATGAAGGTAGCTATGAGACCAAAATCCTACACATCAGCTCTACTTATGAAGGTAGCTATTTCCCCTCCAGATATCATCAATATATTGCTATTTTCATTTTCTTCAACCATTTTCATTTCCGGTGATGTGTTACATGTACTACATTTAATTATATTATCCAATGAAAATCTAAAATGAAAAAAAAAAAAAAAAAAAAAAAAAAAACATGGTGGAATTTTTTAACTGAAAATTAATCTGGGCCAAATATATAGAAAAAATTAAAACAGAGTCCGGAAAGAGTTAAGGGAGCCAATGCCTGCATTTGCCCTTTGTTGTTCTCAGAGTCTCTCAGCTTTTTTTCTTTTTCCCTGCTGCTTCACATTTGAGGAACTTGCTTTGTGATTCTCTGGGTACTTTTCCCATCACATAACTAATAATGCCATACAATATTTGCCTGCCATCTCTTCCTGATTATTGTTGAAGATCTTTCATTGCTCTGTCATTTCCCTTATTTTTGCACTAGCTTTTATTTAATTCCATTGTATACAAAGCATTTTCTTTAGACATTTGTTTTTTTAAACGCTTCTGTGTATTCTCTGTTTCTTTTGTTGATTATTTTTTTAAGGTCTCTCAACAAGACAGTAACCCTCCCTGTTTGTGTACTCTACCAGGGCTCAAATAAAATATAATAGGGATGATGAAAAAAGGTACACAGACCACCTGAAGAGAAATATGTAATGCAGAATGGTCCATAGATGACAACTACCCACAGGGCACTTTGACCCCATGTGTTCACAGATGGTTCTGCTACAACAGCCATTAGCAACAGAAGACAGGGAACAGTTCTCAGACTCATTACCCAGGGGGATTAACTAAAGTCATAGCCAAAGGAAAATTTTTAAAAAATTATAAGGCTGAAACTGAAGCTCTCAAAGTTGCAGAAGAATTGGCCATCCAACACAAAAAGTAACGTGCACAAGCAACGTGATGCTGTTAGCAATAACATCTCTAAAAACTCTCAAGAATAGTGAGTTAGATAACCTGAGGATAACTCAATAACATGATAATAACTCAATAACATGAGGATAACTCGATAACCTGAGGATAACTCGATAACCTGAGGATAACTCGATAACCTGAGGGTAACTCAATAACATGAGGATAACTCAATAACATGAGGATAACTTGATAACATGAGGATAACTCGATAACATGAGGATAACTCAATAACATTAGGATAACTCAATAACCTGAGGACAATCCTACTGTAACTGTGCTTTAATTTTACCCACAAGGAACCGCTACATCCTATATGGCTAGAGGGTGGCTGAACTAAGGCAGAAACTATGGGGCAGCCATCACGACCTGGAAAAAACTGTCAGCTTCATCACTTAAACAGGACTATAGATCTGACCTCATGAACCAAAGACCAGTTGGCCAGATGAAACTGATGCACAAATTAAAAATTGTCCCCCGTGTCCAGCACCTAGACAAGCCATATGATCAAGAGCAGCATTCAAAGCATAGCAATGGGGAAGGATACAAAAGAAAACTAACCACTTCTGCCTAGCAGTTACCATCAGAAGAAGGAAAGGCTGTGGGAGAACACCCAGACAGAAGCCATGGGCAGGGTTGGCCTAACAACCCTGGCTGGCAACCAACCTATGAGAAGGAACACTACAGCAAACCAAGAACCAGGCTGCTGAAGATGGAGTGTGTCAGCCATGGCGCAGGTTTAGAGAAAAAAATCAGGGGACACACACATATACAAGTGCTCACCATGTGACCAGCCTGTCATGTGTCATGATGAAGTCCTTACCCCTCCATCATGAAATAGGACAAAGAGTCAAGTTTGTATGATCACAAGACTTGAACGCTGAAGAAGAAGCTATACATAGTAATCCAGTGGATCATATTGTGACATACAAGGAAATGAATTTGGGGATAAACTAGACAAGAAAGGAGCAAAACTCCCACAAAAAGACCATCTGGTCAGCTAAGAAGTTAAATCTATCATTAAAGGGCAATACCATTCAAAGTGGAAGCAAGACCATCCAAAATACAATGAGGGGCTTGGATATTGTCATCTCTCAAGGAGAGAACAGGTTATCATACTTAGTCCCTCTGGTCACAACAGAATGAGGCACCAAGTGTACTCCACACTCAATATAAGCATCACCAGTCTGTGACGCTGCACCCTAGCTGACATGACAGCAAAACACATTCACAATAGGACTTCTGGTCAATATGGCGGATAGGCGACAGGACCCATTGAGGCTCATTCTAAAAAGTGTTCCTTATTGCAGTTTCCTCATATTCCAAGTCCAGCTTACTGCCGGAGCTACTGAGTTTAGTGCATTATGCACATCGTGAGCTGTTTTTCATCCGGATCATATTTCAATATTCCGATTGCTTATGATGAATGATGATATCATATGACGAAAGAGAGTTTGGTTGCATTCACTTTTGGTGTCACTTGGCCTTGTGTCTCTTAGCGTGTGCTGTAGCTGCCATGATGGGGACTGCAGCTGCCATTTTTTGTTTGGATCCTTCAATGAGATCAGTTTTAATTCGGATGATTCCACTGGCATGTGCAGTTGAGCGATTATGGATTTTAATTTGTTTGCAGTGATACTGGGGCTTCGATTAACCATAAAATCTACAAGACTGCCCCCATTACACAGACAGGAAAATATGGCCCACACCCATTATATTGGATGAGGAACTACAGGGTGTTTATAAAGTCTCACTACACTTGGTATCTAGGTCAATTTGAAAAAAAATGTTTATGACGTCATCACAATATGTGCTCCCACTGTCAATGAAATTTGTTGAATAAGTTTATTGCTACTGGAAATGTGGAAGATGCTCCACGATCTGGTAGGCCTGCTGTGAATGATGAAATATGTTTAGATATCCAAGACAGAATCCTTAAAAGTCCAGACAAGTCATTAAGAAAACTGTCGCAACAAGTGAACTTACCATTGAGCACATATTGTGATGACGTCATAAACATTTTTTTCAAATTGACCTAGATACCAAGTGTAGTGAGACTTTATAAACACCCTATATATTGTGCAACCAAGCAACTGAATCCCTAATGCAGACAGCAGACTTCATAAGAGAATCTGGAATCAAAGTCTGTGTAAGTGTTGATCGTAGAAGAAGAAAATGTATTGTTTACTTCTGTAAACAGAACAATTGGCAGTTAAAAATTTGAAAGGAGCAGGCTAAATACCACTGTCCAGGCTAAATAATAAGTAACTAATTGCTATCATACCATAAGTGAAATGATTTTTATTAATTTTCTGATTTCACCCATAAATTTTCATCAGCACCACAGAGTTTGTGCATCATGCCAAGATGACTGTGTGTGATGAGGAAAGAGTTTGTGCATCATGCCAAAAGAGTTTGCAGAACCAATTGATCGACTCTGTTGAAGAGCAATAATCAACTTACACGAATCGTACAATCCTGACTAGCTGTGACTAGATTGTGCTGACTAGTTTCACTCCAATCAAGGCCATGAATCTTGGACGGATGTGCTGAAATGTACTGGATTGGGGCATTTCCTTTCTGTTTGGTAAAGAAAGTACAGAAATATGTCATGAGCTCGCTAATAGATGGACATAATTTATCAGTAAATTAATACCCCTGGTTAAATGGTGCATGTAGATATTAATTAACACAATTTCTAGGCAATTCTATTCTATCCATCAGTTTTACCATCTATCAAAGAATAATATACTCTTCTCTTCATTTATAGAAATTGATTATATCACAGTTGTTTGTTTTAATCTCAAAGAGGAAGGCGAAGGCATGCCTCACAGCACCAGAGCTGGAAGTTGTCATCGACCCAGAGCTGAGGGCTTGCACCAGGATCGGTGAACCAGAACCATCCAGACCACCTCTCCGTGGTGCCTCTAGTAACAGACTAACCTGTCTAGTCTGGCCAAGTGAGTAGGGATCGAAGAGGGAAGACAACCCGGTACTCAAAAATGTCATGATGAAGTCGGATGTGTTGGGCTGAAAGGCGCAAATATCACAGTTATACTGTAAACCACAACACAACGCAGACACGCCCACTTAGCCTCCTTTTAAGGGTGGATGATGAAGAGGTACACTTCTTTAGTCATGGGGTGAATGCAAGCAACCAAGAAATCTCAAAGAGACATAATTAGAACTATAAGAATTGAACCATTTGGAATTTATTGGTTAAAATATAATCAAATCTATCTTTTACTCTCTGCTCATCCTTAAAATAAATTCTATTTCCTCCTTTCCCACCTCATTTGCCTTATCAGTGTCATAGATATACTGCGTAATGTTTACATCCCGTCAATTCATTATTTTACAAGGTCAGCCCTTGGATCTGGTGTTCTCATAACATTAGTTGAGGGCTTGTTGTGTTTTAACCTTTCTGTTATACACCACAACCTAACCAGAGAGCCGCGATAGCTCAGTGGTTAGTGAACTGGACTATAAAGGACAAGTCGATCCCAACTGACGGCTTCCGGTTCACCCAGCCTTTATTGGGTACCGGATTTTTTTCTGAGAAAGTAATGCAGCACAGGTGTAATACCAGCCATATTACCCCAAAAATCATGTGCCGAACGTAGGTCTGTAAAATTTATGGTCACTAACACCATACTCCCTATACGCCACTTGGCGTGATGGGGGTACTTTACTTTTTTTTTTTTAACATGACCTAACCACATCAACTGTTATATTAAGGAAGGGATTACTCCTAGCTTTATCTGGTACTCTATGGAAAGTCCAGTTTGTGACACCACACAATAGATGTGAATTTCTATCGTAATCAAAGCTCGAATTGGTGATATTTTAGTCTAGTAAATAAGTTTCAAATACTGATAAATGTAACATTCTTTAATGTGATAAATTTAATTTTCACCACAAAAGAACATTTATTATACAGCTTCTAATCAAACTTGAATGCACCATACAAGAATTAACTGTTTAGAACAACTGTTTATATTACTTAAGTCAGTAAACAAGATAAAAAAAAAAAGAAAGTAAAGAGCGCCGTCACGCCAGGTGGCATATAAGGAATATGGTGTTAGCAACCATAATTGTTATATACCATCAACACATGATGTTTGGGTAATGTGGTCAGTATTACGCCCATGCCACTTTACTTTCCCAGAAAAAATCAGGTACCCATTTAAGGCTGGGTGAACCCGGAAGCCTCTAGTCCTTTGTAGTCCAGTTCACTAACCACTGAGCTATCACGGCTCCCTAGTAAACGAGTAAAACAACTAAAATATCAATGACAAAGAGCTGTAATATGAGTCTTACCATCAGAAGATGCAATGGATCATTCTTGATATAAACATTCCATTTAAAAAAAAAAAACAATCACTATCAAAGCAAAAAAGGACAGTACATTAAACATAACAATTAAAATGAGAGTCAACAAAACAAGTAAACAAACACTTATATATTGGACATACAATAATAATAACAGACACTGGAACTAGGCAGTCTTTTGCTCAAAGAGTTACAGAAATAATCATAGAACTTTTGTGCAGCAACTGAACTGAACACATCACACTGGCTATACACGCCAAGTGGCGTATAGGGAAATATGGTGTTAGTGACCCTATATTTTACAGACCTTCAGCACATGATTTTTGGGGTAATGTGGTCAGTATTACGCCCGTGCTGCTTTACTTTCCCAGAAAAAATCCGGTACCCATTTAAGGCTGGGTGAACCCGGAAGCCGTCGGTTGGGATCGAACCCTACCCCTTGTCCGTGGTAGTCCAGTTCACTAACCACTGAGCTATCGCGGCTCCCAGCCCCATAGATATTCTCATAGCAAACCCCAACAAATGGAATATATGCCGCAATGATGGTTTTAATGAACTACTTCTTCTACATTTAAGTCTTGTGATCATGTCAACTTGGCTTTTTGTCCTGTTTCATGACGGAGCAGTAAGAACATCATGACACGATGAGCTGGTCGCGTGGTCAGCACTCGTATGTGTGTATGAGTCCTGACTTTTATCCTAAATCTGCACCGTGTCGGACATACTCCATCTTCTACAGGCAGGATCTAAGTTTGACATAGGAGTTTTCCTTCTCGTAGAGTGGATGCTAGCCAAGGCTGTTGGGCCCACAGTTTCTGTCTGAATGTTCTCCCATAACTTTTCCTTCTCCGGATGGTAACTGCGAGGTAGGTAGGAGTTGTTTGTTTTCTGGGAGTGTCATTTCCAGTGGATAGAGCTTTTAATGCGGCTCTTACACACATGGCTTGTCTAGTCATTGGACATTTGGAGCATTTTTTTTTTATCGATGCAAGTTCCACCTATTGTACCCACCCCATCTTGGTAGGAGAGGCCTTCCATCTGGTCTCTAGTTCAAGAGGTCGGATATGCAGTCCCATTTCCATGATGAAGCTTACAGTTCTTTCCAGGTCGTGACGGATGCCCCAGTTGTTTAATGAATGAACTTAGCCTGAACTTGAATAGTGTTTATTTTACATCATTCTGACACTATCTTAAATTGTTTCATTTTCTTTACAAAAATACACCTTCCATTGAAGCCAGATGGAACACTATTCACAAAACTACAACACAAATCACAATTACTTAACAGTTCCAGTACAATGGCACAGGCCTATTTAATGTGGAGTTAAATAATTAACTCTCCCTGCAGACAAGACAACCTGACAATAAAACAGAACTATTTCATTCAATGACTTTCTTCATAAAACATCATTTTGCTACTGTGTTTGCAAACAAGCAATCATTTTCTGTTCTTGGGTCAGTTAACTATTTCACCAAATATTTCAGTCTGCTCTGGTTATACAGTCATTACTGGTAATATTAATAACAAAAAAAGAGAACTAAATCACAAATCCTTCAGACTGTATTGGTATAATTATACAGGAATTACTTATAAGATTATTAACAAAGAGAATAAACTAAATAACAAATATTTCAGTCTGTCTTGATATAATTATACAGGAATTACTTATAAGATTCGCCCGTGCGCTGCCGGGGCCCGAAAGGGAAGTAAAGAATAGCGGCGCTGTACCCTACCAGGCATGTTCGTAAGAGGCGAGAAAGGAGGGTTAGGCATGGGACTGGCTATCCCATACTGTAAAAAAATAAGCCGAAAAAACTTCACAAACATGAACAAGTCAAAGAAAGATAAAGTAAATCCGTCAACCAGGAAAGAGAAGGGCTCTCTGTCTAAGAGACGTATGACGCAATCCGGAGAAAGCCATAAGGAGTCCGGGTTGCCGACTCACCCTTTGTCTACCAGGAAATCATCCAGAATTGGCACCTGGAATGTTCGTACCCTTAACGAACAGGGAAAAGCGGCACAAGTGGCAGCAGAAATGAACAACTACAAGATAGATATTCTGGGAATGTGTGAAACAAGATGGCTGGGAGCGGAGAGAATAAAATTGAATACAGGGGAGATGATTTTATCATCAGGACACCAGGAACCAGGAGCACAACATAGCGAAGGGGTAGCTATAATGCTATCAAAGAATGCACAGAAGACACTAATAGAATGGGAGGCAGTGGGACCAAGACTGGTGAGAGCAACATTTAGAACAACCAAAAACAAAATAAAATTACACATTATACAATGCTATGCACCAACCAACGATAAAGATGACTCAGTTAAAGATGATTTTGATAAACAGCTACAATGCCAGATGGATGCAAGACGAGCCAAGGATATTATAATCTTGATGGGAGACCTAAATGCTAAGGTAGGATCAGACAACAGAGGCTTTGAAGAGATTATGGGAAAACATGGACTTGGAGATATAAACGAGAATGGAGAGATATTTGTGAATTTCTGCGCCCTTAATCAAATGAGCCTAGGAGGAACAATATTCCAACATAAAAGAATACACAAAGCTACATGGGTGTCACCAGATCATAGAACGGAAAATCAAATTGATCACATATGTATTAATAATAAGTTTAAGTCATCCTTACAGGATGTAAAAGTATATAGAGGGGCAGATATAGCTTCTGATCATCATCTGCTGTTAGCCAAACTTAAAATTAAATTAAAAAGGTATACTACAACGAATAAGGGCAGAACGTATTTCAATGTAGGGTTTCTTAAAGAACAAGGAATTAAAGATAAATTCGCAGTCACAATATCAAACAAATACCAAGTCCTCCAACAACTAGAAAATACAATAAATATAGAAGATCATTGGAAACAGGTAAAAAATATATGGAAAGAGACATGCGAAGAAACACTGGGGAAAAGAGAACGCCAGAATAAGGCATGGATGACAGCAGAGACCCTGGATAAAATTAAAGAAAGAAAGAACAAGAAAGCAGACATAAATAAAAGCAAAACAAGAAGTAATAAAGCCAAGACACAGGAAGCTTACACAGAGGTGAACAAAGAAGTGAGAAGATGCATTAAAAGGGATAAGAGGAAATATATAGATGAATTAGCTAAAGAGGCAGAAGAAGCAGCAAATAAAGGGAATATGAAAGAACTGTACAACAGCACAAAGAAATTAGGTGGAAAATACAAACAGATCAACGCCTTTATCAAAGATAAGAAAGGAAATCTGCTTAGTAATATAAAGGAACAAATGGAGAGATGGAAGGAGCACTTTGAAGAACTTTTGAACAGACCTGGCTCAAATAATCCTCCAGATATACTACCAGCAGAAGAAGAATTACACGTTAACTGCGGAAAACCAAGCAAAGAAGAAATAATGAAAGCCATCAAACTGTTAAAAGATGGTAAAGCCACAGGACCAGATGAAATTCCTTCGGAAGCCATCAAAGCAGATATTATCACCTCTACCAAGATGTTACATAATCTACTGGATAAAATTTGGGAGAGGGAAGAAATACCTAAAGACTGGAGAGAAGGTTATATGATCAAACTACCAAAGAAAGGAAGTTTACAGGAGTGCACAAATTATAGGGGAATTATGCTACTATCAGTGCCAGGAAAAATATTAGGCAGAATCATTCTGGAGAGACTAAAAGAGGCTATAGAGAAACACTTGAGAGATGAACAAGCAGGTTTTAGGAAGAACAGATCATGTGCTGATCAAATAACTACTCTACGTATAATAGTTGAACAAAGTTTAGAACTAAAATCCCCACTTTATATTGGATTCATAGATTACGAAAAGGCATTTGATAGTTTAGACAGAAGAATGCTTTGGAAGTTGCTGAGTCATTATGGAATCCCCATAAAGTTTATTAACCTGATAAAAACAATGTATGAAGGAACAAAATGTAGTGTGGTGCATGAAGGACAGCTTACAGAAGCATTTGAAATAAGAACAGGAGTAAGGCAAGGATGCCTTCTGTCTCCATTTCTCTTTCTACTGGCCATAGATTGGATTATGAAAATAACTCAAAACAACAGAAATGGGATCCAGTGGTCACTGACCAAACAACTTGATGATTTAGACTTTGCTGATGACATAGCTCTCCTATCACACAGCCACCAACAGATGCAAGATAAAATGAGTATATTAGATGAGAGATCACAACAGCTAGGACTAAAGATTAATAGAGATAAGACCAACATTATGAGAATTAATGCAGTTGGCAATAACCAAATAAAACTAGGAGAAATACCTCTACTAGACGTACAATCTTATATATATCTGGGCAGTAATATAGATAAAGAGGGAGGAACAGAAAACGATACCAAAATAAGGATATCAAAAGCAAGAGGAGCTTTCATTGCACTGGGAAACATATGGAAATCCAAAGAAATTAGGCTAAATACAAAAATACAAATTTTCAACTCCAATGTTAAGTCGGTTCTATTATATGGCTGTGAAACATGGAGAATAACAAAATTGACAATCACGAAGGTACAGACTTTCATTAATGGATGCTTGCGCAGAATAAAGGGATGGAAATGGCAGGACAAAGTCACAAACGTGGAATTATGGAAATGTACCGGTCAAATACCAGTGGATAAAGAAATACAGCGAAGACGATGGCGATGGATAGGACACACACTACGGAAACCAACTGAGAGTATTACACAACAGGCCCTTTTTTGGAATCCCCAGGGGAAAAGACAAAGAGGAAGACCAAGGAATTCTTGGAGAAGACAGATTGAAGCAGAGATGAAGATGATGGGGAAGACATGGAATGACCTTAAAAGAATTGCAAAAAACAGAACGACTTGGAAAGTGTTTGTTGAAGACCTATGCTCCACTGGGAGCTAAAAGGTAGAAGAGAGAGAGACTTATAAGATTAATAACAAAGAGAATAAACTAAATAACAAATGTTTCAGTCTGTCTTGATATAATTATACAGGAATTACTTATAAGATTAATAACAAAGAGAATAAACTAAATCACAAAAAAGTGTAAGATGTAAGTACCCTTGGGTCCCAAATTCTGACATCACCATCATGTGCTGTTGCAAATAAGTTATTTGTCACCTTGTTCCACTTCACTTGAGAAGCACCAGCTGATTTAACAAAAATAAAAACCATATTTATTTCATAGTATATGTCTTGTAGTCGTATACCTGTGTATTTTATTTATTTGTTGTCTGATCACATTGAGCAGAAATAAAAGACTCCTCTTGTCTGCTGAACTTTATCTGCTGAACTTTGCTATTGAGAGTTCAGATTTTTACACAGAACCTGCATTGTCACACCATACATCCCTGGTCTGCTCAATCTAAACAAGAGATCTCATGCGAGCTGTTACTTCTTTCGCCAGTATTTTTGGTGTTTCTCTAGGTTGGCTTCTTTTTTTTTTTTTCCTGCTGTTTTCCTTTTTGGAAAGTTGCTTTGCGATCCTCATGCTATATCTCTTCTCAAACAAGACTAACCAACATATGCCCGACCACCTTCTTCATTATAGATGATGATGCACACTTGGCTATTTCTATTACTTCTGCACTAGTCTTGAATTTATTCCATGATATAAAAACTATTTTTCTGAAATATTTGTTTTCGAATACATCTCATTTATTAACTATATCTTTATTTCATTTGCAGCTCTTGCATGCATAAGTAAGGATAATGCTTTAATTAGAAAATCTTAACCATTGTGCTGTAAAGTAAAGAGCTCCATCCCACCAAGTGGCGTATAGGGAATATGGTGTTAGTTACCATAAATTTTTACAGACCTTCAGCACATGATTTTTGGGGTAATGTGGTCGGTATTACGCCCGTGCCGCTTTACTTTCCCAGAAAAAAATCCAGTACCCATTTGAGGCTGGGTGAACCAGGAAACAGTCGGTTGGGATCGAACCCTACCTCTGGTCCTTTCTAGTCGAGTTCACTAACCACTGAGCTATCGTGGCTCCAACCATTTATACTGTGTTTAGTAATAATGATTTCCATATTTTATCAATTTTTATCAAAGTTATTGCTTTCTTTACTATTCTGATCTGTCTTTTGTCTTCTTCTTGATCTATGCAACTTCAATGACAAAAAAGTAATCCACCTCTTGCACTACTTTTCCTTCCAGGTATATCTTATTCTGGATAAATTTGATTTTTCATTACTCTTGTCTTTACTTGATTGATCAAAGGTCCTATTCTGTTTGCCTTTGATGAGAGGACATTTGGTTTTTCTTGCATCATGTTCACATTGCTACAGACAAGAACTATATTGTCTGCAAAATCAAGGTACTCTCAGACCCAAGTATCCATTCATAGCTTTTGTTATCTGTACAACATTTCTGCATCATAAATCAATGATACTGTGCATATTTAAATCTTTGGTAACAAGCAAACAATAATTCCTCATGATTCAAATATCTTATAGAAGATGGCAATCTAACAAAATAAAGCAAGAGAACATTGACTAGGAGATCAGGAAGGAGTCCCAAACAAATGAATGCAGAAGATAAATGAACCAGTCCACAATGTAAAATAGTGTCACACATTCCACAAATAAGCATAAGAACAGAGAAGAAGAAAATATTAGGGATCTTATATCTTATGATACATATATATATATATATGTATATATATATATATATATATATTTGGGATGAGAGGAAATATGAAAAGTAATAAAGCATAGAGTACACTGCAAGTGTGACTCTGTGGCTTAGCAGTTGGTGTACTCACTTCCTGATCAGAATGACCCAAGTTCAATTCTCAGAAGTGGTGGATTTTTTTTCCCCAGACCGTCAAAGCTAAGGGGTTTACCCAACCTATAAAAATGGGTACCAGTGTTTTATCTGAGAAACAAAAGTGGCCTGACATGATACTGACCACATCACCCACAAATGTCCCGTGGTCATGGAGTCACTAACACTGTATTCCCCCCAAACATCTAGAAATGTTTGGAGGAAACCTTTACTTATTTATTTACACTACAAAGAGATGTGGCTGAGATCATTTTCACTATTGGCAACCTGAAGCCTATTGCCTATTGACAAGAAACATGAAAGCTATTCACTTCAATGCTACTAGGTAATCATCATCAAGTATCATGTCTGCTGGTGTAGGTGATCTTGTCTCTCCACAACTTTCTATCTCGACAGCTGTTTATCATTTCTGTTGTTGACCTTCTGCCAAGCCATTCTCTTAAGTTGTTTGGTATCTTTTCTCTTTGTTTCCTTCTCTCTTCGTCCCTCAACTTTCTCAGTTGTCACAAATATTTCAGATGTTCCCTTCTCATAACATGCCCAAAAAAAGATGATAGTTTCTTCCTAATATTGGATATTAGCTCTTATTTTGCTTTGGCCTCTTTCAGAACATTTTCATTGCTCTTCTTAGCTGTCCATGGTATTCTCAACATTTTTCTAGGTAATACAGACACATAATAGAGATAAGCATAAAAATAACATATTAAATACTATGCAGAGCCGTGAGAAGAACTGCAAAGGTAAATAATAATAAATAGACACATAATACACTGCACTGCCTTATTATCCCATGACATGTAAGTTACAGGAGCACTAACATGGGATGTAACTAATCTCCTCCAGTTTTCTATCTCTTGTTGCTGGCCAGAGCTTGTTCCTGCCAATCAAGCTGTTTCTATGTCTACCTCTACCTTCTGAGCTGTCATGGTTCCCTGGATGAAAACTCTTTCAGGGCCCAAAAGAAAACATGTTCTAACTGAATAGGATGTACTATCACACTCATCATCACCACCATCAAACTCATTACCTATCTGCTTGTCTCTGTTGAAACTTGGCTTCAGCGACTCTAAACTTTTCTATGTCCTGTGTGACATGTCCAGCTTCTGCAGCTGTCAATCCCAGATCATTTATGAAATCTTGCACCCACCTTCTTCAAGGACTTCCTCCCCCTTTTGCTTTGAACTGTCTCCCCAAAGAGATCATATAAATTAATTTATTCTCTTAATTTGTGCTGGGCCTCTCTCCTTGTAATGTATTTTTTTTTTAAAAGGGCTTGTATTTTTCAATATAATTAATTTCTATCATTAATGTCCATGTTTCACAAGCATTACATGAAACGGTGTAACGAGTGAGCAAACAGGTCTGATTTTAGAACTGACTGTGATATCTTATCTTTCCAGGTTAATTTTGTTTGTACAGGAGTTGCTGTGTTTTGTTTTATTTTTACCACACATCAGGTTCTGACTTTGACAATGACACAATCTATAAACTCTTGGATCTAGCTAACCTTCATGATTTTGTTAAATTCATGTCCAGAGATCGACGTCTTACTTCTAAAATACTCAGTCCTTCAACTCCCCCCACCCAAACAGTAACAATGAAGTGAATAAATACTTACAAACTGTCTGGAATGATTTTACTGGTTTCTTTGAATCTCTGAAAAAAAAATTCAAAAAATGAAAAATTATATATTTAGGAAGTTAATTGTTCTTCTTTAGTAATATATCTTGATGAAGGGGTCTGGAAGAAGACAGATGGAAGCAGAGATGAAGATGTTGGGGAAGAAATGAAATGATCTTAAAAGAATGGCAAGAAACAGAACGACTTGGAAAGTGTTTGTTGAAGACCTATGCTCCACAAGGAGCTGAAAGGTAGAAGAAGCAGCCAATTTATGATCTACTCTTTTTTAGTTTAACAGCCAAGGGTTCTTTAATGTACATGAGTGCACACATTTTTACTGCCATTATCTGAGAATGCTAGACATCAGATCTCACTAGCCAAGAGATCAGGGAAGAGTAACATAAAGAAGAAGAAACCACGGATTAATTTGTCTTTCCTTTTTTATTTTTTTAAAAATCACAACTGCCTGTGGTGAGCTTTGAACCAGGATCCTTCCAGTACAGAGATCAACGTCGTACCTCTAGACTACCCAGCCATCTGGGACTGTCTATTGACTAAGGAATCTATCCAACTTCTTTAAAACAAAGGCATCCATCATTAGCATGAGTTATGTTCCCAAAGCTAATAAAATTAACATTTTTTAAGAACATATCAAGGTTAGCAAAGAAAGATTTCATTCCTAGCACTCTTGATGTAGTAGTTCCTATTATCTAATCTGAATGAAATAACTCACAACTGGTAAACAAACTGTACATCTTTATTTTTAAAATTATCAATTCTGTTGATGGTTTTTCAAGCCACGAATCAAGTTATATAATATCTTCTTTCTTTGTCATGCACTATCTCTCTTTCCCTGTTTTTTACCAGTTGTAACCAAGTATTCCAATTTTTCTCTTCTCATGATGTCCCCAAAAAATGGTGACTCTTTCTTTCTGAAGATTTCCCTTTTTGTTTTGGCCTATGAGAATCTCCTCGTTGGTCTTTTTAGCTGTGCAGGGAAGTCTCAACATTTTTCTGAGAAATCCCATCTCTGTGGCCTCTAAATATTTTTAATTTGTTCATCTACAGTCTATGCTTCCATAGGTCAGAATTAGCTCTATATTGCACTGATAAACTCTCTCGCTTTTGTTGACAGATAGACTTGTTGCACAAAGGCTGCTTTGACATATGCTATTCTGCTTTTGCTATGGCCTGTGCAATACTACACCCTATTGTACACAGAAATAAACAAAATGTCATCTCCTTTCATTAAAATTAATTAAAACACAATAATACACCAACCTGACATCCCAAAAATATGTGAACGCATCAACAGAACAGGAAGCAACAATATTTACATCAAAAGGAGACCAGTCAATGTCACTGGAGACAAAGATATTTATAAATTAGCAAATAAAAATTATCGATGGCTTGACAAGCTGTCATTGTAAAAAGTATTGTTATGGAAACAGAGCCATAGATTTTAGAAGCACTGTTCTCTGCAATATGTGCCATTTTGGCACGCAAGGTTTCTGTTTTTGAGATTGTGATTCTGCCCTATGTGCCGTCTTCAGTTCGAAAGCACAATAAATAGATAGATAGAAATAAAAATGGTGCTTTCCTCTTGCATCATATAAATTTTTTAATATATCAGAAATTGGGGGAAATCTATAAACATACAAAGTGAATTGTGGACTATTTATGACCAGTCCCACAGCATTCATTAAACAGTAGCTGTTATTGCTTTCATAAAAGGCTAAGACTCTTCTGATCAAAAAATTTAACAAGTCAGAATAAAATGTAACAAAATAAAACAAGACTAGCAATTTTGGGTCATTACGGCAATTTTCAGATTAAAATATTATAATGAGTGGACTGCATTGCATTGTTTTTATTCTAAGATAATGCAGTGATTATTAGTCTATCAGTTTAATTGATGCAATTAATGTATAGTTGTCTTCTTCTTCCTTTCAGCTCCCTGTGGAGCCAAGGTCTTAAATAAACACTTTCCAAGTCATTCTGTTTCTTGCCATTCTTTTAAGATCATTCCATGTCTTCCACATCATCTTCACCTCTGTTTCTGTCTGTCTTCTCCAAGAATTTCTTGGTCTTCCTCTTTGTCTTTTCCCCTGGTGATTCCAAAAAAGGGCCTGTTGTGTAATACTCTCAGTTGGCTTCTGCAGTGTGTGTCCTATCCAGCGCCATGGTCTTCGCTGCATCTCTTTATCCACTGATATTTGACTGGTGCATTTGTATAATTCTATGTTAGTGATTTTGTCCTATCATTTCCATCATTTTATCCTGCATAAGCATCCAATAATGAAAATCTGTATATTCATGATTGTCATTTTAGTTGCTCTCCATGTTTCACAGCCATATTATAAGACTGACTTAACATTGGAGTTGAAAATTGTTATTTTAGTATTTAACCTAATTCTTTGGACTTCCATGTTTCCCAGTGCAACAAATGATCCTCTTGCTTTTGATATCCTTATTTTGGTAATTCCATTATCTCAAAAAGGGCAAAAGGCCCCAAGCTGCTGATTTTTCTTTGTTCTCAAAGAAAGTGTGTTTAGCTCTTCAAGGCAAAGATACATTTATACTTTCCAGCAAAATGCATTATCATCGTATGTATTTTCATCGTATACCACGGTTGGCGTAGGTGATCATGTCCTTCCCCAATTCTCTATCAACAGTACATCGTATCAATTCGGTTGTTGACTGTTTTCTGCGCCATGACACCAAGCTATCCAGTATCTTCTCTCTTTGTCATCTGCGATCTCTCTTTCCGTCTATTTTGCCAACTGTAACCAATTATTTCAACTTTCCTTTTCTCATGATGTGTCTAAAAAATGTTGATTCTGACTCTTTATCACTTCTATTGACATAGACTTGTTGCACAAGACATTTTCAGAAATGCTATTCTGAAATAGCCTGAGCTATTATACTTTTTATTTCTTTGGTTCACTACAGAAATATTTTTTTTTAAATACATCAACATAACTTGTAGGTACTTTAAATGCCTTCCTACTTCAAGGGCTGAAGGGCATCTGCTAACAGGCAGCTGGATCCATAACAGCTAGGTAAAGTAGGGTCGAAGGGCATCTGCTGACAGGCAGCTGGATACACAGCAGACAGGTTGAGTAAGGCCAAAGGGCATCTGCTCACAGGCAGCTGGAGCTATAACACGTTGAGTAGGGTCGAAGGGCATCTACTGACAGGCAGCTGGAACTATAACATTTTGAGTAGGGTCAAAGGGCATCTGCTCACAGGCAGCTGTGTCTATAACAGATTAAGTAAGGTCAAAGGGATTCTACTCACAGGCAGCTGGATCCATAACAGCTAAGTTGAGTAGGGCCAAAGGGCATCAGCTTAGAGGCAGCTGGATACAAAATAGCTACGTTGAGTAGAAGGGCATCAGTTCACAGGCAGCTGAATCCATAACAGCTAGGTTGAATAACAAGTTTCCAGAACCATCATGAAGATGTGCAGTAATGTCTTGGTCACTACTGTCAGATAATTCTCTACTTCTTGGTCATGGCTGCTGAATTTATAATACCATGTTCCCTTTCATGTTTAACAACCAGTGAGCAGAGTTTGTGATGTTTTGACCAAAAATATTTTTAATTTAAGCCGAACTGTTGCCAAAATAATCATAATTTGTAAAATTTAAATGAGCTGCAACATTTTGATGTACATGGCACCAATACAACATGAGCACAGCAGTGTTGCTGAGTTGGGAGCACTGGCATTAAGGCAATGTTTTATTAATGAAAATGTTGAAAAAATTAAATATTGGCTAGATAATACTATTAGATTTCCATATTAGATTCCAATGAAATGATGAGTGATAACAGACACATAAATAAACAATTCTATTGGGGGAGATGGGATTACATTACCTGACTGTGCGTGAATGTGCTTTCAGAGAGCAGATATGAGATGCTGAACCATCACGAAAATCGAAAACATCCAGTCTTTGATTACACTTGATAGAGAAGAAAAACATTAAAAAGTTGCTATGTTCATATCTCACATTTCAGTTAATTATTCCAAAGCCTAAAGATCTATAAAGGTGGCCTGGCATGATACCAACCACATCACCCAAAAATATGCAATGGTAAAAAAGATATATGGTCACTAACAACATATTCCCCAAATGCCTATTAGAAAGGCGTGGAAACAACCTTTACTTTACTTTTTTAAATCTATCTTTCCTAATTAAAACATGTTATCATCAAACAACAATGCATGAAGATGCACACGTTCATTAATGGATGCTTACACAGAATAAAAGGATGGAAATGACAGGACAAAATCACTAACATAGAATTATGGAAATGTACCAGTCAAATACCTGTGAATAAAGAGATACAGCAAAGACGATGGCGCCAGATAGGGACACACACTGTGGAAGCCAACTGAGAGTATTACACAACAGGCCCCTTTTATGAATCCCCAAGGAAAAAGACAAAGAGGAAGACCAAAATATTCTTGGAGAAGATGAAAGCAGAGATGAAGATAATGGGGAAGACAGAGAATGATCTTACAAGAATGGCAAGAAACAGAATGACTTGGAAAGTCTTTGTTGAAGACCTATGCTCCACAGGGAGTTGAAAGTGTTTTTTGAAGACCTATGCTCCACAGGAAGCTGAAAGTGTTTATTGAAGACCTATGCTCCACAGGGAGCTGAAAGTGTTTGTTGATGCTCCACAGGGAGCTGAAAGTGTTTGTTGAAGACCTATGCTCCACAGGGAGCTGAAAGGTAGAAGAAGATCATCAAACAAAATAATCCAGATTCCTAGATTGATGCTTGAGCATCCTAAGAAATATTTCATTTTGCTGAATTAAACAAAATAAAAGACTTAATATGTTACTTAACTGAGTTAATATGGAACTTACTGGAATATATCTAGGATATTGCAACAAATGATGGGCAAATTTTTTTAATAAAATAAAAATATAACTGAATTTTAATACATAATGCCATTTAGCAAAGAAAATAACGGTTATTTTTTCCCCCTCTATAATCCAAATTAGCAAATAAATATAAAATATGAATAATTTAGTTTAAGTTAAGAACATTAGACATCAATCATTTCTAAAATCTTGCTTTAAGAGTGACAACTGGCCCTTTTTATAACTTGTATGCGTTTGAAGCAAGGCTTTGTTCTCTTGATAAGAGTTAGACATGTATAAAACCATATTAATATTTCTCAGTTTCTCAAAACTATAATGCTATGTTATTGTTAAATACGTTAGTTTCTTTTTGAGCCGAAGATGGCACACACAGGGCAGAAATAAACAACTTTCAGTGTCCAACAATTTGCTGTTATCCTGTCAGTATCATTGAATTTTGCGCAGGATGTACAGAGTGTCTCACCACACAATGCTGTTCTGGACAAGCCTCTTCATCTCAGCAAGGGAGCTGATAATGCTGTCATTACATCTCTTATCAGTGTTTCTCTAAGTTGACCTCTCTTTTTTTTCTGCCTGCTGTATAACACTAACAATACTCATTTCAAATTCTTGAACATAATACACATCAACTAGAATACTTACAGCAGTAACAAATCTATATGCATGAGAAGCATGTCGATTCCACTGGACACAACCAATGTCCCATTTACTCTGTCTCGTTACTTTAACGACAGTTTGTGAAGTTCTATTCAAGTCTACGAAGGCCAAATTCTTGCGCCTGAAACAAAAGTTTGGCATGCCCAGGCTAAAAACAAGAATTCTTCTCATGCACTGAGTAGATGCTGTTTTAATATAAAGTATCAAACAAGTAAAAAGACATCAACTCAGGGCAAAATAAAGACAAGTGGAACAATATTTAAACAAGTAAATGAATTTAAATATTTGGGAACTTTGTTAACCTCAGACAGAAGATGTACAAAAGAGGTGAGATGTAGAATGGCTCAGGCAAAAGCAGCTTTCCAAAAATGAGGAAGATACTATGCAATCCATTTCTGACAATTGAAACAAGAAAAAGAGTTCTTAAATGTTATGTAGAGCCAGTCTTAACATATGAATGTGAATCATGGACAACAGACAAGAAAATCACTGGCGTCTGTAGAAATGTGGTTTTACAGAAGAATGTTGAGAATACCATGGACAGCTAAGAAGAGTAATGAAAATGTTCTGAGAGAGGTCAAAGCAAAAAGAGAGCTAATTTCAACTATTAGAAAGAAACAACCATCATTTTTTGGCCATGTAATGAGAAGAGAACTGGAAAATATTGTAACAACTGGAAAAATTGAGGGACGAAGAGCTAGTGGGAAGGAAAGAGAAAAGATACCAGACAGCTTAAGAGAATGGCTTGGCAGGTGGCCAAAAACAGAAATTATAAATAACTGTCAAGATTGAAAGTTGTGGAGAGACATGATCACCTACGCCAGCAGGCCCGGTACATGATGATGATCAAACAAGTACAAAAAACAAATGGGCTCACATGTCACATATACTATGAGATTAACGCCTTGAAAATAGTGGAAAATACTAGTTTAATTTTATATTTAATTTAGTGACACAGATTTAGGATTTTATTAATCTTTTTTATATGATTACATACTATGATGTGCATTTTAAACAAATTTATACTAATATCAGGTAAAGATGTTCAATAACAAAAGTAAAGGATTTATCTTTTTAGGGGGAGTGTGATCTAGTGCTCTGTCATTGGATGCCTGTTCCTCAGAAAAATGACAAATACTGAACAGAATAGAAAAATGACAAATACTGAACAGAATAGAGAAATGAATGACAAATACTGAGCACAATAGAGAAATTACAAATACTGAACAGAATAGAGAAATGACAAATACTGAACAGAATAGAGAAATGACAAATACTGAGCACAATAGAAACATGACAAATGCAGAACAGAAACATGACAAATACTGAACAGAACAGAAACATGACAAATACTGAACAGAAAAGAAACATGACAAATACTGAACAGAAAAGAAACATGACAAATACTGAACAGAACAGAAACATGACAAATACTGAGCAGAATAGAAACATGACAAATACTGAACAGAACATAAACATGACAAATACTGAATAGAATAAAAACATTAGTAATTAAGCATACTTCAGTAATAAAGAAAAGACGATGGTCATACGTTGGACATGTGATGAGAAGAGATAATAATCGAATAGCAAAGCAAGCCCTCATATGGGAAACAACAGGTAAAAGAAAAAGAGGAAGACCCAGGGAGACACTGAGAAGAACATTGATGAGAGAGGCAAGAGCAGCAGGATTCGGCTCCCTCAATGAGATAGAACTGCTTGCACAGAACAGAGATAGATGGCGAGATTTGATAAAATATCTTTAAAAGAAAACTGCTAGAACAAAAATTCATATAGGAGAAGGTGTATCTTGGTCTACGCCCTATGGGCCGGTTACGGCTCGAAAGGTCAATAGATAGATAGAATTAAGCATACAGTGCACTGCAAAGGAGACTCTGTGGCTCAGCGGTTGGTGTACTCACTTCCTGATCAGAACGGCACGGGTTCAGTTCCCAGAAGTGATATATTTTTTTTTTCAGACCAACAAAGCTCAGGGGTTTACCCAACCTCTAAAAATGGGTACCAGTGTTTTATCTGAGAAACAAAAGTGGCCTGACATGATACTGACCACATCACCCACAAATGTCCCGTGGTCATGGAGTCACTAACACTTTATTCCCCTCAAACAACTAGAAATGTTTGGAGGAAACCTTTACTTATTTATTTACACTACAAAGAGATGTAGCTGAGATCATTTTCACTATTGGCAACCAGAAGCGAATTGTCTATTGACAAGAAACATGAAAACTATTCACTTCAATGCTACTAGGTAATACATTCATGAAATAAAAATTAATGACATTTAAATTATTAATGACTCTTTTCGTTATGGAGTCATATTCTCAATATGGATCAATCTGGTAAGAGAAACAGTTTCTTCTTGAACATTCAATATTCAAACAAACAGTTTAGTTATGATTTATTTATTTTTATTATTAACCTTAAATTAAGATACCGGCGTAAAAATTACCGCACAAAAAAACTAATACTTAAACGTACCTTCCTAATCACTACTTCCAGTGACACCTGCATCTGGGATTTTTTTCCCAATCTAATTTGTGAGATATGATCTCATATATTGTGAAAAAAAAAATTACCAATTTCTTGAAAATGTGTCTTTTTTTTTTTTTTTTTTTTTTTTTTTTTTTTTTTTTTTTTTTTTTGCCAGAGAAATATCCTCAGTCATTGGCTGACATCAAACAACCATTAGTAACTTAGAAAATACAGTGAATAACAGCTATGAGGTAGCTGAACATACTGACAGACTTAAAACAGCCTGACTGACACAGTGAACAACAGCTATGAGGTAGCTGAACATACTGACAGACTTAAAACAGCCTGACTGACACACATGTCTGGTTTATGGAGTCAAACTCAGTTATAATCAACCTGAGCCAGGAAAACCAAGTCCCAGTGTCTTGCCTAATGTAAACACACAGCTGTGTGTCAAATGTTCAAAGAAAATACTATTTTTAGATCACTTAATGTTACATTAAGTGCTACACTTAATGTTACATAAATTGCTAGTAATTTTCACTGCGGTGTTACAAATATGTCAGTCACAAATAGGTATTGTAATTAAGGGTTAATGTCCATGTAATAATTAATATTATGTTTTTGCCATTCAGCTTCATGTACACTGTTTGTCTGGAAGCCAAATGGAAATAACAGTAGTCAATTAATGTAAACCACCAATAGTGTATTACTCTGAATTACTACAAGTAATGTATGCTAATAATAATTAACAAGAAATATTATAATAAAGAAAGAAAATAAAACTTATTTATATTTGCAGTGTCATCAAATACACATTAACAAGGTGTTCTAATTTGTAAATATTAATGGTTTAAAGCCCCCTTGGCTTCAATGGTGCATGGTGTTTATTACATACCCTGCCAAAAGTGCCCAGTTACCAACACAATCTACTGCCATAGCACTGGCCTGCAATAAAATGAAAATTACAAAAATATAAAAAGTACAAAATTAACATTTACCAAATATTTAATATAAAGATCTTTAGAGACATAGCGATCCAAGATAAGAAAAAGAGTACTTAAATGTTATGTACAATCAGTCTTAACATATGGATAATGAATCATGGACAATGGGACAACAGATAAGAAAATCACTGGAGGCTGTAGAGATGTGGTTTTACAGAAGAATGTTGAGACTACCATGGACAGTTAAGTAGAGTAATGACAATGTTCTGAAAGAGGCCAAAGCAAAAAGACAGCTAACTTCCAATATTAGGAAGAATCAATCATTATTTTTTTCCATGTAAATGATAAGGGGACAGCTGGATCATATTGTGACAACTGGGAAAATTAAGGGATGAAGAGATAGAGCGAAGCAAAGAGAAAAGATACCAGACAGCTTAAGAGAATGGCTTGGTAGAAGGTCAACAACAGAAATGATAAATAACTGTCGAGATCAAAAGCTGTGGAGAGACACAATCACCTATGGTAATCTCAACATTCTTCTGTAAAACCATAATTCTGTGGCCTTCAACAATTTCCTTGTCTGCTATTGTCCAGGATTCACTGCTATATGTTGAAGACTGGCTCCACATAACAATAAAGATCTATTTTTCTTATTTTCATTGACAAAAGTTGGTTGCATAATATCTTTCACATTCTTTGAAATGCATCCTGTACCTAAGATATTCTGCATTCCACCTCTGTTGCACAATCTAATATCTGAAGTTAACACCGTTTCCAGTAGTATTTTTTAATTTATTGACCTGCTTTAATACTCTAACTCATACTCAACTCTCCAGGACTCTCCCATTTATTTACTTTCTGTGTTCATTGAGGAGATGTATTTTTCTTTATTGCAACCATCCCATCACTTGTCATTTTGCTCTTGGGTCTAATGCCTTAATGTATTACTTTCCATCTCTTCTCTATATCGTACTAATTGTAGTTATAAAATATTAACTGTCCTGTCCAGGAATCTAAATCTTGAATCTCAGACCCAGAGCAGACTAGAGATTCCAGATGAGATTCCTGGACAACACTCAAATGATCATGATGATGTAGTAGAAGAGGACGATAGAGAGAATCTTCTGCAGAATGACAAGATCGACATGGAAGAAAGCAGCGCTGACCGCCGACTAACTTGCAACTGTTTTTTTTTTAATTCTTTACTTTCTCTTATGGAGCAGTAGTGAGACCTGAGTCCGACCCTCAGGTGAGTTGAGTGAGTGAAGTTTCTCCTCGGTCGCACCAGCCCGCACCGGGTGATGACCAACAATATTACATTAATTGGACATTACAATCATTATCAAATTAGAACATAATTTAAGTTCTAATATAAAAATAAGAACATAATTAGGCTCTGCTTAGTGCAATAATGATAAAAGTCACCTGTAAATCTTTGTACTCAGCTACAGAATACTCCGCACTCCATCGTCCGGCCATTTTTAATGCTCTCTCAGTTTACCAGACTTTTCAAGGCCCATTAACTACTTTGAAATATATTATTCGTGTTTTTTTTTTATTCCATAAAACTAACTTGCAATTACAAGAAGCACATCTTTAATAACATTATATATTTATATTTTTAAAAAGAATACGAAATAAAATAGTATACGTATTAAGTTATGTTGTGTAATGCTTTAACTGCAGCGAAAGGTAAAAATTGTTTTTTTTTTTCATAATTTCATTTCAAAATGGCAACAACAAGCCAAAAGTGGGCGTTGTCTAATGTTTACTACTAAACCACCAACCGTTTTCCTCTAGAACTAAAAACTATCATTAATCATATGTTCAATGCCGGTTGGTGTACTGTAGGGCGACCTGGCTCTTCAGTTTTTAGCTTTGTTAAATCTCTTTCAAAACTTAAACCAGAAATAAATTGTGCTGAATATCTTTGAAGACTTCCTTCCCTTTAAATGTTATTGTGTATATCGTTTAATTGGAGGTCATAATATAAATAACCTAAGGTATGCTGACGATACAGTCTTAATCGCAAAGAGTGAAAATGAGTTACAAGAACAAGAAATGTTGGACATTATAGTGAGAGAAAGCAAAAATAAGGGACTCAGCCTTAATAGCAAAAAGACAGAAGTGATGGTAACAACAAAGAAAAAGACATCACCTCAGTGCACAATAAAGACAAATCTAACAATATTGAAACAAGTAAATTAATTTAAATATTTGGGAACTTTGTTAACCTCGTACGAAAGAAGTACAAAAGATGTGAGATGCAGAATGGCTCAGGCAAAAGTAGCTTTCCAAAAAATTAAGAAGATACTATGCAATTCATTTTTGACAACAGAAACAAGAAAAAAGAGTTCTCAAAAGTTATGTAGAACCAGTCATAACATATGGATGTGAATGATGGACAATGGAACAACAGACAAGAAAATCACTGGAGCCTGTAGAAATGTGGTTTTACAGAAGAATGTTGAGAATACCATGGACAGCTAAGAAGAGTAATGAAAATATACTGAAAGAGGTCAAAGCAAAAAAGACAGCTAATTTCCAATATTAGGAAGAAACAATCATCATTTTTTTGGCCATGTAATGAGAAGGGAACAACTGGAATATATTGTAACAACTGGAAAAAATGAGGGACGAAGAGATATAGGGAAGCAAAGAGAAAAAATATCAGACAGCTTAAGAGAATGGCTTGGCAGAAGGTCAACAACAGAAATGATAAATAACTGTCGAGATCGAAAGTTGTGGAGAGACATGATCAACTACGCCAGTAGGCCCGGTACTTGATGATGATGATGTATATTGTTATTAATTAAACTATTTTAAGTTGTAGTAACGATTATATGTATATATGGCCTTAGGCGTCTTGACAGACGGTAGGTAGCAAGCAACCTTGATAAGTCAGTAGTTTGGTAAAAATATGAGTGCCTTATGCTGCTTTGCTGAAAAGCTTCTCACCTGACTGAATCTGCCAAAATTGGACAGACAGATCTATCAGCAGAAAAAAACAAGGTGTATTCGTGGTGCCTGACCTCGTCTTCTTCTCCTGCGCCTTTTGTCATCTGATTTTGATATCAGCACTGCCTCGAAAGTTGTTGTGCCATTTTTTTTTTTATTTTTGTTCTCCACGTGCTACGATCTGCAGTCACATTTTCCATTTCTTTCCCTGATAGAGAACTCTATCAAGGAAGCCCTGCAAGCATACTTATATCTCAGCACTGTTCTGCCCTTTGGTCTCTTACCGTCCTTAAGTTCAACTATATAATATTTGTTTGGGAATACGATTGTTTGTCATTCTTCATATATGACACAGCCACCTTAATCCACCACTCCTTAGTGTTGTCACTTTGGATGAGAGTTTGGCTCGTTGTAAGATATTAAAGTTGGTTATTTTGTCTTGTCATTTGATGTTCATAATCTTTCGAACACAACGTACATGAAAGCTGCTTAACCTTTTCTCCTGCCCTGCAATTGTAGTGAGAGTTTCTGATCAGTATAGAAGTGTACTAAGTACAGAACTTTGGTAAGTTGGAATCTTAGTCCTGGGTGTTAATTTGGTGTTGGTCCATGCTCTATCTTTAAGTTTGCCAAATGTGGAAGCTGCCATTCCGATTCGGGAATTTATTTCTTCTTCAAGTGAGACATTGGTTGTGACCATAGAACCGAGATAGTTGAATCTTCTCAGATTCAGTGGGTATACTATTTAATGATATAGCTACAGGACTGGCCACACCTTGTTGAAGCACCACCGTCTTCTGTATACTTATTGACAAGGAGAATAAATCACATGATCTAGCTAGATTGTCAATCATTGGCTGCAGGTCGGAATCATCGTGAGCAACCAGTGCTGCATCAACAGCGAATAGAAGCTCCTTGGTCACGGTCTAAGTTTTGACCTCAGACGTGCTAGATTGAATAAGGAGCCGTCATATCTTGTATGGATGTAGATGTCTTCAGAGATGGTTCCAAACGCATTGTGTAGAAGATCGTATGTATAAATTATCTTAATAGGTGTTATCCCATTATCTCCATGGGGTCTGTAGCATGGGAAATGGGATTGGGGGGGGGTGTCATAGGACTAGTGAGTAAAAACCGCCCGACCAGTGCAGTCGCTTCTGTATATCAAATAAAAACTATTATTTTGATTTTTTTTAGTTTATATGTATTTAGTTCTTTGTCTTCTTCTGCAATCATGACGCCATTCATACTAGGATTCCGGACTCTCTCATGAAGGCAGCTGTCTAAGTGATTCGGTTGCCCCGTATAGTTTTTCTTCCAGGGAGGTGGGTGTGGACCACATTGTCCTTCTCAGGTCTGTGTACTGGGGCAATCCTGTAGAACATGTTTTGTAGTCATATTGTCCAGTGCACCATGGCATTGGCTGGTAGCTCCTATTTTGAGTTTGGTGAACATGTGGTTTCTCATTCTGTTGTGGCCAGTGCTTAGGCGAAGTATCATGACTTGATCCCTTCTTGATAGTTAGAGGTATCCATCCCTCTCTTTATACTTTGGGTGTTCTTGTTTACATTTTTCATGGTACTGGCCTTTGATGATGGATTTGGTTTCATCGTAGCTGACCAGGTGGTTCTCTTGTGGTAATCTCCCTCTCTCTTTAGCTAATTTGTCTGCGCGTTCGTTTCCGTGTATATTACAGTGTGATGGTATCCACTGGATGACCACTCTCTGGAAGTTATTGCACAGTTGGTCTAGGGTTGTTCTCAAGTCATATAGCTCACTGTTCCTGTGGTTTTTTTTTTAGAGCTGTTAGGACTGATAGTGCATCAGTCAGTATCACCAATTTCTTGTGCATGTTATTTTTATGTTGGATAGCCAGTTTTGCAACATCTTTGAGGGCTTCAGTTTCTGCTTTATAGTTGTTTGAGAATTTCCCAGTAGCTTTTGACTTGGTGGTCTCCTCCTGGTTATTCAGCCTCAAGAACACACCTCCATTTGTGGTGGCATTTGTTGTAAAGCCATCTGTGTAATTTTGTGACCAGGAGTCCTATGGGTAGTTGTCGTTTGTGTGTTTTTCTACTATGTGTTTTCTCTCTGTCTGAGTGCCTTTTATGAAGATTCCTATTATGTCTTCCTTAAGTTCTGGTATTTTGTATTTCCCATGAGGAGTCATATCAGATGGGCTTATGGGTTTCGGCTGTTTAGGACAGTACTGGATCACTAGTTACCAGTTCTTTGGAGATTGCAGCAAAGTTGCTCCTCTTTAGTCTTCCTTTTCCGAAACCAGTTATTCTTTGGTGCATGGGGTGGCTAGGGAGCCTTTTATATTTCTCCGCTTGTTGCATTACTTTAGTTTTCTGTCTGCCTTCTAAAGGTTGTAAACCTGTTACTGTTTCTAGAGTCTCGATAAGCGTAGATTTCATAGCACCAGTGATGATACAGGCAGCCTGGTTCTGTGTTCTGTTAATTTTGCTAAGCTATGATTTTGAAGCTGTAGCCCAGGCTGTGACTCCATACTCGAGGACTGGTCTTAATCTTCCAATGTATAGTCGTTTCAAGATATTGCTGTCTGCTCCCCAGTCAGTTCCTGCCAATTTCTTCATAATATCTGTTCGTTTTCTGGCTCTTTTGTTTGCTTTGGCTGTCTGATTTATCCATGTCATTCTGCGATCCACGGTGGCGCCAAGATATGTTTGGTTTGGTCAATAGGAAGTGTATGGCCTTTTATCTTCAATTTTGCAGAGAGTGTGTTTCTTGATAGGCTGAAAATTGTGTATGTAGTTTTTTTTTCGTTAATTGGCAGTAACCAGGTGTTCGTCCATTTTTTTCAAGTTTTCCTAAGGCATCTTGCATTCTGGAGCTAGCCACTGACATAGATTCTTCACGTGCCCATATCGCCAGATCATCTGCGTACATTGCTGAGTGTATTCGGGGTGGAATGTCCATTACGATGTCATTTATGAAAATTAAAAAGAGCGTTGGGGATAGGACCCCACCTTGTGGGACACCTTGTTCGATTCTGGCTTTCTTACTTAGTTGTCCATGTACTTGTACTCTGGCCGTCCTGTCTTACCTAGTTGTCCATGTACTTGTACTCTGGCCGTCCTGTCTTGTTGGTATTGAGATATCCAATTTAATAAACGGCCTTGGATGCCAAGTCTGAGAAGCTTGTTCTGTAATCCTTCTCTCCATACACTATCAAAAGCCTTCTCCTGTCGACCCACACTGTCGGTGTGTGTTTCTTTCTTGTAGAGCATCCTCTATTTCCTGTGAGATGTAGGTGATCAGGTCTTCAGTTGATCTGTGCTGACGGAAACCACTTTGGTGTGGTATGATTTGTTGTTTTGTCTCCAAATGCCACATGAGTTCTCTGTTGACCAGACTTTCCATGAGTTTGCTCAGGCAGCTCAGTAAGCTAATTGGTCTGTAGCTACTTGGGTCAAGTGGGTCTTTTCCATATTTGAGGATGGGCACCATAATCGCTTCTTTCCAGGTTGCCGGCATTTGACCTCTCTTCCAGCTGGCATTCATTATCCTTAGAAGCTGGCCCTTGGATTTCTGTCCCAGTTTTATGAGTATTTAGTTGGTGATTCCATCTTTTCCAGGGGAACTCTTGAGCTTCAATCCTTTGAGGGCTACATCTAGTTCTGTTGGTGTAAAGGTGGTCGTCTGATGTTCTTCTGGTGCTAAAGGCATGTGTTTTGCATCTCGGTTTTCCTTTCTTGCAGCTTTCTGTTGGTCTTTTGGAGTGTTTATTCTAATTATGTTTTTTGTAAGTTTCTATCAGTATGTTTGCTGCCCTTTTGCCTGAGTGGATGTTCTGATTGTGTGCTAATGTTATTGAAGGTCGGCAGTTGTTTTCATCGCTCAGAGCTTTCGCAAGTTTCCAGAGTTTGCGTAAATTTTTGTCTAGATTGAGGCTCTCTGTTTTGTCTTTCCAGCTCAATCTTGCTGATATCTTGACCTCTCTTCTGTGTTTGGCACAGGCTGCTTTATATGATATGTTGCCCTATGTGCTGTGTGATGTTTCAGCGAGTTCTCTGGCAGAGTCCAGTTCCTCTTCTAGTCTTTGTATTTCCTGGCTCCAGTATGGCTTGTAGTTTCTTCTTGCTCCTCTAGGAATGGATTCTTTGGCAGCTCTCAGGATTCTTTTTGTTAATTCCTCTATCATATTATTGACTTTCTTTCCATGGGTGTTGATAGGCGCAGTATATGCATCAGTGAGCTTGTCAAACTTTTCCAGTCTGCTCTCTTGTAGTTCCTGCGGGGAAGTAGTATCTGCATCTCCTGTTTGTGAGCAAGATCCACTGAAAGTTTGACTGGTCTGTGGTCACTGTCGCCAAGTTGGTTCAGTACTATTCTGGCTATTTTTTTGGATATGTCTCCTGTTGGGCATGATAGGTCGGGAGTTGAGGTTGCTTTTCATCTTCTTGAGTAGAAGGTTGGGGGGGGGGGTCCTCTCTAGAGTTTATGAGGAATAGGTTGTTGTCTATTTCCCATTCTTCCACTTCTTCACCTCTAGCGTTGGACTCCTTATATCCCCATCTTTCAGAGTGGCTGTTAAAGTCTCCTACTACCAGACACCGTGATGGTGTTATTTCCATTGACTCCAGCTTCAGCAATTTGTCATTAGGACAGTATATGTTAAATATCCTTGTGCTAGTAAAGTTGATGTATATGTCTGTGCCAATGATCTCTGCCTCTTCGTTTGTGACTACATCTGTTTTGCTGGGATTGTATTTTTAATAAGTATAAGGATTCCACCCTTGTGGCCTTCCCATTTCTGTCTAAATGTTTGGTAGCCCCTAATCATAAAATGTATGCTGAATTTAGTTCAAGAATGAGAAATGCCTTTTTCAAAAATATCTCATTACTAGTTATACACAATATAATACTCTCAGTGTCATAATCCATCTAAAGCAGAACATTTAATGTTGACCTGCAGAATTATCGGCATTTTACATCCTACCGCTATTGTTTCTTCTTTCCTTCCTCATTTGCCTTTCAGCGTCGAGGGGAGATATAATTTACGGTTTTTTGCTCTTCTGTTCGCCTCTGCTGCTGTTATGTTTCCTAGTGTTTCTAACATTCGGTCAATCCATTTTTTTTCGTGGCCGGCCCTTGTGTTTGGTGTTCTCGCAACATTTATTGAAGACTCGTTGTGTTGTGTTTTGATCTTTCTGCCTTGTCACGTGGCCTAACTATTTTATGTGTTGCTTATTTATATATTTTATGGCGAGCATTATTCCTAACGTTTTTCCAGTTCTTCATTTCTGATCTTATCTCTCTAGCTGTTTCCTGTCATTCTTCTAACACATTTCATCTCAGAGGTTATTTTTCTTATTGGTCTTACATTTAGGGTCCAGTTGGAATACTTGATTACAACTGGCAAAATACAGGGAAAGAGAGATCACGGACGACAAAGAGAGAAAATACTAGATAACTTAGTGACGTGGCAGGAAAACAGTCAAGAACAGAATTAATACGATGCACTGTGGATAGAAGGGTGTCCGGTTAGCGCAATCGATAGGCGGTTGGCTTACCACGGCAACAGCCGGGGTTCGTACCCTGGCGAGGACACCTGGGTTTTACTAATTCCCTAAAAATTAGTAGGAGCCGCGATAGCTCAGTGGTTAGTGAACTGGACTACTACGGACAAGGGGTAGGGTTCGATCCCAACCGACGGCTCCGGGTTCACCCAGCCTTAAATGGGTACCGGATTTTTTCTGGGAAAGTAAAAGCAGCACGGGCGTAATACCGACCACATTACCCCAAAAATCATGTGCTGAAGGTCTGTAAAATATAGGGTCACTAACACCATATTTCCCTATACGCCACTTGGCGTGACGGGGGGTACTTTACTTTTACTTACTGTGGATAGAAGATTATGGAAGGACATGATTGCCTACTCCAACCGGTATGGTACATGATGATGATCTAGGGTCAAGTACTGGCATTTGTAGCACAAAGTTGAATGAAGAATGCTATTGCTTGCCTCCATGAAATACAACAAAGTGAAATTGCCTGAAAATATGTTGTACCATATTTTCTTTGAAATTAAATGTTATGGCATTTGAGGCACGCAACGTATAGCAGAAGTGATAATACTGAAGCCATGTTATGGGATTTGAGGCACACAACGTATAGCAGAAGTGATAATACTGAAGCCATGTTATGGGATTTTAGGCACACAACGTATAGCAGAAGTGATAATACTGAACCCATGTTATGGCATTTGAGACACACAACGTATAGCAGAAGTGGTAATACTGGTGCCATGTTGTGAGATTTGAGGCACACAACGTATAGCAGAAGTGGTAATACTGGTGCCATGTTGTGAGATTTGAGGCACACAACGTATAGCAGAAGTGGTAATACTGGTGCCATGTTGTGAGATTTGAGGCACACAACGTATAGCAGAAGTGGTAATACTGGTGCCATGTTGTGAGAACAGGAGCTGACAAAAACTCTACTCCGCGCTTGTCTCTTTCAGACTAACCGACCTGGTTACAAAAAAAAAAATGGTAAGGACCCACGAAGAAAGTCAAACTCAGTTTTTTTAACTGCGCGATAAAGCAAGGCGTGTAAGATTTAACAGTGAGAATATCACAGCTCTGCCATGAACCGCGGTACAACGAACAACAAAAAATATCAATTAAACTTCAAACAAAATGAAAAATGATGATGATGAGGAGGAGGAAAACTGTTGTTTGAAAAGTTGCAATGAGGACCTCAAAAACTGAACTTTGCAACAAATTATGTGACTTATTGTCGCGAATTAGAACATTTCTGCAGCTCATTACCCACTGACAGCTCGAGAAATCAGCGCTGAGGCCAAAAAAAAAAAAAAAAAAAAATAAAGATATTTCACAGCATACAAGTTAATTTAAAAAAAAAAAAGAAAGTAAAGAGTCAGGTCAAGTGGCGTATAGGGAATACGGTGTTAGTGACCATGCTTTTTGGGGTAATGTGGTCGGTATTATGCCCGTGCTGCTTTACTTTCCCAGAAAAATATCCGGCACCCATTTAAAGCTGGGTGAACCTGGAAGCTGTCGATCAGAAATTTCACAAGATATCATATAGAATATATGTGAATATATGTGAATATATGTGAATATATGTGAATATATGTGAATAGTGAGAACTATGTAGGGTGGTTTGATGGATTTACACTGGAAGAGATCAACGGTGGAACTGGTACACAGTGCACAAGACCCAGGGTTACCGAGGAACATGATATACGCCTCTGGGCAAATGTAAGTCCCACTAGTGACTATACTAAGCAATAGCATTTGGAAATGTGGAGATAGGTGTTCAACCTCTGTGTCATTCTTCTTCTTCTATCCTTCCTCCATTGCCGTTGGCGTCGAGGGGAGATACAATCTGCGATTCTTTGCTCTTCTGTTGGCCTATTCTGGTGTTATCCCTCCTAGTGACTCTAGTATTCCCTTTATCCATCTCTTTTTCGGTCTTCCTCTTAATCTGGCTTTTTCGTAGCGTTTGTTTATGGCTCTTTAAGTCATTGCTTTTTTCTTTTTGTCTTGTTAAGTGGCCGAACCAATTCATGCGGTGTTTCTTTATGTATTTATTTATGAGTTTCTTCCTCAGGTCGGTGTTTCTTACTCTATCCCTTAAGCTGTTTCCTGTCATTCTTCTGACACATTTCATTTCGGTGGTCGTTATCTTTCTTATTGTTCTAGAGTCCAGCGTCCAATTCTGACACTGATAGCACAGAGTTGGTAGAAAAAATGATTTGTATATTGCCCTTTTCGCTTCCATAGTTATTGCTTTGTTTTTCAATAGTGTGTTCTTCTTTGTCTCTTATACCGCAAATATTTATGGTTGCAATTTTATTTACGTTATGTCTGTATGATCGCGATTGTTTCTCCATTATTTTGGCTCTGAGCACTGTTGTGTGTATGTTACATTGTCCTCTGAGCACTGATGTGTGTATGTTACATTGTCCTCTGAGCACTGTTGTGTGTATGTTACATTGTCCTCTGAGCACTGTTGTGTGTATGTTACATTGTCCTCTGAGCACTGTTGTGTGTATGTTACATTGTCCTCTGAGCACTGTTGTGTGTATGTTACATTATCCTCTGAGCACTGTTGTGTGTATGTTACATTGTCCTCTGAGCACTGTTGTGTGTATGTTACATTATCCTCTGAGCACTGTTGTGTGTATGTTACATTGTCCTCTGAGCACTGTTGTGTGTATGTTACATTGTCCTCTGAGCACTGTTGTGTGTATGTTACATTATCCTCTGCCGCTGTGCTAGTTCTGTCGCAGAGTAAGGGCTGCTGTTTATGTTACCAGTGCTTGCCCGTGCACTGTGATCACTGTTGTCCGTGACCCGTCTGTGTCATTACTTCTCTAATTCTGAGCAGTGATGTCTTATTATATAACAAACAAAAAATATGGACTAGATATGAATATCAAAAGACTAAAACTATGATCATAAACAAAGAAAATTCTCAAGACCTACAATTAAATATCACAGTGGAAGGAATACATCTGGAGACAGTCCAGAGATACAACTACCTGGGACATACTATAACCAATGATGGAAAATGTAAAATTGAAATAAACAAAAGAATAGGTATGGCAAAAAGTAATTTTAATGCCATGAAAAATATACTAACAGCAAAACAAATATCAGCAGGGCTGAAAATAAGAATGGCAAAATGTTACATCTTCTCAGTATTCCTGTATGGTGCAGAAACATGGACATTAGACAAGAATACAGAACATAAAATTGAAGCCTTTGAAATGCGGATTTATAGAAGAATAGGTAGAATTGGATGGAAAGAAAAGAAAACAAACGATGAAGTTTTAAAACAACTGAAAATAAAAAGAGAACTACTAAATACAATTAAGACAAGACAAATGACATTTTTGGGGCACGTTAAAAGACACAACAGCCTACTAAAAGTAATATTGGAAGGGAAAATACAAGGTAAAAGAGGCAGAGGCAGACCAAGACTAACATGGACGAGTAACATCAAAAGATGGACAAGTCAATCTATGACAGACTGCACCATTAAAGCAAGAAACAGTGTAGAATGGCGATCCATGGTAGCCAACCTTCGTTGCGGAGAAGGCACTCGATGATGATGATGATGATGATGATGATGATGATGATGTCTTATTAGGGTCGAGTATAACGCGAACGCGAGGACTCCAACTCACAATCGTCGTGTCGTGAAGTCAAAATGAACAATACAAGCTTACAGAGCTACCTTAGCTGCTTTTCTCCGGCGTCTCCGATTTACCAGCAATCAACTAGATGACGTGGCTTGTGTGTGCAAACCTTCTCTCTTTACTTAATCCTTCCAGCTACACACATTTTGTTCAAGTTTACTATTAGCAGTACTATCTATACATTTTACAGGGCCAATTACTCACATTTATCTCTTGTAAATTACGTAAGGCGGTTTCTTCCCTTGTGGGTACTCGTGTATGCTGAGTCTACTTGTGGTGTGTGCTTAAAAGTAAAGCTTGGATGTAACGCGCTGTTATTCCTCGCTTTAAAATACCTTTCCTAACGACGAGAGTTTAGTTTTCATTTTTTACATCTATGCCAACCTAAGCATTTTGTAAATAATTTGCATTATAGTGATGTTTAACATCATTGTTAGCCTCAGACGGAAGATGTACAAAAGAGGTGAGATGCAGAATGGCTCAGACAAAAGCAGCTTTCTAAAAAATTAGGAAGATACTATGCAATCCATTTCTGACAATAGAAACCAGAAAAATAGTTCTTAAATGTTATGTAGAGCCAGTCTTAACATATGGATGTGAATCATGGACAATAGGATAACAGACAAGAAAATCACTGGAGCCTGTAGAAACGTGGTTTTACATAAGAATATTGAGAATACCATGGACAGCTAAGAAGAGTAATGAAAATATCATGAAAGAGGTCAAAGCAAAAAAGACAGCTAATTTCCAATATTAGGAAGAAACAATCATCAATTTTTGGCCATGTAATGAGAAGGGAACAACTGGAATATATTGTAGCAACTGTAAAAATTGAGGGACGAAGAGATAGAGGGAAGCAAAGAGAAAAAAAATACCAGACAGCTTAAGAGAATGGCTTGGAAGAAGATCAACAACAGAAATGATAAATAGCTGTCGTGATCGAAAGTTGTGGAGAGACATGATCACATACGCCAGCAGGCCCGGCACTTGATGCTGATGATGATGGAAAACAAAAATCGATTATTAAAATATATTCCATACAGCGAAGGCAGAAGTGATGGCTGAAACGAAAAAAAAGAGACATCTAAAGGCACAATTAGGGTAAATAAATGGACCAGTAGTAAAATAGGTCAATGAATGTAAATACATGGGAGTGATGTACACTACACATGGTAGATGTATAATGGAGGTAAGATGTAGAATAGCTCAGGCAAAGGCAGCAATCCAAACATTATAAGGTTATTCAATAAAATTGTTGTTAAAGAGAGAGAGAGAGAGAGAGAGAGAGAGAGAGAGAGAGAGAGTGAGTGAGTGAGTGAGTGAGTGAGTGAGTGAGTGAGTGGTGCCATGCCTGCTGGCATGTGTGATCATGTCTCCCCACAAAATTTCTATCTCTAAAGCTATTTATCAGTTCTACTGTTGATTTCCTACAAAACCATTCTGTCTTACAATCTGTTCTCTCTCTTTAACTATATCTCTTCTTCCTTCATTAAAAAAAAAAGTTGTCACTATATTTTCTAGGGAGCGGTGATAGCCCAGTGGATAGTGAACTATACTAAGCACAAGAGGTCGGGTTCGATAGCCCTGATCGACGGCTTCCGGGTTCACCCAGCCTTTAATGGGTATCGAATAAAAAAAAATATAAATATATATGGGCATTAGCACTATACTCCTTATACGTCACGTGGACTCTTTTTTTTTTAACTTTCTCTCTCTCTCTCTCTCTCTCTCTCTCTCTCTCTCATATATATAAATATAAAATTGTTTTCATCCCATGACATGGCAGCACCTCCACCAAAAAAAAAAATGTTTCCATAATTATATATATATATAAACACAGTAACATAAAAAGTAGAATTGTGTAAAAGTACCTGTCAAATGCCAGTGGACAAAGAGATACAGCGAAGACAATGGGGCTGGATAGGACACACACTGCGAAAGCCAACTGAGAATATTCTTCTTCTTCTACCTTTTCAGCTCCCTGTAGAGCATAGGTCTTCAACAAACACTTTCCAAGTCGTTCTATTTTTGCCATTCTTTTAAGATCATTCCATGTTTTCCCCATCATCTTTATCTCTGCTTCTATCTGTCTTCTCCAAGAATTCCTTGGTCTTCCTCTTTGTCTTTTCCCTGTGGATTCCAAAATAAGGGCCTTTTGTGTAATACTCTCAATTGGCTTCCACAGTATGTGTCTTATCTAGCGCCATCGTCTTCGCTGTATCTCTTTATCCACTGGTATTTGACCGGTATATTTCCATAATTCATGTTAGTGATTTTGTCCTGTCATTTCCATCCCTATATTCTGCGTAAGCATCCATTAATGAAAGTCTGTATCTTCATGATTGTCAATTTTGTTCTTCTCCATGTTTCACAGCCATATAGTAGGACCGACTTAACATTTGAGTTGAAAATTTTATTTTTCTATTTAACCTAATTTCTTTGGACTTCCATATGTTTCCCAGTGCAATGAAAACTCCTCTTGCTTTTGATATCTTTATTTTGGTATCATTTTCTGTTCCTCCCTCTTTATCTATGTTACTGCCCAGATATATGTAAGATTGTACGTCTAGTAGAGGTATTTCTCCTAATTTTATTTGGTTATTGCAAACTACATTAATTCTCATAATGTTGGTCTTATATCTATTAATCTTCAGTCCTAGCTGTTGTGATCTTTCATCAAGTATGCTCATTTTATCCTGCATCTGTTGTTGGTTGTGTGATAGGAGAGCTATGTCATGAGCAAAGTCTAAATCATCAAGTTGTTTGGTCAGTGACCACTGGATTCCATTTCTGTTTTTGAGTTATTTTCATAATCCAATCTATGGCCAGTAGAAAGAAAATGGAGACAAAAGGCATCCCTGCCTTACTCCTGTTCTTATTTCAAATGCTTCTGTAAGCTGTCCTTCATACATTGTTTTTATCTGGTTAATAAACCTTATGGGAATTCTGTAATTACTCAGCAACTTCCAAAGCATTCTTCTGTCTAAACTATCAAATGCCTTTTCGTAATCTATGAATCCAATATAAAGTGGGGATTTTAGTTCTAAACTTTGTTCAACAATTATACGTAGAGTAGTTATTTGATCAGCACATGATCTGTTTTTCCTAAAACCTACTTGTTCATCTCTCAAATGTTTCTCTATGGCCTCTTTTAGTCTCTCCAGAATGATTCTGCTTAATATTTTTCCTGGCACTGATAGTAGCATAATTCCCCTATAATTTGTGCACTCCTGTAAACTTCTTTTCTTTGGTAGTTTGATCATATAACCTCTTTCCAGTCTTTATGTATTTCTTCCCTCTCCCAAATTTTATCTAATAGATTATGTAACATCTTGGTAGAGGTGTTAATATCTGCTTGATGGCTTCCGAAGGAATTTCATCTGGTCCCGTGGCTTTACAATTTTTAAATAGCTTTCATTATTCTTTGACTTGTCCATGTTTGTGAAGTTTTTTTCGGCTTATATTTTCTTACAGTGTGGGATAGCCAGTCCCAAGTCCAACCCTCCTTTCTCGCCTCTTACGAACATGCCTGGTAGGGTACAGCGCCGCTATTCTTTACTCCCTTTCGGGCCCGGCAGCGCACGGGCGAACTGTGAGTATTATACGGCAAGAATTTTTTTGAACCTCCAGGGGAAGAAATACAGATGAAGACCTAAATATTCTAGGAGAAGACAAATGGAAGCATATATGAAAATGGTTGGGAAGACATGGGATGATCTTAAAATAATGGCAAGAAGCAGAACGGCTTTGAAAGTGCTTGTTGAAGACCTATGCTCCACAGGGGGCTGAAAGTGTTTGTTGAAGACCTATGCTCCACAAGGAGCTGAAAGTGTTTATTGAAGACCTATGCTCCACAGGAGACTGAAAGTGTTTGTTGAAGACCTATGCTTCACAGGGGGCTGAAAGTGTTTGTTGAAGACTATGCTCCACAGGGAGCTGAAAGTGTTTGTTGAAGACCTATGCTCCACAGGGAGCTGAAAGTGTTTGTTGAAGACCTATGCTCCACAGGGGGTTTAAAGTGTTTGTGAAGACCTATGCTCCACGGGGAGCTGAAAGGTAGAAGAACGTAAAATACTTTACCAGTACTAAGTATCGGTATTTGGAGGCAAGGAGGCCAGCGGTCTACCTTGTATGTATTTCTCCAACGCATTCTTTCAGCTTGATCAACAGGAGAGAGTTAACTCTTTCCGAACGGAAGCTTTTTACCAATGCATGGTAAGAGATTTCAGGAACAAAATTTTTCATGGTTTTAAAAATGCAATGTACATATTTATATGTATCTAACATATAACATATTATATGAATTTTTAGATAATTTAACCAGGTATTAAATTTCACCAATACCATGATGATACAAGACATGTAACAACAAAAAATTGTGGTTTGATGGCGGTTCACACTAATCAAATTGAGAGTGACGCACTATGTGGCGAAAGGTACGAAGCCGAAATCGGCATTGCGCACAGTGCGTCGAAACGTACGTTAAGAGTTAAACTGTGATCGAATCTGACTTCTCTCTTTATCCTCAAAAGTGAACTCTTCAACGCAGAGAGTTAAACTGTGATCGAATCTGCATTTTCTCTTTATCCTCAAAAGTGAACTCTTCAACGCAGAGAGTTAAACTGTGATCGAATCTGCATTTTCTCTTTATCCTCAAAAGTGAACTCTTCAACGCAGAGAGTTAAACTGTGATCGAATCCGCCTTTTCTCTTTATCC
Organism: Megaustenia siamemsis; assembly: GCA_032433765.1. NCBI lineage: Eukaryota > Metazoa > Mollusca > Gastropoda > Stylommatophora > Ariophantidae > Megaustenia > Megaustenia siamemsis. Next base: position 14,878,987 of record JAVIAB010000106.1, on the reverse strand, counting down.
TCAAAAGTGAACTCTTCAACGCAGAGAGTTAAACTGTGATCGAATCCGCCTTTTCTCTTTATCCTCGAAAGTGAACTCTTCAACGCAGAGAGTTAAACTGTGATCGAATCAGCCTTTTCTCTTTATCCTCGAAAGTGAACTCTTCAACGCAGAGAGTTAAACTGTGATCGAATCAGCCTTTTCTCTTTATCCTCGAAAGTGAACTGTTCAACGCAGAGAGTTAAACTGTGATCGAATCAGCCTTTTCTCTTTATCCTCGAAAGTGAACTCTTCAACGCAGAGAGTTAAACTGTGATCGAATCAGCCTTTTCTCTTTATCCTCGAAAGTGAACTGTTCAACGCAGAGAGTTAAACTGTGATCGAATCAGCCTTTTCTCTTTATCCTCGAAAGTGAACTGTTCAACGCAGAGAGTTAAACTGTGATCGAATCAGCCTTTTCTCTTTATCCTCAAAAGTGAACTGTTCAACGCAGAGAGTTAAACTGTGATCGAATCAGCCTTTTCTTTATCTTCAAAAGTGAACTCTTCAACGCAGGGAGTTAAACTGTGATCGAATCAGCCTTTTCTCTTTATCCTCAAAAGTGAACTCTTCAACGCAGAGAGTTAAACTGTGATCGAATCAGCCTTTTCTCTTTATCCTCGAAAGTGAACTCTTCAACGCTGCTGACGTTTCCAAAAGTATTATGTTCAAATGTTATCGTTTTCCGTTAGCACAATATTGATCCTCAATATTTTCTCTTAAATGTATAATTGGGTAAGTTATCGCTTATAAAAGAAATGTATACGCAGTTCGAATCTGTCAACTATAGGTTAACTAAATTAACTAAATATACATAGTAGGCTGCGTTTGAATTCGATCAAATTACGGAGTTCACAAATATAGGTTAGATTATTCTGATCAAACCAGCAGCATAATTCCGAAGTTAAAGGTAGTCTCCCCTTCAATCTATTCCGTCCACCAACGCGTGAAATAAAAATCATGAGTCTCACACGTCGTGGCGACTGCTTGACCAAGCGGCCTTTATCCCTCTTGTTCTATCGTTGCCCCCGACATACACCAGCAATGGTACCTACTATGTGTAGTAAAGATAGTTTTTTTTTTTTTTTAACGCTTTCGTTCATAGACATTGTGAGAACTTTGGAGAGGTGTATATTTTTCTAACCCCATGAACCCTGATAACTTTTTATGGTCCTGATCGAAAGAATTGTATGACACTTCGGGCATAGCATAAGTTCCTGGCTCCTCTCAACATACTTGACAGTTCCCGTAGCTTGCTGCCTACAATATCCTAATATGTACTCTCAATGTACCAAACCTGACTCCCAGTTATCGTAGACCCATAGTGGCTGTATAACTACTCACTGTACCATCCGTCCATAACAGAATGAATGAAGAAAGACAACTCCCTGTCAGGAATTCGCGTGGAAACCATCTGGTAAAAGAAAACAAAGCAGACCAAGAGAATCGCTACGCAGAACAATTACTAGGGAAGGCTCAACAATGGGAATAAGAAGCAACCAAGACCTGCAAAAGCAACCAAGACCTGCAAGGACAAGCTAAGTCGTCAATTGTTGAGAACTATAACTTCCGCCCTATGTGACGTCTTCGTCCCGTGAGAACAATGAATGAATCCCTTCATAAACAGCTAATGAGTGATGTATTCAAGTGACCACTACATGCCTCATCTAAATAAATATGTCTTTTTTTGTTCATTGATGCTGGGCTTCTAAGAGAAAACTGTGTATGACGATGAGAAGATGGTGGTTGTAAAAGATGCATTGTATGAGTTTAATTAAATCAAGAGAGCCGCGACAGGCAAAATGTTGAAAAACCTTGACCCGGTAAATCATCTTCTTGAAACAACTTTGTGTTTACACCGCCAGACATGTACATTGTGATAAATGAGATTGTTGTCTACGCTGGAACACCCCATCAAGGCCAGCTCCTTGTCGTGGGGATGGGGCTTAACAGTCACCAGGGACTGAAAACAAGACTGGCCAGGCCTTCCTACACCCGTGCAAGACCACAGTCTGCTCTAGCAATTTTAAGTGCTGAAGTCGGAGGCAACCAGCCAAAAGGCGCACTACAAAAATCAGGATGCCACGCACTCACGCCAATGGGAAGCATGCCTATAACTGCAAATCGATATGGCACTCGCCCTGTGATGGACACTCAGGCAGGTGCAGCGCCGGGCCCTCAGCCTCGAAAGGGCCCAACCTATATTACTGGATGTCCTTCTCAATCGCTCTGTGGAGTCAGGGGGCGAGAGAATAGAGTTACTGGCCAACCCAAATAAGACCACTCAAAATAATGCACTGGAATGCTGAAGGCATCAACAGCAAAAGAGATGGGTACAGTAAAAAGATAGAATTAGAAAATATCCTGCATGAAGAACAAGTAAGCATATGCTGTTTGCAGGAAACCCATCTAAACAACGACATAGCCTTGAAGATTAGGGGATACCAGTGCTACCGATCTGACAGGAAAAACAGACAAAAGGGCGGAATACTGACTCTTGTAAGGAACAACATTAATGCATGTCAGATTGAAGTGTATATGGATGGGGCGGAATATCAAATACTGCACCTCAGGACAGGAAATACAGACTTCCATCTACTAAACTACTACTGTCCGAGTGACCGCCCACTAGCACTAGACACAATTACATTAAAAGAAAGAATAATTGTATGTGGAGACTTTAACAGCCATTCACAGAGCTGGGGCTATGAAGATATGGACAAGAGAGGTGAAGAACTTGAAAATTGGCAGGATGACAATGGGCTTATACTATTAAACCAGGCAACAGATCCACCAACATTCTATTCCAGATCATGGCATACCACATCTACACCAGACCTTGCTTTCCATTCACCAGACCTGGATTGGAATATCACACGTATTGTTGGGAAACAACTTGGAGGCAGCGACCACCGACCTGTCTTTTTAGTGGTGCAAAATGAGGCCGTCAGGGAGAGCAGCACTCTCTCCAGATGGAATTACAAAAAGGCAGACTGGAAAATGTATCAACATTACACCAGTGTACTGACTAAAGATCTAAATACAGACAGAGACATCAACAAAATAGTTGATGAATTCAGTAGACTAATAATACAAGCTGCCAGTGAAACAATACCCAGAGGGGCACGGAAACACTACAAACCATACTGGAATAGTGAACTAGAGCAACTGCACAATGACATGGAAACATCTCGAAAACAAGCAGAAAATAACCCCTGCCAGGAACACCACAATAACTATCAGCATGCTAAAGCCAAATTTCAATGGGCTAAACTACAAGCCAGACGGAGAAGTTGGAAAGAGAAAACAGAGTACATGAATCTAGAACGAGACACAAGAAAAGTGTGGAAGCTTGTAAAACAGCTGAATGATGAGGGTACAGAAGGGAACACAAAAATTACACTGAAGAAGGATGGAAACATTCTAACAGGTAAACATGCAGCAAATCACTTTGCAGACTCCTTTGCAAATGACAACAATATTGAAATTAGCCTAGAGAAACGTCAAGAGACCCGTCTAAAACAACAAAATGCAAGACAAGAAGAGACTGCACATGAAGTCATGGAAATACCCATTACACAAAGAGAGCTAGAGCTGGCAATATCCAAATTAAAAATGAAAAAGTCACCAGGTAGTGATGGAGTGTCTAATGAAATGATTAAGAACTTGGGAACTGCAGCTAAAGCAAAACTACTGCAGATCTACAACATTTGCTGGATCACAGGTAAAGTGCCACAGGCATGGAGAGAAGCAATTATGATACCATTACTAAAGCCAGGAAAAGATGGTTCAATGACATCCAGCTATAGACCAATCAGCCTTACAAGCTGTTTGTGTAAAACAATGGAACGTATAATCAATCTCAGACTGCAGTGGTACCTGGAAAGTGAAAATCTCCTTGTCCCACAACAAGCAGGCTTTAGACAGTGTTACTCTACCGAAGATCAGGCAACCTATCTTTCCCAGGAAATTGAGGATGCGTTTCAAGAAAAGAAACTGGTACTAGCAGCATGGATAGACCTAAAGAAAGCATTTGATAAGGTATGGAAGGAAGGGCTTTTGAAGAAACTGAGAAATTATGGAGTAAATGGCAGGATGTACAAATGGGTCAAAGCATACCTGCATAACAGGAGAGCCAGAGTGCAACTGGATGGTCTTAAGAGTAAGAAGGTCTTACTGCGCCAGGGCGTTCCACAGGGAGGGGTACTATCTCCAACACTTTTTCTGATCTACATCAATGACCTAGTTACTGAACTACCACATGGTATCAAAGTGGCAATGTATGCAGATGACTTGGTAATGTGGTGCACAGAGGAGTATGCAACAGTGGCCTCCAAATTGTTACAAAGAGCTATGAATGCACTGAATTCATGGACAAATAGATGGTGTATCAGCATCAATACAGACAAATGCAGTACTACACTTTTCACTCTTTCCCCAAAACAAAAAGCAGGAGCCATCTATATAAACAATGAGCCTGTGAAAGAAGACATACAGGCTACGTATCTCGGAGTTACATTTGATAACAAACTATCTTGGAAACAGCAGATAAATAAGGCAACCCAAAAAGCAAGGAGAAAATTGGCTATTCTAAGAAAGCTGTGTGGAACTACGTGGGGTGCGAGTGGGAAAATACTCAGTAAAGTTTACCAACAGAGTATACGCCCACATTTAGAATATGGATCATCTGCATGGTGTTCAGCATCAAACACCACACTTCAAGAACTGGATAAAGTACAAAACCAGGCACTTAGGGTCATCACAGGAGCAATGAAATCAACACCAATATTAGAGATGGAGAAATTGTGGAGGATACCAGCACTGAGAGAACGGAGGGACACAAAGGTGCTGATACAGGCAGAAAAATTTGCTTGCATGCCGAGACATCCAATGAAGGACCGATTCCAAAATCTTGCATTGGGACGACTTAAGAGAAGCAGTTTTATCCACCAAGCCAAGCGTATTAGTAGACAAACACCAGACATGCCAAGAGCTGTTAACCCCCTACTGCCCATACCAGAACAGACTCCCTGGACAGAGGAATCTGGATTATCAGTTCAAATACGGACAGAAGTGAAAGGAATAGTTGATAAAGAGGAACAGAATAGTCTACAGCGAAAAACAATAACTCTCAGTTTCCTGGATGAAGAATACCCACAAGACCTATGGATTCGTGTGTATACAGATGGATCAGCACAGAATGCAGTAAAAAATGGGGGAGCAGGTGCATATATAGAATACCCAAATAACACTAGGGATATGAATAAAATAGCAACAGGGAAATATTGTCACAATTATGATGCAGAAATACAAGCAATAAAGTTAGCAATAGAAAAACTGCTGAACATTAATCTTAGCCCGCAGCCTGTAGTGTTTTTGACAGATGCAAGATCAGTACTCCAGGCACTACAATCCAGAAAATTACCACATCTGCAGACCTTATTGACTGAACTCTGCAAGCACCACAGGGTTGCCCTGCAGTGGATCCCATCTCACTGTGGAATACCAGGAAATGAGAAAGCAGATCAGTTGGCAAAGGAAGGTTCAACAGGCACACAACTAGATACACCTGTTACATACCATCATAAGAAACAGATAATCAAATCAATCAGAGGACCACAAGCCCCAAATCAGGATGCCTTTTATAATATGAATAGATATGAACAAGTTATCATTATACGTCTCAGAACAGGACACAATCGACTCCATAGTCACATGTATACAAAATTCAAGATCGGCACCTCAACTACTTGTACATGTGGACAGGCGCCCCAGACTGCTGAACACATACTTCAAGACTGCACTGAATATAGTAGACTGAGGAAAATCCATTGGCCCATAGATACAACACTACAGACAAAACTATATGGGCCACTGCAAGAATTACAAAAGACAGTAACATTTATACAGGAAACGACATTGCAGATATAGACAATGCTTCAGGCGAACGAAAGATAGATAGATAGATACGCTGGAACACTTCTTCCTATATTAACATTTTTGTGTTTACACCGCCAGACATGTGCATTGTGATAAATGAGATTGTTGTCTACGCTGGAACACTTCTTCCTATATTAACATTTTTGTGTTTACACCGCCAGACATGTGCATTGTGATAAATGAGATTGTTGTCTACGCTGGAACACTTCTTCCTATATTAACATTTTTGTGTTTACACCGCCAGACATGTACATTGTGATAAATGAGATTGTTGTCTACGCTGGAACACTCCTTCCTATATTAACATTTTTGTGTTTACACCGCCAGACATGTACATTGTGATAAATGAGATGTTGTCTACGCTGGAACACTTCTTCCTATATTAACATTTTTGTGTTTACACCGCCAGGCACGTGTCTGCGATAATTTGATTGTTATTGTTATTGGCTATGGAAGGCCTCGGTCTCACAGCAAATGAATTAAAATCCATAATTGCTCAACCGCCCGTGCCAGTGGAATCATCCGAATTACTAACTCATCTCCCAAACAAAGAAAGGTAACTGTAGTCCCCATCGTAGCAGTCTCAGCACACGCCAAAAGACATAAGGCGAAACGCGCAGAAAGTGAACACAGTCAACTGTTCCCCGTCATACGATATCATCATTCATCGTAAACAAGCGGGATATCGAAGCAGGATCAAAACGGATGAGACACACAGCTCACGGTGTGCACATAGCACTTAACTCAGTAGCTCCTGCAACAAGCCGGACTTGGAATATGAGGAAACTGCAAGAAGGAACACTTTTCAGACATAGCCTTCAATGGTTCCTGCCGCCTATCCACCATATACCATGGGAGTTTACGTCCTCCCGAAAATGATGATCGTCGTAGCACTTTATGATGTTAGGCCGTCATTGATGACTCCAATTCCAAACATATAGACACACAGTGGTGGTAAGTTATCATTTCCAATCCAACAGAAGCCACATGACCTGTAGTTAGTAAAAACACAATTGATGATGTTCTCCGCTCCCTTCTTGTAGCTGCCGCCACACGATTCTGATGTCTCACGATTCTGATGTCTGACGAATTTGATTGTTGGCCAGGAGTTTCACGTTGGCTCTCTACAGCTCTCTGGTTGTAATTTTGAGTTTTTGGTGACAAATCACTCATCCTAGACTGTCGATTATGGCATAATCTTGCGTAGTATATAATTCACTGTTTGATTTTTCCGTCGACATATTCAAAGTGACGTATCTGTTAGCTGAATCTAATCTTCAGAAATGAGCGTATGCAAATTACAAATATATGATTATGGTAACCAAACAGGACAGTTCCAACATATAAAAGGAGGAGTCAGACAAGGTTGTGTTCTGTCGACGGAATTGTTTTCACTTTACAGCGAAAAATATTATGAGATCAATAGTAGACCAAATAAAAAGGGGGGGGGGGGGAATTGAAGACAACATGTACAACATAAACAATTTGCGAATGACGCAGTCTTAATAGCAGAGACATAGAATGAAATACAAGAAATGATATGAGACATAGATATTGAGCCAATTCGACTGCCAAAGTATTATCTCCATATTATTGGCCTAGGCATAGCAAGCAAGCTGAAATATCAGTTCCACCCTCGTTAGGACACAATAAGGATGTTTGCAGGGCTTCCTTGATGGAATTTTCTATCAGTGAAAGAAACTAGGAAATATGGCTGCGGATCGTAACACATGGAGAGCAACAATAAAAAATTGCACAGCAACTTTCGAGACTGTGCTGATGTCAAATTCAGAAGACAAAAGGCGCAAGAGAAAAGAGACAAGGCCAGGTACCGCAAATACACTTTGTTCGCTTTGTGGATGGACGTGTCTGTCCAGGATTGGCAAATTCAGCCACGAAAGAAGATGTTCAGTAAAACAGCACCCAGTATGAGACACTAATGCTTTACCAAACTAGTGACTTATCATGATTGCTGCTACCAACCGTCTGTCAAGACGCCAAAGGCCATATACTGAGCCAATTCTGACCCATGGAAGCGTATCATGGACATAAATGCATTTTTCATTCCGAGGTCGGATCTGTCTATCCAAATATTGCACATTAAGTCATGAGAGGAGCTGCTCTGTTAAAAAAGCATCAAGCATAAGACACTAATATATTACCAAAACTAACAAACCATGATTGCTTGCTACCGACCGTCTGTCAAATGTCACATTAATATAGATGAAGACACCATTGACCCCATTCTGTCATGGTCAGTTCTGTGATGACCAAAAAGACAAACCTGGACCATTAACTCGGAATGAATTTGATGGTTAAATGTCTTCATATTGTCAATTATCTAATGTGATATGACATTGTCAATTTGTAATGTGATATGACATTGTCAATTTGTAATGTGACATCAAGTTCGGATCGTGCAAATTTCAACCACAATTAAACCTTGTCAAATTGTCGATCGTATTAAAGACAGAAATGTTGCCAAATATAAAAATTGTGTTATTCTGACATTTTAAAAAATATAACAGGTTCTTCCTAGCTCAAGATTTTTGATCATATAACACTTATTCTTATTCAAGTACGTTGATCATCAACACGTTATTTCTTATTCAAGTAAGTTGATCATTCAACACTTTATTTCTTATTCAAGTAAGTTTATCATTCAACACTTTATTTCTTATTCAAGTACATTGATCATTCAACACTTTATTTCTTATTCAAGTAAGTTTATCATTCAACACTTTATTTCTTATTCAAGTAAGTTTATCATTCAACACTTTATTTCTTATTCAAGTAAGTTGATCATTTAACACTTTCTTCCTCGTTCAAGTCTTGGTTATGGAAGGCCCATGTTTTTTTCTCCATCACCGTGAGGGCCCAGGTAGCCACACGGGAAAAGTAAACTCACTCGCGTGCACATACGAACTACTCAACCATCTCTACTTCTGTATGTCCTGTATGCGATATTTACTCAATTATTATCACAATCCTGAAAGTCATATGTGACGTGGCAGTGCACATCAAACTGGAGGCCTTTTCCGACCTGACATAATTTAACATACAGACCAGCGTTCCTCTCTGGGGCACTTATGTTCATTAACCACACACGGACAAGCAGTTATGGTTATGGAAGGTCTCGGTATCACTGCAAACGAATTAAAACCATAATTGCTCCACCGCCCGTGCAGTGGAATCATCCGAATCACTATCTCATTTCCAAACAAAGAACGGTAGCTGTAGTCCCCACCATAGCAGTCTCAGTACACGCCAGAAGACATAAGGCGAAACGCACAGAAAGTGAACACAACCATCTGCTCCCGTCATACGATATCATCATTCAGTTTTACTGATTGCACGATTAGAAGCAACGCTGTCACAATCATTAGTTTTACTGATTGCACGATTAGAAGCAACGCTGTCACAATCATTAGTTTTTACTGATTGCACGATTAGAAGCAACACTGTCACAATCATCAATTTTACTAACTGCACGATTAGCAGCAACGCTGTCACAATCATCAATTTTACTGACTACACGATTAGCAGCAACGCTGTCACAATCATCAGGATTGATACAACTTTTAGCAACATCCTTTGCTGTCCTTGACCCATTATTTGTGACCACACACGTGCTCATCTGCGCTTTAAAAAATAAAAAGACGGAACAAGATCTTAAGAATACAGAGAGCAACGAAACCCGCTCACTGTTACGAGCGAGGCGGTTACATTATGAGTATTCACATGTTGTCTTACAATTTATTACTGTACACGTAAGGAAATTATGACAGAACTGTGTACACATCATCATCATCATCATCATGTACCCTGCCGGTTGGCGTAGGCGATCATGTCCCTCCACAATCTTCTATCTACAGTGCATCGTATCAGTTCCGTTGTTGACGTTTCCATGCCATGACACCAAAGCTATCCAGTATTTTCTCTCTTTGTCGTCCGCGATCTCTCTTTCCTTTATTTGCCAGTTGTAACCAAGTATTCCAACTTTCCTCTTCTCATGATTGCCCGAAAAATGTTGATTGCTTCTTTCTGATGTTTTTAAGAGCTCCCTTTTGTGTTGGCATCTTTGAGAACTTCCTCATTGGTCTTTTTATCTGTCCAGGGAACTTTCAACACTCTTCTGAGAAATCCCATCTCTGTGGCCTCTAATCGTCTTTTCATTTGTTTGTCTGCTGTCCATAATTCGCTTCCATAGGTCAGAATTGGTTCTATATAGTACCGATGAACTCTCTTTCTAATTTTTATTGACATAGATTTGTTGCATAAGATATTTTTAATTTTTACTGTGTACACAATTAATATAAAAGAAGAATGAAAATAGGTTATCAGCTGACTCCTATCTGTCATTGCTAGTATATTCATACATTTAGCAGTGTGCTAAATATTATACATAAATATAGGCGTGCTTTTCCATGGAAATTTGTTAGTTACGTAAAAATTTCACAGTATGACCTAATTCCCACATCTGGAGATAATTACTGAACCGGTCCAGTAGTACAGTCTCGCCTCTATTCTAGTGATGCGTTTACATACATTTACACGAAATGTATTTATTTCCAGCACAATTTACGTTTATCGGTAGTTAGCCGCGAAGGCCAAGCAGAGATTCTAAAATGAGACCTGGTACAGGAAAGAACTAAGAGCAGTCTTCTAGACCAAGCTACTGTCACTTCTCGCCAGTTCACGCGACTCTCGAGAGTTGTGTTTTTATGTTTGTTTTTAAAGCAGATAAAAGCCGTGGGCACATTTGGCTGCCAGAGAATGGAATGGGCGCAACTGTTTCTGCTCTTGTCCGGTGTAGTGTTTCGCAAAGATTTCGTTTTCCCTGGATATGTTACGGTGTCGCTATAATAAGATTCCCGAGTTTAATGTTTTAGTGTGATAAAAGTTCACTTGTTTCGGAGTGTGGCAGAGCGTAAGACTAGATTATCTGTTGCATAAATTCACACTTGTCAATATGGGGTGCTCACAGAGCTCCGATGAACGTGCTGCTATGGAGCGGAGCAAAGCTATCGAGAAAAACTTGAAGGAAGATGGAATGCAGGCTGCAAAGGATATAAAGCTTCTTCTTTTAGGTAAGGAAATACTAAATACAGTGTACTTCATTTTATCTATTACACATCCAAATGTCAGAGTACTTATTTAGTACTCGGAGTAACTCACCTACAGTTCACGGCCACAGAGCACACACTTAACACGTTTATATGTCATGACACACATATCAGAGCACACAATTGACACACCAGTAGTCAAAGCACGCGCTTGACACACCTATAGTCAAAGCACGTGCTTGACACACTTATGTTAGAGCATACACTTGACACACCTATAGTCAAAGCACAGAATTAACACACTTATGTTAGAGCACACACTTGAACACTTATAATCAAAGCACAGACTTAACACACTTATGTTAGAGCACACACTTGACACACCTATATTCAGAGCACACAATTGACACACCTGAGTCAAAGCACACAATTGACACACCTATAGTCAAAGCATACACTTAACACACCTATATTCAGAGCACACACCTAAATCAATGCACACACATGACACACCCATAGTCAAAGCACACACACTTGACACCGCTGTAGTCAGAGCACGAAGTAGTAATTCTGAGTAACCCACCAAAAACTCAAAGTATTTATCATTTTCTCAGAGTAGCACACCTTCAACTTAGAACAGACACCTACAACTCTACAGCAAGCAACTACAACTCATATTATTATTTATTTGCTCTTCAGAGCCACTCACACGTCAAAACTACACGCGTGTAACTCAGAGTAACTCTTTTAAAGCTCATAATAGGCATTCGTACTTCAGAACATTCACCTATAACCCACATTATTTATGTATAACCCAGATTGATGTATCTAAAGCTTTTGATAAGCACTCATACCTAGACAATCCAACTGAAACTCACCTATAGACCAACCTGGAGTACGTATCTATAAAACTTGCTTGCTTGCGTTCGCCCGATGACTAAAGGAGTATACCTCTTCGTCATCCGCCCTTAAAAGGACTTTAAGTGGGCATGTCTACGTTGTGTTTTGGTTTACAGTATAACTGTGATATCTGCGCCTTTCGGCCCAACACATCCGACTTCAGCACGACATTTTGAGTATCGGTTGTCTTCACTCTTCGATCCCTACTTCCTTCGCCAGCCTAGACAGATTAGTCTGTTATTAGAGGCACCACGGAGAGGTGGAGCAGGGTCTGGGTGGTTCTGGTTCACGATACTGGCGCAAGCCATAAGCTGTGGTTTGCTGACAACTTCCAGCTCTGGTGCTGTGAGGTTCGCATCTACAAAGTTGACAACTTCCAGCCCTGGTGCTGTGAGGTTCACATCCACAAAGCTGACAACTTCCAGCTCTAGTGCTGTGAGGTTCACATCCACAAAGCTGACAACTTCCAGCCCTGGTGCTGTGAGGTTCACATCCACAAAGCTGACAACTTCCAGCCCTGGTGCTGTGATGTTCGCATCCACAAAGCTGACAACTTCCAGCTCTGGTGCTGTGAGGTTCGCATCCGCAAAGCTGACAACTTCCAGCTCTGGTGCTGTGAGGTTCGCATCCGCAAAGCTGACAACTTCCAGCCCTGGTGCTGTGAGGTTCGCATCCACAAAGCTGACAACTTCCAGCCCTGGTGCTGTGAGGCGTGCCTTTGCGTAGATCTGAAAATGCATCTAAAGCTCACGATAAGCACTCATACCAGCTAAAACCCACCTTTAACATTGAGTACTTATCTATAGCTGAGAGCTTACAGCTCAGAAAGGTACTAGGAGGGGGAAGGATTCTCTGTGCCAAATAAGCAGCCAATAGAATCATGGCAATTGACAGCCAATAGAATCATGGCTATTGACAGCCAATAGAATAACGGGAAATGGCGGTAAGAATGTCTTCTGCTACAAGAGACATTCAAGTAAAGCCTCAAGAGAAAAAAAAAAAACATTTGCCGCTATCATTCTAGGTGGCATTCGTGGTCTAATATAACCCAGAATACTTACGGGTTGAACGGTTCGTGTCTCTCCAAGAAGTTGGCTAAAAACCCCCACTCAAGCAACGTAAACTGTAAATATAAGATCAGCTTTTTTTATCTCATGAAGAATAATAATAAATTACCTCTAGTTTGTCCGATTCGTGGTCATTGATATCCGGGGCGTAGTCATTGATAGCCGGGGCGTGGTCATTGTTAGCCGGGGCGTGGCCATTGTTAGCGGGATCTCCTAATTCAGGTTGCCTCTGCTTATGCTCTTGTCCATTAGGTTGCCATTGGGCTGAATTACTTCCACCTTCCCTCTGGAGTCCACTAGATGGCAGCACTTGCAATGTCTCTGCTGAGTCCATGATCTATCAAATGACACGATATATAAGATATATATGGGAAATGAGGTTAACAAAAGTAAAACTGAGGTTTAGTAGCAAAATGCAGAGGATCAAAGAGTTAAGGAGAATTGAAAAAAAAAATTAGAAAAAAATGGTATAGTTTACGTAATTTTTACTTTACGTAATTGATGGACAACACAAATTGGAACGACGTTTCGGCTCAATAGGCCTTCAGCAGGAACAAACAAACACACACACACATATGTAAGTAAATAAACCTAATCCTACATTAGATATTAAGGATTAGTTTTATTTACTTACATCTGTGAGTGTGTTGTTTGTTTGTTCCTGCTGAAGGCCTATTGAGCCTAAACGTCGTTTATTGAAGGCTCGTTGTGTTGTGTTTTGATCTTTCCGCCTTGTCACGTGGCCAAGCCATATTATCTATTGTTTCTTTATATATATATTATATGGCGGGGGTTATTCCTAGCTTTTTTTTCTCAGTTCTTAATTTCTGATCTTATCTCTCAGGCTGTTTCCTGTTATTTATCTAACACCCTTCATTTCAGTGGAGGGTATATTTCTTATTGTTCTTGTATCTATGGTCCAGGACTGGCATTGGTAGCACAGCGTCGCAATTGTAGGTATTGTATTGTTAGTGCCCGCTATGCCTCTAGAGTTATTTCCTTGTTCGACAATAGTTAAAGATAGCTGTCCAATGATTCGACAAGCTTCGTTGTGTCTTGAGTCTATTTCTGCAGTTTGTGAATTGTCGATAGTCACATGACTTCCTGTGTATTTAGATTCCTTTACTTGTTTTATCTGTCTGTCGTCTAAGGTTAATATTGACGTTCTGTTTATCTTTGTGATATTTATGACTTTTGTTTTGTTGATTTTCCTGTTGTATTTTGTGCCCGTGCTGTTGAGTCTATTTAAGTGTTCTTGTAGGTCTTCTATTGTTTCACGTATTAGTGCCTGATCGTCTGAAAATAGAAGCTCGTTGATCTCCTCTGTCTCTGTTGGGTTGGCTAACTTGCATATGTAGTCCATGAATGTAATAAACAGTAGGGGGGATGGCACGCACCCCTGTTATACACCTGATCTAATTTTGAAGTGGTCTGTGTAACCTGCTGCTGCTGTTCTGACTGTGCAACTGCTGTTGATGTAGAGACTTTTAATTAGGTTGGTTAGATGTTGGATTACTCCATGTGTTGTACCATCTCCCACAGTTATTCTCTGTTTACTCTTCTCCTGATCAATGAAAGTTGTGTACACATTTTGATTGTGTTTGTGTTCTGTCGTCTTTTGTGCTAGCTGTTAAAAGGTGAATCAAACGTCAGTACATCCTGTTATTTTTTTTCGGAACCGCATTTGAGAATCGCATAACTGTAGTTCTATTCGTTAAATTTGTACTTGTTTATATTGTTCAATGTAGAGAAGCTCACGAAAATGAAGACAACGACGACCCAGCCGAGTGCCAAAAGTTTTAAACAAGCCTTTTCACCTGAGACCAACGGTACTGCCATCTATAATGACATATTTCACTTGTTTACAATGTGTCCTCTCTAATGAACTATTTCACTTGTTTACAATTTGTCCTCTCTAATTAACTATTTCACTTGTCTACAATGTACCTTTTCTAATAAACGAGTTCTTTGTTTCCTAGTTTCAGGCGATGACTAATAATGGAATAGATAGTCTTCTTTGTCACCCGTCCTTAAAAGGACCTTAAGTGGGCGGTGATACGTTGCTTTGTGGTTTATTTGCGCCTTTCGGTCCAACCCATCCGACTTTAGCATGTATTTTTGAGTACCGGATTGCCATCCCTCTTCAATCTCTACTCGTTTGACCAGACTAGACTGTTTAGTCGGTTTCTACAGGCACAGCGCTGAAGAGGAGTAGGGGTCTGGATGGTTGTTGTTCACCAATCATGGCGCAAACCATCAGCTATGAGTCGCTGACAGCTTTCAGCCTTATAATCAACTACTTCGACTGTTTACAGGATATCCTCTATTAAACTATTTTTGGCAGTTACAGTCCGGTTGTTTTCTTGCCGTACTGCCTGTCTTCCTTGAGACAATCGACCACGGATCTTCACAATGCACATTACCCTGTCTCGTGAGTTGGATATTTGGTTGATTTGCAAGTTTTATCAACAAAACTGTAAGCCAAGAGTACCAAATATATAATATGGTGGCGACAGAAGTAAGCAACCGTAACTCATAATTAAGGTGTAAAGACATATGGAGGAATCAACATGCATGCAAATACGAAACTGCTGTAAAGCTGATATTGGAAAGAAAGAAAAGGGCATGATTACAGTTTTACGTCGGTGAGGAAACCTAGAGCCAAAAGATGAATTATTGAATAGTTTATCTAAACGGAACCTCGGTGGCTGAGTGGTTAGTGTGCTCGCTTCCTGACCAAAAGGTTCCGGGTTTGATCCCCAGCAGTGGCGAATTTTTTTTTCGGACTGACAAGGCTCCGAGGTTCACCCAGCCCCTAACAATGGGTACCAGAGATTTTTCTGGGAAGTAAAGGCGTGATACCGACCACATCACCAAAAATGTTCCGTGGTTATAGAAGAATATGGTCACTAACACCATATAGCCAATACGCCTAAAAGGCATGAAGGGAGCCTTTACTTGTTTTTACTTTTTATCTAAACTACATAATACAAGATTATCGACTGAAATTATGACATGAATGAAGGACCGTGTGATGTGGAGAGAGATGATCGCCTACGCCGACTAGCATGGCACACAATGATGATGACGGAACCAACGTGAGGTCATAAGTAAAGATGAAATCATACATTTTTTTTTATTTTCATCAACTCATACTTCATTCATGTTTGTGAAGTTTTTTTTCGGCTAATTTTTTTTTTTTACAGTATGGGATAGCCAGTCCCATGACCAACCCTATTATATGGCTGTGAAACATGGAGAACAACAAAATTGACAATCACGAAGATACAGACTTTCATTAATGGATGTTTACGCAGGATAAAAGGATGGAAATGGCTGGACAAAATCACTAACATAGAATTATGGAAATGTACCAGTCAAATACCAGTGGATAAAGAGATACAGCGAAGACGATGGCGCTGGATAAGACACACACTATGGAAGCCAACAAAGAGTATTACACAACAGGCCCTTTTTTAGAATCCCCAGTGGAAAAGACAAAGAGGAAGACCAAGGAATTCTTGGAGAAGACAGATAGAAGCAGAGATGAAGATGATGGGGAAGACATGGAATGATCTTAAAAGAATGGCAAAAAACAGAACGACTTGGAAAGTGTTTGTTGAAGACCTATGCTCCATTGGGAGCTGAAAGGTAGAAGAAGAAGAAGATACTTCATTCATAGATTGCCGTCTCCGCAACGAAGTTTGGCTATCACGAAGCGCCATTCCGCCCTGTTTCTTGCTTTGATGACGTAAGGTTGACTCTTGGTCTGCCTCTTTTAACTTGTATTTTCCTTCCAAGATTACTTTTAGTATGCTGCTGTGTCTTTTAATATGCTCCTAAATTCTTTTTTGTCTTGTTTGAATTGTGTTTAGTAGTTCTCTTTTCACTTTTAGTTGTAAGACTTCATCGTTTGTTTTCTTTTCTTTCCACCCAATTCTTCCATATATCCACATTTCAAAGGCTTCAATTTCTGTTCTGTTTTCTTGTCTATTATCCATGTTTCTGCATCATAGAGGAAGGTGAGAAGATATAACATTCTGCTATTCTTAGTTTTAGCCCTGGTGTTATTTGTTTTGACGTTAGTATATTTCTCAAGGTATTAAAATTACCTTTTGCCATTCCTATTCTTTTGTTTATTTCTGTTTTACATTCTCCCTCACCGGTTATGGTATGTTCAAGGTAGTTGTTGATCTGAACTGTCTTCAGGTCTATTCCTTCATCCTTGATATCCACTTGTAGGTTTTAACTCTTAATTACCTAAAAATACAATCTGGGTGAGAAAGAAATTACCGTTCTCATCTGCAAATTTGTACTTGCATGTTCTAGAACTAATGAGTTAATTTCCTCTCACATTCATTCCTACGTCCTTGAATGATCTCTCAACCCCCCCCCCCCCCCCCCCCCCCCCCCCCCCCCCTTTTTTTTTACCCCACATTCCTCTCTATAAATAAAATGGGCGGGGCGATGTCCAATGTATGCTGCAACTTTTTACACGTGAGTAGCTCAGTGTGTCGTGTTCTCCCGTGCTGTGTAGTTGTCGGTCTTTGATTAGGCACTCATCAGCTGTTGTTGTTGTTGTGGTGGTGAGGCTCTTAGAGTGATCAGTTGCGTGTGTGAGCGGACGCAGAGCCTGCACGTGCGTGTTGTAATTCAAACCAGCTGGTTGCGTGGGTGGTAAGTTTCAAAATAAAACTGGTCGGCTGACACGCAAAGGCTGCATGTTATCTTGGATTGTTGATTCAGAAAAACAAATATTGAAACACCTGTGAGACACCGTCGTAGAAGTAGATAATAGAACTACTACACATGCGTGCTTGTCCAATCAATGAGTAAATACGAACTGTGGTAAAAACAGTGGTGGTAAGTGAAGTCCTGAGATGAGAACAAAAGATAAGTGAATTGGTGGGCTGAGAAAAAAAGGTTGAGGTGGTGGCGCTGTGGTAAGTAAATTGGTCATGTGATGGCAAAAGGTTGAGGTGGTAGTGCTTTGGTGAGTGAATGGTCAGGTAATGGCAAAAGGTTGAGTTGGTAGCGCTGTGGTAAGTGAATTGGTGGGCTGAGAACAAAAGGTTGAGTTGGTAGCGCTGTGGTAAGTGAATTGGTGGGCTGAGAACAAAAGGTTGAGTTGGTAGCGTTGTGATAAGTGAATTGGTGGGCTGAGAACAAAAGGTTGAGTTCGTGACGATGTGGTAAGCGAACAGACCAACTCAGTGATCAAAAGCTTGAGTCGATAGTGATGTGATAAGTGAACTGGCTAACTGAGAGATCAAAAGCTTGAGTTGATAGTGATGTGATAAGCGAACTGGCTAACTGAGAGATCAAAAGCTTGAGTTGATAGTGATGTGATAAGTGAACTGGCTAACTGAGAGATCAAAAGCTTGAGTTGATAGTGATGTGATAAGTGAACTGGCCAACTGAGAGATCAAAAGCTTGAGTTGATAGTGATGTGATAAGCGAACTGGCTAACTGAGAGATCAAAAGCTTGAGTTGATAGTGATCTGATAAGTGAACTGGCCAACTGAGAGATCAAAAGCTTGAGTTGATAGTGATGTGATAAGTGAACTGGCCAACTGAGAGATCAAAAGCTTGATTTGGTAGTGATGTGATAAGTGAACTGGCCAACTGAGAGATCAAAAGCTTGAGTTGATAGTGATGTGATAAGCGAACTGGCCAACTGAGAGATCAAAAGCTTGAGTTGATAGTGATGTGATAAGTGAACTGGCCAATTGAGAGATCAAAAGCTTGAGTTGATAGTGTTGTGATAAGCGAACTGGCCAACTGAGAGATCAAAAGCTTGAGTTGATAGTGATGTGATAAGTGAACTGGCCAACTGAGAGATCAAAAGCTTGAGTTGATAGTGATGTGATAAGTGAACTGGCCAATTGAGAGATCAAAAGCTTGAGTTGATAGTGTTGTGATAAGCGAACTGGCCAACTGAGAGATCAAAAGCTTGAGTTGATAGTGATGTGATAAGTGAACTGGCCAACTGAGAGATCAAAAGCTTGAGTTGATAGTGTTGTGATAAGCGAACTGGCCAACTGAGAGATCAAAAGCTTGAGTTGATAGTGTTGTGATAAGCGAACTGGCCAACTGAGAGATCAAAAGCTTGAGTTGATAGTGATGTGATAAGTGAACTGGCCAACTGAGAGATCAAAAGCTTGAGTTGATAGTGTTGTGATAAGCGAACTGGCCAACTGAGAGATCAAAAGCTTGAGTTGATAGTGATGTGATAAGTGAACTGGCCAACTGAGAGATCAAAAGCTTGAGTTGATAGTGATGTGATAAGTGAACTGGCCAACTGAGAGATCAAAAGCTTGAGTTGATAGTGTTGTGATAAGCGAACTGGCCAACTGAGAGATCAAAAGCTTGAGTTGATAGTGATGTGATAAGTGAACTGGCCAACTGAGAGATCAAAAGCTTGAGTTGATAGTGATGTGATAAGTGAACTGGCCAACTGAGAGATCAAAAGCTTGAGTTGATAGTGATGTGATAAGTGAACTGGCCAACTGAGAGATCAAAAGCTTGAGTTGATAGTGATGTGATAAGCGAACTGGCCAACTTGGAGATAAAAGGTCCAGTTCGATCCACATCGAAGACTACCAGTTCGCTCAGTCTTGTTTGGGTGCCGGATTTCCAACACAAGACGAGGCAGGACCGAGTTATTTCTCTTCCTTTTTCATTAGACAAATAATTGAGTCGTTCATTTATTGATTCAACAACCTACCATTTTGTCAGATAGTATAACAATGCTTTGTGTTGAGGCATCTGCAGATTTTCTGTCTAGCTAGGTCTTCAGGCAGAACAAAAACACTGACACGTCGTCTCATTAAGAGGGCATAGTATATCAATATTATATCATGACGTATATTAACGACCATGTACTGTACCAAGCTAGTACTATAACCAGGACTTGGGTAGGGGAGGGGGGAAGGTGGAATATACACCACGTTCTTTATTTCGCTGCAAGAGCTTTGTAGTAGACGCATCCGAGCTATGGGGTGACAATCAAACTAACGACAGAGAGAGAGAGAGAGAGAGAGAGAGAGAGAGAGAGAGAGAGAGAGAGAGAGAGAGAGATACAGAGAAAGAGAGAAAAGAGAGCGAGAGAGATAGAGACCATCTGAAACCCGAAAGACATTGAGAGAATGAGCCAGAATTGTTGTTAATCAATTACAGAAATAATTTGCATGTAAACGTTACACGACCTACAGAAACAATCTGTATGTAAACATTACACGAGCTACATAAACAATATACCCCTAAACATTACACGAGCTACATAAACAATATACCCCTAAACATTACACGAGCTACATAAACAATCTACAAGTAAACATTACACGAGCTACATAAACAATATACCCCTAAACATTACACGAACTACATAAACAATCTACAAGTAAACATTACACGAACTACATAAACAATCTACAAGTAAACATTACACGAGCTACATAAACAATATACCCCTAAACATTACACGAACTACATAAACAATCTACAAGTAAACATTACACGAACTACAGAAACAATCTACAAGTAAACATTACACGAACTACATAAACAATCTACAAGTAAACATTACACGAGCTACAGAAACAATCTACATCTAAACATTACACGAGCTACATAAACAATCTACATATAAACATTACACGAGCTACATAAACAATCTACATCTAAACATTACACGAGCTACAGAAACAATCTACACAAAAACATTACACGAACTACATAAACAATCTACAAGTAAACATTACACGAGCTACAGAAACAATCTACAAGTAAACATTACACGAGCTACAGAAACAATCTACATCTAAACATTACACGAGCTACATAAACAATCTACATATAAACATTACACGAGCTACATAAACAATCTACATATAAACATTACACGAGCTACAGAAACAATCTACAAGTAAACATTACACGAGCTACAGAAACAATCTACATCTAAACATTACACGAGCTACAGAAACAATCTACATATAAACATTACACGATCTACATAAACAATCTACATCTAAACATTACACGAGCTACAGAAACAATCTACATCTAAACATTACACGAGCTACAGAAACAATCTACATCTAAACATAACACGAGCTACATAAACATTCTACATATAAACATTACACGAGCTACATAAACAATCTACATCTAAACATTACACGAGCTACAGAAACAATCTACATTTAAAAATTACAGGAGCTACAGAAACAATCAACATCTAAACATTACACGAGCTACAGAAACAATCTACATGTAAACATTACAGGAGCTACAGAAACAATCTACAACTAGACATTACACGAGCTACAGACACAATCTACATGTAAACATTACACGAGCTACAGAAAAAAATTACATCTAAACATTACACGAGCTGCAAAAACAATCTTCATCTAAACATTAGACGAGCTACAGAAACAATATACAAGTAAACATTACACGAGCTACATAAACAATCTACAAGTAAACATTAGACGAGTTACAGAAACAATCTACAAGTAAACATTGCACGAGCTACAGAAACAATCTACATCTAAACATTAGACGAGCTACAGAAACAATCTACATCTAAACATTACACGAGCTACAGAAACAATCTACATCTAAACATTAGACGAGCTACAGAAACAACCTACAAGTAAACATTACACGAGCTATAGAAACAATCTACATCTAAACATTACACGAACTACAGTGATTATAGGTCATGGTATATAAGAGCTGACCAATATTAAAGAATATTTATAGTTTTTATCTGAAGAGAAACAATAGTTGACATGAACCAAAAATTGTAACGGGACCAAATTATGTTTAATTATCATGACGGGAGGGTCGGGAAGCAAGGGGAGGGGGGGCGGTGAAAAGGTAGCCAGATGGCAAACCAAATATTGGGACCTCTTATTCCCTAAACTTCAACATAAAAGAATACATATCACCACCAAGAAACATCCTAAAAAGGAGTATAATTATTCCCACATATGGAGGCAAGGCGCCTCACAGCAGCAGAGTTGAGAGCTATCAGCGACCCACAGCTGATCGCTTGCGCCAGGATCGGTGAACCAGAACCATTCAGACCCTGCTCTACCTCTTCGCGGTGCCTCCATAAACAGACTAACCTGTTTTATCTGGCCATGCGAGTAGGGATTGAAGAGGGAAGACAACCAGGTGCAAAAAAAGGCCGAAAGGTGAAACCTATCATAGTTTTACTGCAAACAACAACACAAGGCAGACACGCCACTGAACGTCCCTTTTAAGGGTGGACGATGAAGAGGTGTATTCCTTTAGTTACCGGGCGAACGCAAGCAAACATTTCCACATTGTGCTATCAATGGTCACTTATGTTTAAGCATAACATTTAGATTATCACCTTAGAGATGCGATGCCTGAGAAGAGCACTTGGAGTGACCAGAAAAAAAAACAGAATGACAAGTTGTATTATAAGAGAGAAAGTAGACATTGAACCAAACCTAAGCTACATCTATCTATTGTCCTTTCGAGCCGAAGACGGCACATAGGGCAGAACCACAATCTCAAAAACAGAACCCTTGCGTGCCAAAATGGAACATATTGCGGAGATCACTGCTCTAAAATACATGGCGCTGTCTCCATAACAATACTTTTAACAATGAGAGCTTGTCAAGCCATCGATCTAAGCTACATACATAAAAAAAATAAATACAATAGTTTACACATCTAGAAAAATGACCATGTGATTCCTTGCCATACAAAGCATATATTAAAAGATGAGAATAAAGATGAGCAAGAGGCAGACTCAGTATGAAGGACAGACATGAGAGAAACGCTAAACATCAACTAACAATAATTGAAACTGCCGAAGAGACCAGAACCAGAACTTCTTACCTCCATCGACATCCAAATTGGTACAAAAGAAATTAAGAGGAAGACTGTCCCATACAAAACGGTGTGTATGTTCAACATATGTATTCTTTATCATCATGTGCCATACCGGTTGGCGTGGGCGATCATGTCCTTTCCCAATCTTCTATCTTCAGTGCATCGTTTCAGTTCTGTTGTTAACTGTTTTCCATGCCATGACACCAAAGCTATCCAGTATTTTCTCCCTCTGACGTCCGCGATCTCTCTTTCCTTTTATTTTGCCAGTTGTAACCAGAATTACAACTTTCCTCTTCTCATAATGCACGTGAAAAATATTGATTTTTGTTTTTCTGATATTTTTTTACGAGCTTCCTTTTTGTGTTGGCCTCTTTGAGAATGTCCTCATTGGTCTTTTTAGCTGTCCAGGGAACTTTCAACATTCTTCTGAGAAATCCCATCTCTGAGGCCTCTAATCGTCTTTTCATGTGTTTGTCTACTGTCCAGAATTCGCTTCCATAGGTCAGAATTGGTTCTATATAGCACCGATGAACTCTCTTTCTCATTTCTATTGACAGATTTGTTGCATAAGATATTTTTCATTTTCTAAAATGCATTTGGCCTCAGCTATTCTGCTTTTTATTTCCGTGGTGCATCTTCCATCCGATGTTATTATTGTGCCCAAGTATTTGACGCGTTGCACTTGTTTCAGATCTGTCCTATTTATTTTTATGCTGCATGCTGGTGATGATTGTTTCTTTCATATGACCATTACTTCTGTTTTCTTACTTTTCAGACTGAGACCTTTCTTCTTGTTTTCTTTTACTATTATGTCTATCATTTCTTGTAGTTCATTCTCTGTCTCTGCTATTAAGACTGTGTCATCCGCATATAGCAAATTATTTATGATGTGACGGTTATACATGTGAACATATATATATATATATATATATATATATATATATATATATATATATATATATATATATATATATATATATATAGTGAAGAATTTTGTCATGGATTCTTCATTGATTATGCCTGATCGTTCCGAGGGAACAAGTGGTGAGGTGTGACTCCTGGCCTGATCGTTCCGAGGGAACAAGTGGTGAGGTGTGACTCTTGGCCTGATCGTTCCGAGGGAACAAGTGGTGGGGTGTGACTCCTGGCCTGATCGTTCCGAGGGAGCAAGTGGTGGGGTGTGACTCCTGGCCTGATCGTTCCGAGGGAGCAAGTGGTGGGGTGTGACTCCTGGCCTGATCGTTCCGAGGGAACAAGTGGTGGGGTGTGACTCCTGGCCTGATCGTTCCGAGGGAGCAAGTGGTGGGGTGTGACTCCTGGCCTGATCGTTCCGAGGGAGCAAGTTGTGGGGTGTGACTCCTGGCCTGATCGTTCCGAGGGAGCAAGTGGTGGGGTGTGACTCCTGGCCTGATCGTTCCGAGGGAGCAAGTGGTGGGGTGTGACTCCTGGCCTGATCGTTCCGAGGGAGCAAGTGGTGGGGTGTGACTCCTGGCCTGATCGTTCCGAGGGAGCAAGTGGTGGGGTGTGACTCCTGGCCTGATCGTTCCGAGGGAACAAGTCGTGAGGTGTGACTCCTGGCCTGATCGTTCCGAGGGAACAAGTGGTGGGGTGTGACTCCTGGCCTGATCGTTCCGAGGGAGCAAGTGGTGGGGTGTGACTCCTGGCCTGATCGTTCCGAGGGAGCAAGTAGTGGGGTGTGACTCCTGGCCTGATCGTTCCGAGGGAGCAAGTGGTGGGGTGTGGCACATACTCCTGCAAGAATGTTGACGCTTTTACAGAAAAGGAACACAAACAAATATTTGACGTTTCGGACGATAACCTTAAGAGACCTATTTTTTTTAACATTCATTTTCTCCTCATTCTCTCTCTCTCTCTCTCTCTCTCTCTCTCTCTCTCTCTTTCTCTGCTATAAAACAATAAAAATAAAGAGCCCCGTCACGCCAAGTGGCGTGTGGGGAATATGGTTTTAGTGACCATAATTTTTACAGACCTTCGGCTCACGTGGGAGCCGCGATAGCTCAGTGGTTAGTGAACTGTACTAAAAAGGACAAGAGGTAGGATTCGGTCCCAACCGACGGCTTCCGGGTTCACCCAGCCTTTAATGGGTACAGGATTTTTTTCTGGGAAAGTAATGCAGCACGGGCGTAATACCGACCACATTACCCCAAAAATCATGTGCTGAAGGTCTGTAAAATTTATGGTTACTAACACCATATTCCCTATACGCCACTTGGCGTGACGGCGGTACTTTACTTTTTTTTGGCACATGTGTTTTGGGATAATGTGGTCGGTATTACGTCCGTGCCACTTTACTTTCCCAGAAAAAAACCCGGTACCCATTTAAGGCTGGGTGAACCCGGGAGCCGTCGATCAGGATCGAACCCGACTCTTTGTAGTCCAGTTCACAAACCACTGAGCTATCACGGCTCCCTCACTCAGTCTGCTATACATGGGATATATTATATACTCCTTATGTATTTTCTTATCGTTGTATCTCTTCATTCTTTGTAGTATTCGTTTTTTCTACTCCAGAACATGTAGTAGAGTATATCTTGTTGTCTGTTTGTTGTTTCCCTGTTTTCTGAAGAAGACAGCGTGTAGACAGAAACGTCAAATATTTTGTATTGCCCTTTTTTGTAAATCTGTCACCATACTGTGTAGGAGTGTTATGTTACATCCCTCTACTTGTTCCCTGTTACCAGCTTTACCGCAGCAATGCATTAATGTGTCTGTTCTCTTGTTGTTTCAATTTTCAATGCGACATCATATAATGCCTATACTGATGATATGATTTGTTACTGGAATACGCCAGTCGGCTTGATGAAGTCCCTATCGCCAGGGACTCATTTCACTGTATTGAAAAAACAATTAGCCATTAGTATACCCCTGGTTGTTTTGTGCTTCAAAATGGCGCTTCGTTTTAAGCTGAAGACGCTGTGGACCAAACACATTTTAACGAGCTTCTCTATGTCATCTTATTGTTTATCAAAATGCTAACGCCTTATTTTAATGATGTCTTTAGACTAGTCACCTTTTTCACTGTATATCATGGGATGCCGAAAATATACATGGAAAGTTATTTTCTTTTAGAGAAGACAATTTTCTGATAGTCAAAAATGTTTTTTATTCACATTTTTGTTTTTCACTTTTCATAAAATTGTCAGAAGTAATTAGTAATTGTCATGCCAGTTCGTTCGTTCAGTATAATTCACATCAAAGTAATGAACAAACGATACAAATTAAATTGAACAAAGGATACAAATTGAACAAAAGATACAGATTGAACAAAAGATGCACATTGAACAGCTAATACAAATTAAAATAAAAGATACAAATTGAACAAAGGATACAAATTGAACACGCAAAAATGCAAATTAAAACAAAAGATACCACTTGAGCAAATCAAATTACAAATTGTTATCAAATCAAACACGTTAAGAAAAATTATCATGTATAAGTTTCTTTGCTGTCCTTAGATACATGGAAATGCAAATACAACCTCTTGCAATCAGCAGTTTAGAAGAGCCTAGACATAATAAAAATAAGAAAGACATTCCTTGCTCATAACCATAAATTATAAGAGCTTGGTAAAAGGGACAAATCCAATGAGAATACAAATAGATGAGGAGATGCTGGCAACCTTTAAAGCGGGTAAGCTGTGTGTTATTTCAGAACTACGTCTGTCGAACTTTGTGGAGAAATTCTAGAAACGGATCGTTCATTTTTTACGTGTTTAATATTTATCACTAGCCACAGGACGAACTAGTTTCAGGTTTTAAATAAACATAAATACAGATAATATAGCAATAAAACATAATGAAATAGTTACCCCAATGGACGTATATTCCGTGGAGAAATGACCAAATCGAAAACACAAACTGAAACTGTTGTAACTTGTGGGACTGGTCGGAAAATGGGGAGGAGAGGGGGGTGTCGTTTGATGTCTTTAAATGTTGTCAAGGAGTGGCCTGTTTACATCACAAAAACAAAGACTATAGTTAAATAAAAATGTAAAAAGCCCAATCACGCCAAGTGAAGTAAAGGGAATATGGTGCTAGTGATCATACATTTTACAGACCTTCAGCACATGATTTTTGGGTTAATGTGGTCGGTTTTACGACGTGCTGCTTTACTTTCCCAGAAAAAATCTGGTACCTATTTAAGGCTGGGTGAACCCGGAAACCGTCGGTTGGGATCGAACCCTACCTCTTGTCCTTTGTAGTCCAGTTCACTAACCACTGAACTAACGCGGCTCCCGCTAAAAGCTCATATTCATTAAATAATATTTTAAATATATTTGATCTTGGCGGGACTTACAATAGTTAGGAGCATACATTGAAGTTATAGTTAGGAGCATACACTGAAGTTAGCTTTCTAATTTCCTTTTATGGAAAAAAAATTGCTACTTCCACTAGCAGAATATAGGGACCCTGGGTAGCTCAGTGGTTAGTGAACTGGACTACAAAGGACAAGAGGTAGGTTCCATTCCCAATCGACGGCTTCCGGGTTCACCCAGCCTTCAATGGGTACTGGATTTTTTTTTCTGGGAAAGTAAACGGCACGGGCGTAATACCGACCACATTACCCTAAAAATTATGCGCCGAAGGTCAGTAAAATGTATGGTCACTAACACCATATTCCCTATACGCCACTTGGCGTGACGGCGGCACTTTACTTTTTACTTTACTAGCAGAATAATGCAGCGTTGCATTATTTAAAGAAATACGTCTTAAATTTCTTGTTTTGTTCGGTTAATGAGATCTGAAGATGTGATCACACAGATCTGTGGACTCACCAACATCAACGCTGGCGAGGAGTGGATACCGGTGCCTACGTCATTCAGGGGTACATTCTCGTGTATTGTCGCACTCGACAGGAAATGTAGGGAACAGAACTCAGCCGTAGTCAATGTGGAGGCCAACGGTCTCATCTGGGAAAATATTGATGAGAAAAATGCACTTATCTATACAAACGGATCTGTAATACGACAACAAAGGGATGCATGGGACATTTACAGCACGCTCGGCGGGCAGAATAGTCAAGGAATACAGTGGTGCCTACGTTATGACCACGAGTAGCATGACGATGGAGGTGATGGCAATAACCAAGGCATTCAAATGGTTAGAGTCACAAGACTACACCCACGCCTGTATGCTGAGTGATTTGATGAGCATAAGAAAAATGGAGGCGGGATCTGTATGTATGCAATGGGTAGAGTCATTGCTGAAGTCAAATATACGTAAGGTCACCTTTGTCTACGTCCCAGGACATGCGGGAGTACAGGGAGATGAAAGAGCAGACAGGTTGGCTAGCTGCGCTATTGGTGAGGACGGTCAACCAATGGATCGGGCGGACATCATCAATGCCCTCCAGGAAGTGGGAAGGACACAGGACTTCGACAACCATGAGTCCACGTCACTCCTTCAGATGAAAGAGATTGGAGTTAAGATGGGCACAGCCAGAAATGAGAAACTTAGTTGGCGTATAAGAAGACTAATTAACCAACACAGAACTGGAGTCGTCAGCCGCTGGACATTTCGAGACTTGCTGAGGAGGAGATCTAAGCACTTATGGTCATGTTCGGGATGCAATGATGATGACCCGCTAATAACTCAATACGTCTTGATTAAAATAATTGTAATTAAAAATAACCGCGGCGACCATCTCTTGTTTCCGTTATACACACCGTATATTGGGGGTAACGAGGAGTAAGACAAGGATGCATCCTATCACCAAGCTTGTTCAATCTATACACTGAGCAAATCTTTAAAAACATCTCAGAGATGCCAGGCCTAAACATTAAATGGAAAGATAATCAATAACCTACGATATGCTGATGATACTGTTCTACTAGCAGAAAATCCTAAAGATCTACAACAATTACTTAATGAAATAAACATGATAAGCAAAAAAATATGGACTAGATATGAATATCAAAAAGACTAAAACTATGATCATAAACAAAGAAAATTCTCAAGACCTACAAATAAATATCAAAGTTGAAGGAATACATCTGGAGACAGTCCAGAGCTACAACTACCTGGGACATACTATAACCAGTGATGGAAAATGTAAAATTGAAATAAACAAAAGAATAGGTATGGCAAAAAGTAATTATAATGCCATGAAAAATATACTAACAACAAAACAAATAACAGTAAGGCTGAAACTAAGAATAGCAAAATGTTACATCTTCTCAATATTCCTATATGGTGCAGAAACATGGACATTACAACAAGAAAACAGAACAGAAAATTGAAGCCTTTGAAATGTGGATATATAGAAGAATAGGTAGAATTGGATGGAAAGAAAAACAAACAAACGATGCAGTTTTAAAACAACTAAAAATGAAAAGAGAACTACTAAACACAATTAGAACAAGACAAATGACATTTTTGGGGCATGTTAAAAGACACAACAGCCTACTAAAAGTAATATTGGAAAGGAAAATGCAAGGTAAAAGAGGCAGAGGCAGACCAAGACTAACATGGACGAGTAACATCAAAAGATGGACAAATCAACCTACGACAATCTGCACCATCAAAGCAAGAGACAGAGTGGAATGGCCCTCCATGGTAGCCAACCTTCGATGTGGAGACGGCACTCAATGATTGTGATTGAGGGTATTGGGGGCTGTAGTTAGAAAACATGGCGGACACGATTAAAAAAAGTGAAGATATTGTCATAATTTCATAAAAAAATGACAAGTTACGATAAAAAAAACGTGAAGATATTGCCATAATTTCATAAAATATGACAAGATACGATGAAACATGAGAAGATATTGTTATAATTTCATAAAACATGACAAGTTACGATGAAAAAAAGTGAAGATATTTGTCATTTCATAAATTATGACAAGACACGACGAAAAAACGAAAATATATTTTCATAATTTCATAAAACATGACAAGATACGATGAAAAACGAGAAGATATTGTCATTTCATACAACCTGCCAGAGGGGAGCTACCAAAATACTTTTGCTAACCTTTTTCAGCGTACAAATCTTATTATCTACGTATCCAGACTCTTTGTTTTGTTTCAAGACAGAGGAGCAAGAACGATGAGCTGATCACATGGTCGGTACTCGTCCTATGTGTGTGCCCCGGTCAGTCCGTCCTGATTTTTCCTCTAACCCTGCGCCATGGCTGACACACTCCGTCTTCGACAGGTGGATCTTGGTTAGATGTAGATTTTTTTTTGCGAAGGTTGGATGCCGGTCAGGGCAGTTGTTTGGCAAACAAAATCAGCAACCGAGAACAGATTGACAATTGCAACCAGTAGTAGATCCTTACGATTAGAGGACACAGAGATGGGATTTCTCAGAAGAATGTTGAAAGTTCCCTGGACAGCTAAAAAGACCAATGAGAAATTTCTCAACGAGGCCAACACAAAAAGGGAGCTCTTAAAAAAACATCAGAAAGAAGCAATCAACATTTTTTGGGAACATCATGAGAAGAGGAAAGTTGGAATACTTGGTTACAACTGGCAAAATAGAAGGAAGAAGAGATCGCGGACGACAAAGAGAGAAAATACTGGATAGCTTGGTGTCATGGCATGGAAAACAGTCAACAACAAAACCCATACGTTGCACTGTGGATAGAAGATTGTGGAAGGACATGATCGCCAACGCCAACCGGTACGACACACGATGATGATGATGATGAGTAGATCCTTACAGTAGTAACAGCAATACGACAGTGCTGGATAAGTCAAGTGCCCAAAAGCGACACAGAAACAATCACAAGAACTGTCTTGAAATAGATTGACATAGAATGCCGAGGACAAGCTAAACAAGCCACGGTAGTGGTCGACAGTGGAGACAGACGTGACAAGTGTTAGCAGGACACGGAACGCAATACGAAGTGAGGAAATATTATTTGCTTGGAGATAGGGCGCAAGTCACAGTTCTCCACGATTTATGATTTGCTGCTAGTTCTTATAGTTCTTGATTGTTTCTTAGTCCCATGTTTCAGTCTTCCTAGTAATTGTTCTGCATAGCTATTCTTTTGGTCTGCCTAATTTTCTTCAACCAGATGGTTTCCACAGGAATGCCTGTCGAGAAAGTCTTTCTTCATTCATTCTCAGCACACGACCGATGCAGTTTCAACACCTCCTCCTTATAAAGCTCGAATGGTATTCTTTTGATTCGCTTTTTATCTGTTCATTTGAAATGTATTCTTTCCAGCTTATGTTTAAGATCCTACGTAGACATTTGTTTTCAAAGGCATGTAATTTTCTATCTAACGTTTTGGTAGATTTCAATCGTTCACATCCATATATTAGCACTGGTATCATTAGTTGAACAGTTTAAGTTGTGTTCGTTTACTGAGAACTTTGAATCTCCAGATGTTCGTCAGTTTGTTGAAAGCATGTGATGCTAGAGCGATGTGTGTCATGATTTCTGATGTTACGTCTAATTTCTGGACATGTTGCTGCCTAGGTAGATAACATTTGTAACTTGTAGCCAAATGTCGTTGTCATTTGCTATACCAGAAGATTTGTTGGTATTATCCAGGACACGAAGAATAGCGGTCAGACACTGCTTGTCCCAACATCATCACATACAAAAAAAAAAAATATGACGATCATCATTTTCAGGAGGACGTGAACTTCCGGTCAATATGGTGGAAGGTACTGAGACAGAGCGGTCCTGCCGAAGAGCGTTAGCCGTCCAGGGCTAACAACTTCATTTGGTGTAGTTAGTTGGTTAGTTAGTTGTGTACCAGCTAGAGATGCGGAAAGTTGTCCAGTCCAGTAGAAGGCCAGTGCATGTTTAGAGTTTTCAGTGGTTAGTTAATAGTGAAGTGTCCAGGGGCCTGTGAGGATGGCCAACAGTGGACAGCAGTGACAGTGATAGTTAGGTCGCTGAGTTTCCAGTTAGTGTAATTGGTCGCTAATATTCTGATAGTGCTGTTTGATTCGGCGTGAACCTGGCAGAGTGAACGGACGTGTTAATTCATACACTGGTGAGTAAGAAGCTCACCCACTTTTAGCAATATGTGTGTGTACTGGTCAAGTTGTTGTTCAAATCCATTCAGCGCAAGAGAATTCAATGTTATTTCGTATGCTGGCAGACACAGAGCTGCTGAACGTAGCACATGTGTGTGCACTGATCAAGTGTTGTCAGACCCATTGAGGGCAAGAGAATCCAATGTTATTTCATATGCTGGCAGACACAGAGCTGCTGAACGTAGCACATGTGTGTGCACTGATCAAGTGTTGTCAGACCCATTGAGAGCAAGAGAATCCAATGTTATTTCATATGCTGGCAGACACAGAGCTGCTGAACGTAGCACATGTGTGTGCACTGATCAATTGTTGTCAGACCCTTTGAGAGCAAGAGAATTCTAGGTTGTTTTTATATGCTGGCAGACACAGAGTGGCTAAAGCAGCCACAGGTGTATGCACTAAACAAGTTGTTGTCAAGTCTATTGAGAGTGAGAGAATTCCATGTCAATTTAATATTGCTGGCAGACATCGGGCTGCTAAGACATGAGGAAGTGTGGGTCATGAGTAAGGTACTCCATGTGTGACAGTGGGGAGAGAGACGTTAGTTAGTGGTTGTGATGTTCAGGGTTTATTATTTATTGAGATGTGGCTCATTGACATTGCATGATTTGTCGAGGTGAGACAAATTGGATCGATCACATTAATGATCGATTAGAGGGAATGAGCACAATAAAGTTCAACTATTGTATATACTAGTGAGTTTGTTGTGTGTTGCAGCTAATTAATTGTTACAGCGTTTTGTGACGAACGAACCAGATTGTCAGCGAAATACACAACACGAAGTACTATACGACACAAGGCAGTCAGCAATGCTACTTGGGGTCTGGTCACGGTGGCCGATTTATGGCAGGTCGGACTGCCATTCATAACAGGCTCGTAGCCGCGGAAGGGGGATGCAGTGGGTGGACTGAGAAGCTTAATCCAGCAGTCCAGGCCTCCATGAAAACAGAGAAGCAACGCAGCCATTAAGTGAAGCACGTCAACACCCAAACGGCGACGACGACGATGTTAAACATGCGACAACCATGTGTAATATATTGTCAATGACATTGGGGACGCCTGATACACATGGGGCGACCTTGTCAAACAGAACTTATCAATGCACTTTGGGAATTGCTGTGACAGGTGGTGGAGTGGACACTGGTATTACTGACTGTGATGCGATGACACTGGTTCCATGAATAGAATAGAATAGAATAGAATAGAATAGAATATAGTTTACTCGTAAACGTTTCCCCTTCACGTAGACAACTCTAATCTACAAAAAAAAAAAAAAAAAAAAAAAAAAATGAAGGAAGATCAACTCATAGCCACAGACTAAGAAAACAATCCCCCCAAAATTATGGCTGAAGTCGTATGCAAAGTGTGCAAGGGACAAAGCACAGTACGATTCGTTAATAACAAGGAAAGGAAGAAGCAGTGATTATGTCTGAACTTAAACCATAATCTTGAAGGTCACTGTCCTTTATTTGATCTTTGACCTATGACCTCTGTTTTTACTTCAGCTGTGCACGCACAAGAGATAAGGGCCACACGTGACACAAATACATGCTTCAACATTTACCTTTCTGCACCAACGGTCAAAACCGGCGCGATATCCAAAACACCTATATGACTCATGCAGATGCGGGTACATTTACGTTGAGCTGCAGTAAAACATTCAAATAACATACAAAATAATGTCGAATAAATAGTTTTTATTTTAAATATAAGTGGTTATGGTCTGTTTCATAAGAGGGAGGTAAAAAAAAAAAAAAAGTAAAGTAAAGTACCCCCGTCACGCCAGGTGGCGTATAGGGAATATGGTGTTAGTGACCATAATTTTTACAGACTTTCGGCACATGATTTTTAGGGTAATGTGGTCGGTATTACACCCGTGTCGCTTTACTTTCCTAGAAAAAAAAATCTGGTACCCATTTAAGGCTGGGTGAGCCCGGAAGCCGTCGGTTGGAATCGAACCCTACCCCTTGTCCTTTGTAGTCCAGTTCACTAACCACTGAGCTATCGCGGCTAAGAGGGAGGTAATCTACAGAATTATATAGATCTACTACATGAAAACTGTAGATGGTTGCGGATAATCAAAGGAATCTTACCGAAGCATTCAAGGACAAAGTGGGAAAAGATATACTACCGGTGGGATAATATACACAGCTGAACCCTGGAGTTCGTACGCCTCTCTACTCGTATAATTCGGAATTCTCACAACTTTTTTCTATCAAAATCTACACCGGTATTCGTACGTTTTCCACTTAATTCGGACTTCAAACAACAACTTCATTTGGACAAATTCGAGTGACACACGGCCAACTTAGAGTTGCCGATTTGGGTGTTTGTGTGTGTGTGTGCGTGCGTGCGTGCGCGCGTGTGTGTGTGCGTGTGTTTGTTTGTGTTTACGCCAACAATGGGAACCACGTCAGACTATTCCATTACATAATAGACAAAAGGTAGCAGTAAGGTTTGTCGCAGAACAGCACCCTCTGTTCGGAAGTTGCTGCGCTCAGAGTGTGGGCCAACAAGAAAATTTGATGGCTTTGAGAAGGAGCATGAATAGGAGCAGGGCCGGAATGAGGCTTGCTTGCGTTCGCCCGACGACTACAGGAATACACCTTCTCATCATCCGCCCTTAATAGGACGTTAAGTGAGCGTGTCTGCACTGTGTTGTGGTTTGCAGTAAAACTGATATTTGCGCCTTTCGGCCAAACACATCCGACTTCAGCACGTTATTTTTGAGTACCGGGTTGTCTTCCCTTTTCGATCCCTACTCGCTTGACCAGACTAGACAGGTTAGTTTGTTACTACAGGCACCACGGAGAGGTGGAGTAGGGTCTGGATGGTTCTGGTTCACCAGTCCTGCCGCAAGCCATCAGCTGTGGGTCGCTGACAACTTTTAGCTCTTGCGCTGGGAGGCGAATTTGCCTCCGAAGTGAGACTTAATGAGATCCAAAAATGGCTAAACTAAATGGAATTTTGAGACCCCGTGTTAAAAAAAACTAGAAGGCCTCAATCATAGATTAGCACGTAAATAAATGGGGGGGGGCACCTCAGATTGTGAGGTTCTAAGCTGTAGCTTATTTAGGTTAGGCCTAAAATCGGCCCTGAACAGTGGGCTGTAATGTCAAATGATATAATGTTCCTGGAAAGTCAAGTTGGCTTGAATATACATAAGACTTAAGATCTAGAAGCTTCGGTAACCAAAAGAATGAGCAGGTCACTGAAGTAATCAAGGTCTGCACAGGTAGCAGGAAGAAGTAACCGATGAAATTTTCTCAGAAAAGAAGTAGGATATTTCCTTCTTGGGTGGAAGAGTTTCAATATGGAAATTAAATAACTTGTTACGCCTGGAGATGACAACACACAGAGCTTTGTAGTAAAATTGTATTCTGTGGTCAGTAAGTCATTTAATCTGTAAAAGGATAAACTTATTTACCATTTTAGAATATATGTATAAAGAAAATTAGCAAACTGGTAGGTTTTTAAAAAAAAAATAAAAATCCCAGTCATACTTCCAATGCCAAACATATTCTCAATGTCAAACATATTCTCAATGCCAAACATATTCTCAATGCCAAACATACTCCCAATGCCAAACATACTTCCATTGCCAAACATACTCCCATTGCCAAACATACTTCCATTGCCAAACATACTTCCATTGCCAAACATACTCCCAATGCCAAACATACTTCCATTGCCAAACATACTCCCATTGCCAAACATATTCTCAATGTCAAACATATTCTCAATGCCAAACATACTCTCAATGCCAAACATACCCCCCATTGCCAAACATACCCCCATTGCCAAACATACTCCCATTGCCAAACATACCCCCATTGCCAAACATACTCCCATTGCCAAACATACTCTCAATGCCAAACATACTCCAATTGCCAAACATACTCCCATTGCCAAACATACTCTCAATGCCAAACGTACTCCCATTGCCAAACATACCCCCCATTGCCAAACATACCCCCATTGCCAAATATACTCCCATTGCCAAACATAACCCCATTGCCAAACATACCCCCATTGCCAAACATACTCCCATTGCCAAACATACTCCCACTCCCATTGCCAAATATACTCCCACTCCCATTGCCAAACATACCCCCCATTGCCAAACATACTCCCACTCCCATTGCCAAACATACTCCCACTCCCATTACCAAACATACCCCCACTCCCATTGCCAAACATACCCCCATTGCCAAACATACTCCCACTCCCATTGCCAAACATACCCCCCATTGCCAAACATACCCCCATTGCCAAACATACTTGCCAAACATACTCCCACTCCCATTGCCAAACATACCCCCATTGCCAAACATACCCCCATTGCCAAACATACCCCCATTGCCAAACATACCCCCCAAACATACCCCCATTGCCAAACATACCATAATTGCCAAACATACTCCCATTGCCAAACATACTCCCATTGTCAAACATACCCCCATTGCCAAACATACTCCCATTGCCAAACATACC
This sequence comes from Megaustenia siamemsis, assembly GCA_032433765.1. Taxonomy (NCBI): domain Eukaryota; kingdom Metazoa; phylum Mollusca; class Gastropoda; order Stylommatophora; family Ariophantidae; genus Megaustenia; species Megaustenia siamemsis. Next base: position 14,842,609 of record JAVIAB010000106.1, on the reverse strand, counting down.
CCCATTGCCAAACATACTCTCATTGCCAAACATACTCCCAATGCCAAACATACTCCCAATGCCAAACATACTCCCAATGCCAAACATGCTCCCATTGCCAAACATGCTCCCATTGTCAAACATACCCCCATTGCCAAACATACCCCCATTGCCAAACATACCCCCATTGCCAAACATACCCCCATTGCCAAACATACCCCCATTGCCAAACATACCCCCATTGTCAAACATACTCCCATTGCCAAACATACCCCCATTGCCAAACATGCTCCCATTGCCAAACATACCCCCATTGCCAAACATGCTCCCATTGCCAAACATACCCCCATTGCCAAACATGCTCCCATTGCCAAACATGCCCCCATTGCCAAACATGCTCCCATTGCCAAACATGCCCCCATTGCCAAACATACCCCATTGCCAAACATACCCCCATTGCCAAACATACCCCCATTGCCAAATATACTCCCCAAATAATCATATTCCTCATAACAAAAATCTTCTCGTGCATGGAAGCAGCAAAGAAAAGCCACGGTCTTGCCTGCATCTGTTTGATATCAAACAATTTCCCTTCTAAACAACAGCTCTAATTAACAATTTCCCTTCTAAACAACAGCTCTAATTAACAATTTCCCTTCTAAACAACAGCTCTAATTTTCTCCACCTTTTATTGACGTCACCTTTAGAACACATGAAAGTGCAGTCACATTTTTATTGTCACTATTTCACTTAAATTTATTAGTTTTACATGTTGTATGTATTGTTCTGTGCATTAAGTACTGAGCATGTATTATTATAGGGAGCCGCGATAGCTCAGTTGTTAGTGAACTGGACTACAAAGGACCAGAGACCGGGTTCGATCCTGACCGACGGCTTCCGGGTTCACCCAGCCTTAAATGGGTACCGGATTTTTTTGGGGAAAGTAAAGCGGCACGGGCGTAATGCCGACCACATTACCCCAAAAATTATGTGCCGAAAGTCTGTAAAAATTATGTTCACTAACACCATATTCCCTATACGCCACTTGGCGTGACGAAGGGTACTTCACTTTACTATGTATTATTACAGAGTTTTCTTTAAATAAACAAAATAAACACACGAATCAAATCTTTTTTTTTTTAGCGTTCATCCGTAAAGTGGACGTGGATGGGTTATGACGCTCTAAGTTTACGCTAACGGTACGATACATGCGTCTATACGTCCAGACATATGTCTTTGACTAATAACATACAAATAACACCAGGGCTAAAACTAAGAATAAAAAAATGTTACATTTTCTCAATAATCCTGTATGGTACAGAATCATGGACGTTGAAATGTGGATCTAAAGAAGAATAGGTAAAATTGGATGGGAAGAAACGAAAACAAACGATGAAGTTTTAAAACAACGAAAAATGAAAAGAAAACTACTAAACACAATTAGAACAAGACAAATTACATTTTTGGGGTATGTTAAAAGACACAACAGCCCACTAAAAGTAATATTGGAAGGGAAAATACAAGGTAACAGACACAAAAGCAGACCAAGATTAACATGGACGAGTAACATCAAAAGATGGACAAGTCAACCTGTGACAATCTGCATCATCAAAGCAAGAGACAGAACAGAATGGCGCTCCATGGTAGCCAACCTTCGATGCGGTGAGGCACTCAATGATGATGATATGGTCTTTGACATTTCCAGATTTTCTCCACTTTTTTTCCGGGTGGCTACCATGTTTGGCCAACTCTTTTCGACTTTTAGCTGCCAGTGGTTCTTTAACCTGCCCAACCCTGCCCAAGTGCGCACGGGACTTCTAATTCCCGCCGTTATCTGAGAGGGCTAGACACTGGACCACTAAGTAACCACGGATTCAATTTATTTTTGGTTATTTTTTAAAATTATATTATTTATTTATTTTGTGTCACCGTCTGTCATGGGAGTCGAACCAGGTACTATCTTCTCTTGCCGTTGTATTACTGTTAGACCACCCAAAAAACAAGCCGCGATAGCTCAGTGGTTAGCGAACTGGACTACAAAGGACAAGAGGTAGGGTTCGATCCCAACCGACGGCTTCCGGGTTCACCCTGCCTTTAATGGGTACCTGATTTTTTTCAGGGAAAGTGAAGCGGCACGGGCGTAATACCGACCACATTACCCCAAAAATCTTGTGCCGAAGGTCTGCAAAATATATGGTCACTAACACCATATTCCCTATACGCCACTTGGCGTGACGGGGGTACTTTACTTTTTACCCAAAAAACAGTGACAATAATTATACACACAGTGGTAATAATTACAGTGGCAACAATTATACAGAGACAGTGAAATTAATTATAGTGACAATAATTATAGTGACAATAATTATAGTGACAATTAAAGTGAAAATAATTATGCAGACCTTGACAGTAGTTATAGTGACAATAATTATACAACGATAATTATACAGACAGTGGTAGCAATTACATTGGCGGTAATTATACAGACAGTGGCAGCAATTCTATCTATCTATTGACCTTTCGAGCCATAGCCGGCCCATAGGGCGTAGACCAAGATACTCCTTCTCTTATCTAAATTTTTGTTCTAGCAGTTTTCAATTCTTTTAAAGATATTTTATCAAATCTCGCCATTTGTCTCTGTTCTGTGCAAGCAGCTCTATCTCATTGAGCTCTATCCTGCTGCTCTTGCCTCTCTCATCAATGTTCTTCTCAGTGTCTCTGACAGTAATTATAGTGACAATAATTATACAGAGAGTGACAGTAATTATAGTAACAATAATTATACAGAGTGACAGTAATTATAGTGACAATAATTATACAGAGAGTGACAGTAATTATAGTAACAATAATTATACAGAGTGACAGTAATTATAGTGACAATAAATATACAGAGAGTGACAGTAGTTATAGTAACAATAATTATACAGAGAGTGACAGTAATTATAGTGACAATAATTATACGGAGAGTGACAGTAGTTATAGTAACAATAATTATACAGAGAGTGACAGTAATTATAGTGACAATAATTATACGGAGAGTGACAGTAATTATAGTGACAATAATTATACAGACAGTGACAGTAATTATAGTAACAATAATTATACAGAGAGTGACAGTAATTATAGTGACAATAATTATACAGAGTGTGACAGTAATTATAGTAACAATAATTATACAGAGAGTGACAGTAATTATAGTAACAATAATTATACAGTGTATGACAGTGATTATAGTAACAATAATTATACAAACAGTGACAGTAATTATAGTGACAATAATTATGCACACAGTGACAGTAATTATAGTGACAATAATTATGCACACAGTGACAGTAATAGTAGAGACAATAATTATACACACAGTGGCAGTAATAGTAGAGACAATAATTATACAGACAGTGGCAGTAATTATAGTGGGAATACTTATACAGAGAGTAGCAGTAATTTTAGTGACAATAATTACTTAGACAGTGACAATAATTACAGTGGCAATACTTATACAGACAGTGGCAGTAATTTAAGTGACAATAATTATGCAGACATTGACACAACTTATATAGACAGTAATTACAGTGGCAATAATTATACAAACAGTGACAGTAATTGCAGTGGCAATAATTATACAGACAGTGACAGTAATTAAAGTGGAAAAAATTATACAGACAGTGACAGTAATTAAAGTGACAATAATTATGCAGACAGTTACAGTAATTACAGTGGCAATAATTATACAGACAGTGATAATAATTATAGTGACAATAATTGTACAGACAGTGAAAATAATTATAGTGACAATAATTGTACAGACAGTGAAAATAATTATGAGAATAATTATATAGTTAGTGACATTAATTAAACACGCAGTATAATTTTCATTGGAGCTGCGATAGCTAAAGAGCCGCGATAGCTCAGTGGTTAGTGAACTGGACTACAAAGGACAAGAGGTAGGGTTCGATTCCAACCGACGACTGAAACCAGGTTTCAGTAATCTTACACGATTAATGAGTCTTTTGCTACCAGGTTTCAGTAATATTACACGATTAATGAGTCTTTTGCTACCAGGTTTCAGTAATCTTACACGATTGAGTCTTTTGCTACCAGGTTTCAGTAATCTTATACGATTAATTAGTCTTTTGCTACCAGGTTTCAGTAATCTTACACGATTAATGAGTCTTTTGCTACCAGGCTTCAGTAATCTTACACGATTAATGAGTCTTTTGCTACCAGGTTTCAGTAATCTTACACGATTAATGAGTCTTTTGCTACCAGGTTTCAGTAATCTTACACGATTAATAAGTCTTTTGCTACCAGGTTTCAGTAATCTTACACGATTGAGTCTTTTGCTACCAGGTTTCAGCAATCTTACACGATTAATGAATCTTTTGCTACCAGGTTTCAGTAATCTTACACGATTAATGAGTCTTTTGCTACCAGGTTTCAGCAATCTTACACGATTAATGAGTCTTTTGCTACCAGGCCTCTTCTTGTTTGGGGTCCAATAATAATAGATGAATATTATTGTGGAGGAAAACGTCCGAGGCGATAGATCAGAGAATCCCTTCAGGGGAAGAGGTGTGTTTACAGCGAACAGAAAAAAACAAACAAAGAACAATAGATGGTCCGATGCAGGATCGAACCCGTATATAGATAGCTGAGTTGGTCGTGTACTCTAGCGTTTGGTTTCTAGCGGCAAGGCGTTGTGCCGAGGTGTACGAGTTCGATCCTGTTTCGGACCATCTATTGTTCCTTTTTTTTCTGTTGATTGAGATTTTTTTTTTCCGAGTGTTGCAAGCATACCTTTTCTCCTTAAATGATTCGCTTCCTCTTCCCTTGAAATGAATCGCGTCTTCTTCGTTGTCTGCGCACACCTACTCTAGACGTCAATATTAATAAGTTGGAAGAAAGGGTCAATGCAAGGCTTGTGACATCTTCAAACAGCTTCTCCTGGTATGGTACCGGTGACGTCCACAAGAGCCTTCTCTGTTCGTTATATTTTGAGCATGATTGTACAAGATGTTCAGCAGTCATTTTGCTTGTGCACGGTCACATTCATCAGAAATTCATACCCTTCATCATCATCATCATGCGCCATACCGGTTGGCGTAGGTGATCATGTCCCTCCACAATCTTCTATCTACAGTGCATCGTATCAGTTCTGTTGTTGACTTTTTTCCATGCCATGACATCAAGCTATCCAGTATTTTCTCTCGCTCTGTCGTCCGCGATCTCTCCTTCCTTCTATTTTGCCAGTTGTAACCAAGTATTCCAACTTTCCTCTTCTCATGATGTGCCCGAAAAATGTTGATTGCTTCTTTATGATGTTTTTTAAGAGCTCCCTTTTTGTGTTGGCCTCTTTGAGAACTTCCTCATTGGTCTTTTTAGCTGTCCAGGGAACTTTCAACATTCTTATGAGAAATCCCATCTCTGTGGCCTCTAATCGTCTTTTCGCTTGTTTGATACCCTTAGGGTGTTGAAAAGGTGGTACTTCAATTTGTAATGGCCTGTTCAGAGTCTAAATGTTATTATTTGTTCATTTCTGTTGAGATGGTAGTAGACATTTTCTGGTAGCTTTTATGTTCTGTATTCCATTTGTTTATGTATTTGTTCCTGTCAAACCTATTTGATTCCTCATAAGTTCTATCTGGCTGGTGTAATTTGCCACCTTTCTTTACCAACATGTCTGCCTCATCGTTTCCAGGAACAAAGCATTGAGAAGGGATCATCTGGATCACAATTCTTGAGCATCTCTGGCAGAGATTGTAGATTATTTCTCTTAGTTCATTCAGGTCTTTGTTTCCATGACCTCTCACTGCTGTAACTACCGACAGGACACCTGTGATGAATTCAAAGTTTTCTTATTTAAACTTCTCCTTCAAGAGAGTTTCAGCTGCACGAGCATTGACCTTGATTGTCTACCAGGTATAATTAATAATTCTCAATCAAAGCTGTAACTAAGGGAGTCGCGATAGCTCAGTGGTTAGTGAACTGGACTATAAAGGACAAGGGGTAGGGTTCAATCCCAACCGACGGCTTCCGGGTTCACCCCGCCTTAAATGGGTACTTGATTTTTTTATGGGAAAGTAAAGCGGCACGGGCGTAATACCGACCACATTACCCCAAAAATCATGTGCTGAAGGTCTGTAAAATGTATGCTAACACCATAATCCCTATACGCCACTTGGCGTGACAGGGGCTCTTTACTTTTTTTTTTTTTTTTTTTTAATAGCTGTAACTACAGGTCAGTTTTCTATATTGCTGGTGATCACACTAATTTATCTGGATCTTCATATTAGTCAATTAGGATCTTGCCTAAATACAGGTGAACTGGGAGGACATGTGAAACATTTTATCGTTTCACACTGCAAGATTTGCTGTGGAGGAGACATGAGCGTTTAGGGATAGTTGTGCGATGTGGATAATCCGACTAACTAACAATTTAATACTAATTTATGGACAGGTTACACGCAAGAAATACATTTGACTTACCTTAAGTGTGGGTCTTTGTTTCCGACTTGAGTTTATTTAAATAAAGACAGTTGATTATAAGTATTTCACAGTTTTGCATTCACTTAGACGCAGTCCATTTGAAGTTAGTCAGCGTAATGTAGAATACATTAAAAAGCAGAGAATTAACAATTTTATGATATCACAGAGTGGAATCCGATTGAAATATCAGGAAGTGTAAACAAAGGTTCATTTTATGACGATTATAAGTCTTCGCTTTTCTAATTCAAGAACTAAAATGTCACTTATTGGGTGAAAAATCAGATGTAAGTGTCAATTCTGACCAATGGTCATACGAGGGACGTAAACTCTAATTGTCCCCAGCCAATCAAGACATCCGTTAATAAATCTTGGTCTGGACTAAATATTTTCACTAGAGTTGAACGTTTAACATTCCATGGAAAGTGGTGAACTGTACTCAATGTGTTAGTGGAGAACTGCGTAGAAAAGGTTGGCGTTTTTAGTGTCTAGATGTAGCAACTGTAGTAAACTAAGAATGGAGACTGCCGGAAAGAGATCAAAAGAAGATTTTCAACAACAACACAAACATTAAATGCCATGTAGATTATGTGCACAATGTTAGCAAATCATTTTTCGTTTCATCAGTTTTGACCTCCACAACTTTCGATCTCGACAGTTCTTTATCATTTCTGTTGTTGACCTTCTGCAAAGCCATTCTCTTTAGCTGTCTGGTATTTTCTCTCTTTGCTTCCCTTTATCTCTTCATCCCTCAATTTTTCCAGTTGTTACTATATATTCCAGTTGTTCTCTTCTCATTACATGGCCAAAAAATGATGATTGTTTCTTCCTAATATTGGATATTAGCTCTCTTTGTGCGTTGACCTACTTCAGAAAACATTTTCATTTCTCTTCTTAGCTGTCCATGGTATTCTCAACATTCTTCTGTAAAACCACATTTCTACAGACTCCAGTGATTTTCTTGTCAGTTGTCCTATTGTACATGATTCACATCCATATGTTAAGACTGGCTCTACATAACATTTAAGAACTCTTTTTCTTGTTTCTATTGTCAAAAATGGATTGCATAGTATCTTCCTCATTTTCTGGAAAGCTGCTTTTGCCTGAGCCAATCTGCATCTCACTTTTTTTGTACATCTTCCGTCTGAGGTTAACAAAGTTCCCAAATATTTAAATTCATTTACCTGTTTTAATATTGTTCCACTTGTCTTTATTCTGCACTGAGGTGATGTATTTTTCTTTGTTTTTACCATTACTTCTGTCTTTTTGCTATTAAGGCTGAGTCCTTAATTTTTGCTTTCTTTCACTATAATGTCCAACATTTCTTGTAACTCACTTTTCACTCTTTGCGATTAATACTGTATCATCAGCATACCTTAGATTATTTATATTATGACCTGCAATTGTTATTCCAGGCATGCCCCTTATGGATCTTAAAATACAACCTACTCTAACACCCTGTTTTATTTCTTGAAACATTCCCAATTGGTTTCCAGTTCTTATAACCGCTGTTTGTTGCCAGTACATGTTCTTTATTATTCTTAGATCTTTGCTGTCTAATTTATGCTTTCTAAAATTGTGATTATTTCTTGGTGCTTTACTTTGTCAAATGCTTTGGTATAATCTATGAAACATAAGTATAGATCTGTTTTCACCTCTATGGCTCTTTCTACTAAAGATCTTATGATGTATATGGCATTGCTGGTTCCTTTACCTCCGACAAAACCACACTTCATAACTATAACCATAGAAAATCAGTAAAATTAAAATTACAGAGTACAGCCATCTTCCCTGATAGCAACATATGGCTGAGAATCACGGACTATCTCGCAAAAGCAAGGAATAGAATTGATTTATTCTAAGCAAAATGCTGCAGAACAATCCTTTAGGTACATTGGATAATGAAAAAAAGAGCAACGAAGACATATTAACAGATTTAAACATTAAAAATAACTGGCATATAAACACATTCTACAGAGAAAATTAAAATATTAAGGCCACGTCAAAAGACACAGCGGGCTGGAAAGAACAATAATGGAAGGCATGGTTCCTGGGTGGCGAAATGAGGGGCAGACCAAGATGAAGGTGGTTTCAAGATATCAAGGAGACCTTGAACAAGACAACAGAAGAAATTGAAGATCTGGCTAGAGATAGATTCTTTCAGACTGGCTGTGGTAAATGCAACGTTCTGTGGAAGATCTGGCTAGAGACAGATTCTTTCAGACTGGCTGTGGTAAATGCAACGTTCTGCAAAGGACATGCGACCTGATGGTGACGACGATGTAGCAACGCCAGGCCCATATCAACTAAATTTAACTTCACTTTTAATAACCTTTCTTTTTATTCGCTATATTCCCCTTCACTTATTAGCATATGGCGTTGCACTGTGATGTGCACATTACGGTCCGATTCAGGGCGTCGTTTTAAGAGCAGTCGTCTGTCTTGTTCTCTAGCCCTGCAAATCATCTCAGAATGACTTCTCCATCTGTGAAAATGACTGGGAACATCTGGCAAGAGATCACACATCATGGAGAGCATGTATAATAAATGGCATAACGTCATTTGAGGCTGTACTATGGCAAAACATGCAAGAGAAAAGACTCATGAAAAAATAAAAAAGATATAAAACCCTGTGGATCAGTGGGTCTGACTTGTTCATTCTGTGGTCGTGTGTGTTTGTCAAACATTGGTATAATCAGTCACGAGAGAAGCTGTTCAACAACAACAACAAAAAAAAACAACAACAAAAAAAACCCCTTAAAAATACACAACGTAAAAACTAAAGAGCCCCTTCCCGCCAAGTGGCGTATAGGGAATATGGTGTTAGTGACCATACATTTTACAGACCTTCAGCACATGATTTTTATAGTAATGTGGTCGGTATTAGGCCCGTACTGCTTTACTTTCTCAGAAAAAAATCCGGTACCCATTTAAGGTTGGGTGAACCCGGAAGCCGTCGGTTGGGATCGAACCCTACATCTTGTCCTTTGTAGTCCAGTTCACTAACCACTGAGCTATCGCGACTCAAAATACACAATAGCCTCCACTAAACGTATGACAAGACGAAAAGCGTAATATGAAGTCATTTTTAGATTTTGACTTTTTTTTTTTTTTTTTGAGTATAACGCGTTTGACCTATTCTCTATATAATATAATGTTTTGTGCACGTGACCGCCAGCGAAGTTAATTTTGATATTTTTAAGAGGGCGGGATTAGGGATGAGGGATAAACCGATAACATAATTAGTTAGTTATCAAGCATATTTGCCTAGTGGCACGTTCGCTCAAATTCACTTGTATCAAACGTCAATCTCTTCCTTGGCTTCTGTAACTTAACATTCACATCAACACAAGCAAACGACTTACTTCAGAGCTTCAACTTTGTATACACTCTTCTAAATGTGTACATTTATAAACAACCAACACTTTTTGAGCAATCTTCATCATGCAACGACATATTTCAGTGGTTCTCAAAGCGTAGAGTACACCACACTTCCACAATTGTAACAAGCTATTGATACTGGTAGAGATCTGGCATCTTCATCATTCATGGGAGAGTTTTCTTACTGCGTACGCCTGAAAATAAAACTTCTTTTGCCGCTCTTAAAAGGCGTTTAGTTTAGTTTAGTTTAGTTTAGTTTAGTTTAGTTTATGTTAGTTTAGTTTAGTTTAGTTTAGTTTAGTTTAGTTTAGTTTAGTTTAGTTTAGTTTAGTTTTGTTTTGTTTTGTTTAGTGTTTAGTTTTTAGTTTTACTTTACTTTACTTTTAGTTTTAGTTTTAGTTTAGTTTAGTTTAGTTTAGTTTAGTTTAGTTTAGTTTATGTTAGTTTAGTTTAGTTTAGTTTAGTTTCGTTTAGTTTAGTTTTGTTTTGTTTTGTTTTGTTTAGTTTAGTTTAGTTTAGTTTAGTTTTTAGTTTTACTTTACTTTACTTTTAGTTTTAGTTTTAGTTTAGTTTAGTTTAGTTTAGTTTAGTTTAGTTTAGTTTAGTTTAGTTTAGTTTAGTTTAGTTTAGTTTAGTTTAGACATATAATCTTAATACCACAATGGAAATTTTACAATGCTCATATCCCTTCTGCACGTTCCTAAATATGAAATACGCTTGAAGCACACTTGTGAAAGCACTGAAGATAGCTTCAGCTTAGGAAGCATGAACTCTGTAGTCTTGCAGCAGTGGCAGGCATCAGCGGTTCTATTCTTTTCATCTCTGATCAAGTTAGGGGTTCGGTAGAAACACCAGTGAAAAGACGTTAATTTGAGGTAACTGCGCTGTGTCGTTTTTTTACAGCAGACCGCCGTATTTACGTCTTCGACCTAACACAGTCGTATAACATAAGGGAAAGAGGTTCTGAGGAGCGGTTGTCCCAAGCGCAAAATTTTTTTTAAAAAGTAAACAGAAATAAGAAAAATAACAAAAATAGGTTAGGGTGTGCAGTAATTGCTTTGTCCCTTCACGCTAGCAGGAGCCTCGGTGGTTGAGTCGTTAGTGTGCCCGCTTCCTGACCAGAAGGGGCGTGTTCGATCCCCAGAAGTGCCGGATTGTTTTTCCGAACCGACAAGGCTCCAAGGTCCATCCGCCTCTAAAAATGGATACCAGAGATTTTTCTGGGAAGTAAAGGCGTGATACCGACCACATCACCCAAAAATGTGCCGTGGTCATAGAAAAATGTGGTCTCTAACACCATTGATGACGCCTAGCAAGGCGAAGTGGAGGGAACCGTTACTTTACTTTACTTTACTTTACTTTACTTTACTTTACTTTACTTTACTTTACTTTACTTTACTTTACTTTACTTTACTTTAATTTTACAGGCGCTATCAACCCACAATTCCCCCCCCCCCCCCGGGGGGCTAGCAATCAATGCTACGCCCCTGGTTAACATATCGCTTTACTTTTCCTTAATGTCAAAGCTAACAACATGGATGGTTTGTTTTGTTTAAAAAGTCCTACTTGCCACCACCAATCGTTCCTGTATTCCTTTCTACTCATGTTTTCACTCACTCGATTATGTGCGTCTCAAGGAACTATATTCTTGGACGTTTTCTATATTTTCTTGATTTATTTTTGTTGTTGTCGATTTTTGTCTGTTATCAGTGGTTATTAAAATAATGTTTATCTTCTAAATATTTGTTCCGAGTTCATAGAATCTGCTTTTGTTATTGGTTTCTGTAACTATCTGGTGTAGACCGGACTTTATGAGTGGGTCGGAACGCGTTTTGGTAAACTTTTAGGATTTTAATGGCATTGAATTTTCCTTTCTCTTGCTTTGATGGTGCAGGTTGTCATAGGCTGATTTGTCCATCTTTTGATGTTACTCGTCCATGTTAGTCGTGGTCTGCCTCTTTTACCTTGTATTTTCCCCTCCAGGATTACTTTTGTGTTGTGTCTTTTAACATGACCCACAAATCGCATTTGTCTTGTGAATTGTGCTTAGTAGTTCTCTTTTCATTTTTAGTTGTTTTAAGACTTCATCGTTTGTTTTATTTTCCTACCATCCAATTCAACCTATTCTTCTATATATCCACATTTCAAAGGCTTAAATTCTCTTATATGCTTTCTTGTCTAATGTCCATGTTTCTGCACCATATAGGAATATTGAGAAGATGTAACATTTTGCTATTCTTAGTTTTAGCCCTGGTGTTATTTGTTTTGATGTTAGTATGTTCTTCATGACATTAAAATTACTTTTTGCCATTCCTATTCTTTTATTTATTTCAGTTGTACATTTTTCATCACTGATTAAAGTATGTCCATGGTAGTTGTAGTTCTGAACTGTCTCCAGGTCTATTCCTTATATTTTGATATCCACTTGTGGGTTTTGAGTATCTTCTTTGTTTATGATCATAGTTTTAGTCTTTTTGATGTTCATATCTAGTCCATATTTTTTGCTTGTCATGTTTATTTCATTAAGTAATTGTTGTAGATCTTTAGGATTTTCTGCTAGTAGTACAGTATCGTCAGCATATCTTATGTTATTGATTATCTTTCCATTAATTTGTAGGCCTGGCATCTCATGATGTTAAATCATAATCATAATTTGAAAAATATATGGACATGTTCTGAGTGCAATGATGATGAGCCGCTAATGACTCAATAACCTGCAGAATACAGGGAAAGAGAGAACTCGGACGACAAAGAGGGGTAATACTAGATAGCTTGATGTCGTAGCACGGTAAACAGTTAACAACATAATTGAAACGATGCACTGTGGATAGAGAATTGTCGAAGGACATGATCGCCTGCAAGAACCGGTATGCCACACGATGATGATAATATTAATATAATCGCAATTTCATAAATATGATATCCTTTCTGTTGTATGTACGCCAAAGCTTCAGTGGTATTTTATATTACACATTTCTCATTTTGTGGGGGAAATGGTTTCGATACACTTAGATCTAGAGAAAACATTGAGTATAGCTCATTTGAGCTTTTCGCCATCAAGGCTAAAAGGTAAAGTAAAGTAAATTAAAGTAAAGTAAAGTAAAGTAAAGTAAAGTAAAGTAAAGCAAAGTAAAGCAAAGTAAAGTAAAGTAAAGTAAAGTAAAGTAAAGCAAAGCAAAGCAAAGTAAAGTAAAGTAAAGTAAAGCAAAGCAAAGCAAAGTAAAGTAAAGTAAAGTAAAGTAAAGTAAAGTAAAGCAAAGCAAAGCAAAGTAAAGTAAAGTAAAGTAAAGTAAAGTAAAGCAAAGCAAAGCAAAGCAAAGCAAAGTAAAGTAAAGTAAAGTAAAGTAAAGCAAAGCAAAGCAAAGCAAAGCAAAGCAAAGCAAAGTAAAGTAAAGTAAAGTAAAGTAAAGTAAAGTAAAGTAAAGTAAAGTAAAGTAAAGTAAAGTAAAGTAAAGCAAAGCAAAGCAAAGCAAAGCAAAGTAAAGTAAAGTAAAGTAAAACAAAGCAAAGCAAAGCAAAGCAAAGCAAAGCAAAGTAAAGTAAAGTAAAGTAAAGTAAAGCAAAGCAAAGCAAAGCAAAGCAAAGCAAAGCAAAGTAAAGTAAAGTAAAGTAAAGCAAAGCAAAGCAAAGCAAAGCAAAGGAAAGGAAAGCAAAGCAAAGCAAAGCAAAGCAAAGCAAAGCAAAGCAAAGCAAAGTAAAGCAAAGCAAAGCAAAGCAAAGCAAAGCAAAGTAAAGTAAAGTAAAGTAAAGCAAAGCAAAGCAAAGTAAAGTAAAGTAAAGTAAAGCAAAGCAAAGCAAAGCAAAGCAAAGCAAAGCAAAGTAAAGTAAAGTAAAGTAAAGTAAAGTAAAGTAAAGTAAAGTAAAGGACGAGACTTGAATCGGCGTCTTAGAGTTTTTCACCTATATGTGCTCGGCCGGCTGTCCAGAAGTGTTCTGAGACTTCTGGATAGTGTCGCTTCAAGCATCGAAGCTCGCGATGCGAGGTGGCATTCCTTATCTTCCCAGAGTCCTAACCTGGTACCTATTTCTGCCAGCGGCTGGGTCGACCGCGGGGGTATTTTTTTCAAACCAAGAGTACATCTCAAACTGCTTCCAGAGGGAATCGAACACGGATTGTCCGAACGTCAGAGGGCAAATATAGCAGTTTTGTCGTCAACTAGAGATACAACTTATCCAAGCCCACCTAACGGGTAGACGCTGAGGAAAAAGTATTATCTTCATATCTTAGGATACTATTTGCGTTGATTTTGATGTTTATTTCTGGTATTTTACTTGAAATTCAATACAAGGTAAAAGATGCAGAGGCAGACCAAGACTAACATGGACAACTAACAACAACAGATGGACAATTCAGCCTATGACAACCTGCACTATCAAAGCAAGAGACAGAGCGGAATGGCGCTCCATGGTAGCCTACCTTCAATGCGGAGACGGCACTCGATGATGATGATTTGAAATTCGCATATGCGTATAGACTGAACAAGCACGGAGACAAAACACAGCCATATTTGTGGCATCTTCTATACATCCATGACTGCTGAATTCTCGCATACATCTAACCACTGCTGTTTGATACCGTTATTCTAGCCGTTCATAAATTCGTGAACACATTTTTCTTCCATCCATCCATCCATCCATCCATCCATCCATCCATCCATCTATCCGAATCCAAATTCCACCCACCCACCCATTCATCTATCCTACCTGTCTGTCTGTCCGTTCGTCCGTCTGTTTAGCTGTCTGTCTGTCTGTCGATCTTTTGTTCGCCTGAAGTATTATCTATATCTGCAATGTTGTTTCCTGTATAAATGTTACTGACAGTATTCATCAATTTTCTCGGGAAATATTTGATGAATTGCAGTGAATTTTTTCATGAAGTGTTAGATTTTCACCGACCTAAAGATTTTATAATATTTAAGTTCAAATATAGGCTGGGTTTTTGCACAATTAGTTTTTTTTTTGTTATATAATTTCATAAAATTACAAAAAAGGGTGCCGGTGCCGGGGGGGGGGGGGACTGGTTGGTCTCGAGGTAAGACGCCGGACTCGAGACAGAGAGGTTGTGGGTTCAAATCTCGGCAGCACCAGTTGGGATTTTTATTTATGATTTCTCTCTGCGGCAACCACTCCTGGTCTCAGCAGCGAGGTCCGGCTTGAAACGTCTGCTACTCATGGACGTAAAAAAATATGGGTACCTCCGAAGGCGGAGTTATCTGCCTGTGCGGCGAGGAACACCTGCTCACACGGCTGCCTGGGAAAAACGGATTAACACGCAAAATTCAGTTCGTAGTCTCTAGGGACTTTGTCAGAGGTCAGAGGTCAAAGCTGGCGAAAAAAGGATGCCCTAAACTTTAGATTTAAGCTGTAAATAACGTTCATTTTTTTGTTCACGACGAATCACTTGCAGACACATAAACAAAACAGACTAAATGACAGTACGGTAAACACACTATTGATGAACTGGTGCAGATTCTTCTTCTTTCCTTCCTCATTTGCCTTTCAGCCTCGAGAGGAGATATAATTTGCGGTCTTTTGCCTCTTCTATTCGCCTCTGCTGCTGTTATGTTTCCTAGTGCTTCTAATATTCCATCTGTTTCGTGGTCGACAATTGGGTCTGGTATTCTAACATCGTTTGTTGAAGGCTTGTTGTGTTGTGTTTTGATTTTTCTGCCTTGGCACGTGGCCAAACTATTTTATATGTTGTTTCTTTATATATTCCATGGCGGGGGCTGTTCCTAGCTTTTTTCCCAGTTCTTTATTTCTGATCTAATCTCTCAGTCATGTTTCCTGTCATTCGTCTGACAGAATGGTTCGCGTAAATATAAAGTTTTCTTCCATGCGTTTGAACTAAACGTTGAAAGTGGTGTGCATTCATTGAACGGAGGAGTTGAATGGTAGGTACAACTTAGAATTGTCTGTCCTGCCAACAACAAGCATTTTTACGTAACTTAAATAGGAAAAATCCTACAGAAGATTCCTTTTCTAATTGCAAAAATTATTTTACTAAGGTTGTAGTGATTAACAGTGCACATACTAAGATTCGGTTCATGCTCACATAAGGTTGCATAGCTATGATTTTTTGTAAATAGATGGACTTTAGTTACATCAGACTCTATTAGACTCTTATTATTATTATCTATAAATAACCCCCGCCATAGAATATATAAAGAAACAACAAATAAAAATGGATTGGTCACGTGACAAGGCAGACAGATCAAAACACAAGACAACAACCCTTCAATAAACGCTGCGAGAACACCAGACCCAAAGGCCGACTACGAAATAGATGGATTGACGAAATATTAGAAAAACTAGGTAACATAACAGCAGCAGAAGCGGTCAGAGGAGCAAAAAAACCGCAAAGTATATCTCCCCTCGACGCTGAAAGGCAAATGAGGAATGAAAGAAGAAGACTCTTTTTTTCTGTCATCTTTGACAAGCCACTTTAGGAATTGATACTTCAGCAGCACGGGCGTAATACCGACCACATTACCCCAAAAATCATGGGCTGAAGGTCTGTAAAATGTATGGTCACTAACACCATATTCCCTATACGCCACTTGGCGTGACTGGGGCTCTTTACTTACTTTATTTCAGCATTGTTATATCAAAACTTAGTGTCTAGTACTTTATAATCATAAATGTGCATGTATATTTCTGTATAATTTTTCTATTAACAATCTCACACATGAGATATTTTGCCTTATCATACAATCATCTCTGAATGTAAATGACTGCGCCCCTACCTCTACAATGATTTCGTTTTTAATTTTCTGCATTAAAACTATACATTTGTGAGTTCATTAAATGTATTGTTTCGAAGTATTGCTTCTTATGTATTGCTTTTATATACAGTATTAGTGCTTAGATATAAAGTATCAGTGCCTATAAGAAATGGAAGACAGAAGAAATATTAGAACTAATGGATGAAAAAGGAAAACATAAGAAAGAAGAGCGCACATACACAATATTATACAAAGAGATCTAAAACAAATGTACACAAGCAAAGGTAGGATGGTTAAAGCAAAAGTGTGAAGAAATGGAAAAACAACAAAAGAAAGACTCACAATTTATGCACAATCAATTAAGTGAATTAACAGGAAGAAAATAAATAAACGTTTCAGAATGTGTGAAATCAAAAGAATGAAATATAATATTGGGACAGGAGAAGACAATGGAAAGATGGATAGAATATATCAGTCAACTCTATCATGATGAAAGACCTGAATTAAACAATTCAAACAAAGACACAGGACCACCAATAATGCAGAGTGAAATGGAGGACGCAATACAACACATGAAAAGAGGCAACGCTCCAGGTCCCGACAATATAACAATCGAAGAGATAAATGCATTAGGAGAGCTGGGAGTACAAGTCATAACAAAACTACTCAATGACATATATAACACTGGACACAAACCCGAAGATCTACTCAAATCTATCTTTGTATCCATACAGAAGAAGTCAGGAGCCACTGATTGTGAAGACCATCGCACTATTAGTCTCATGAGCCATATGACTAAAATATTACTAAGCATCATCATGAGACGTGTAAGGAACAAAATAAAACCAGAAATAAGTGAATAATGTGGATTTGTGGAAGGAAAGGGCACCAATAATGAAATATACATCTTAAGAACATTGATAGAAAGATCTATAAAGGTAAAGAAAGATCTATATATGTGCTTTATAGACTACACGAAAGCATTTGACAAAGTAAAGCATGTGGAAATAATCAATATACTGGAGAAATTAAACTTTTATGGCAAGGATTTGCGAATCATAAAAAACATGTACTGGCAACAAACAGCAGCTACACGAATTAACAACCAAACAGGACAATTTCAACTTATAAAACAAGGAGTCAGACAAGGCTGTGTTCTGTAGCCGGATTTGTTTTCATTTTACAGCGAACATATTATGAGATCAATTGTAGACAAAAAGGGGATTGAAGTCGACGGTCACAACATCAACAATTTGCGATATGCGGATGACACAGGCTTAACAGCAGAGACAGAGAATGAGCTACAAGAAATGATATACATAATAGTAAAAGAAAGCAACAAGAAAGGTCTCAGTCTGAATAGTAAGAAAACAGAAGTAATGGTCATATTGAAGAAACAATCATCACCATCATGCAGCAAAAAAATAAACAAGACAAATCTGAAACAAGTGCAACATTTCAAATACTTGGGCACAGTAATAACATCAGATGGAAGATACAACACATAAATAAAAAGCAGAATAGCTCAGGCCAAAATAGCATTTCAGAAAATGAAAAACGTCTTAAGCAACAAATCTATGTCAATTGAAGTGAGAAAGAGAGTCGGTGCTATATAGAACCGATTCTGACCAATGAAAGCGAATCATGGACAGTAGACAAACAAATGAAAAGACATTTAGAGGCCACAGAGATGGGATTTCTCAGAAGAATGTTGAAAGTTCCCTGGACAGCTAAAAAAACCAATGAGGAAATTATCAAAGAGGCCAACATAAAAAGGGATCTTCTAAAAGACATCAGAAAGAAAAAAATCAACATTCTGTAGGCAAATCATGAGACGAGGAAAGTTGGAATACTTGGTTACAACTGACAAAATACATAGAAAGAGAGTTCGCAGACGACATAGAGAGAAGATACTAGATAGCTTGGTGTCATGGCATGGAAAACAGTCAACAACAGAAGTGACACTATGCACAGTAGATAGAAGATTGTGGAAGGACATGATGACCTATGTCAACCGGTATGGCACATGATGAAAAAATCAACAAAAACAAATGATAAAAAATCTCATTTGTTTTGTTTGAATTGTGTTTAGTAGTTTTCTTGTCAGTTTTAGTTGTTTCAAGACCATTGTTTGTTTAATTTCTTTCCATATAATTATTCCTATTCTACTCAGAATTATTTCATGACGAAAGGGACAAAAAGCCAGACATAAAATGTACATACAACTATAAAATCCTTAAATCCGAAGTAGAAAAAGCCATAAAAACAATGAAAAAGGGAAAAGCAGCAGGGCCTGACAATATACAGATAGAGATGATACAGGCTCTAGAAGAGTTTGGCGTCGAAGTGATCACATACATATGCAATGACATATACCATACAGGATACATACCAAACGATCTAAAAACATCAACTTTCATTGCATTGCCTAAAAAGAACTGTGCATTTGAATGCAGTGACTTCAGAACAATAAGCCTAATGAGCCAGGTAACAAAAATTTTACTAAAACTTATACAGGGAAGGATTCAGAATAAAATCAATACTGAATTAGAGGAGCAACAATTTGGATTCAAGAAAAACAGTGGGACAAAAGAAGCCATATTTAGCATGAGAACATTGATTGAAAAGTACACAGAAGTAAACAAACCAATATATGCCTGCTTCATAGACTACACCAAAGCTTTCGATAGAATACACCATAATCAACTTATAGACTGCCTAAATGATATAAATCTAGACGACACAGACATACGACTAATATGTAATTTGTACTGGGAGCAAACAGCAATAATAAGATATAACAAGGAGAACTCTACACCCATGGACATAAAAAGAGGAGTAAGACAAGGATGCATCCTATCACCAAGCTTGTTCAATCTATACACTGAGCAAATCTTTAAAAACATCTCAGAGATGCCAGGCCTAAACATTAATGGAAAGATAATCAATAACCTGAGATATGCTGATGATAATGTTCTACTAGCAGAAAATCCTAAAGACCTACAACAATTGCTTAACGTGATAAACACAACAAGCAAAAAATATGGACTAGAAATAAATATCAAAAAGACTAAAACTATGATCATAAACAAAGAAAATTCTCAAGACCTACAATTAAATATCACAGTTGAGGGAACACATCTGGAGACAGTCCAGAGTTACAACTACCTAGGACATACTATAACCAATGATGGAAAATGCAAAACTGAAATAAACAAAAGAATAGATGTGGCAAAAAGTAATTTTAATGCCATGAAAAATATACTAACAACAAAACAAATATCAGCAGGGCTGAAACTAAGAATGGCAAAATGTTACATCTTCTCAATATTCCTGTATGGTGCAGAAACGTGGACATTAGACAAGAAAATAGAACAGAAAATTGAAGCCTTTGAAATGTGGATTTATAGAAGAATAGGTAGAATTAGATGGAAACAAAAGATAACAAACGATGAAGTTTTAAAACAACTGAAAATAAAAAGAGAACTGCTGAACACAATTAAGACAAGACAAATTACATTTTTGGGGCATGTTAAAAGACACAACAGCCTACTAAAAGTAATATTGGAAGGAAAAATACAAGGTAAAAGAGGCAGAGGCAGACCAAGACTAACATGGACGAGTAACATCAAAAGATGGACAAGTTAATCTATGTCAGCCTGCGCCATCAAAGCAAGAAACAGAGTAGAATGGCGATCCATGGTAGCAAACCTTCGTTGCGGAGAGGGCACACGATGATGATGATGACTATAAATCCACATTTCAAATGGCTTTATTTTGTATTCTATTTTCGTGACTAATGTCCATGTTTCTGCACCATACAGGAATGATGAGAAGATATAACATTTGGCTATTCTTAGCTTTAGCCCCGGTGTTATTTGTTTTGATGTTAGTATATTTTTCATGGCACTAAAATTACTTTTGCCATTCCTATTCTTTTGTTTATTTGAGTTGTACATTTTCCATCACTGGTTATAGTATGTCCAAGGTAGTGTAGCTGTGAACTGTCTCCATGTCTATTCCTTCCACTTTAATATCCTCTTGTAGGTTTTGAGCTTTATCTTTGTTCATAGTTTTAGTCTTTTTGATATCCATATCTAATCGATATCTCTTGCTTGTCATGTTCATTTCATTAAGAAATTGTTGTATACTTTTAGGATTTTCTGCTAGTAATACAGTAATATCAGGATATCTTAGGTTATTGATTATCGTTCACCTGAAAATCATATATTCAGTATCACACAAAGTGAAAAATACATTTCCCCGCCGAACCGGAAAAAAGGATGCCGCCATTTTGTGCTTCACCGGAAGCCAACCTGGCTGGATGATCGTAGTAACCTTGAGCAAATAATTTGTAAATTTTACTGAAACTATGCCCTCCATAATCATCTTCTCAATGCCATTATGTCGTTTTACGCGACAAAGTATTTTATTTTCCTGTTTTTATGTTATTTACAACAGCGTAGACACATATGTAACATGCATACGTAAATACACACACGAGCACGTACACACGTGCGCTATATTTTCAATGATAAATTCCTCCCTTGCTTCAACCATCTCTGTTTGTATGTTACCTAGATATACTGTTCTATTTTTTCACGTTCCATTGATTTATAGCCTTTCCAACTACTATATAGTTTGTTGGTTTTATGTGGGGGTCTTGCCATGCATTCTGCAGCTGATCTATTTTCCAGTTTGTCCACCAGTTTATTGTTTTATGTTCCTGACGTTTAGTTTAGTTTAGTTTAGTTTAGTTTAGTTTAGTTTAGTTTAGTTTAGTTTAGTTTAGTTTAGTTTAGTTTAGTTTGTTCGACGGATCATCCTCACTCGGAATTATCCATAAGTGTTGAGATTTCCTCCCCAGTATGTCCCTCAGTGTTTGGAGACTGGCGGCTCTAGTTCTGTCTTGATTTGTCTTTCTTCTGTGTTTCTCTGCATAGTTCTCCTTTCTGCCAACTTCACTGTTGGACCTGATGTTCGTGTAGTCTGTATATATATATATTTGTAATACAGGGTGTTTATAAAGTCTCACTACACTTGGTATCTAGGTCAATTTGAAAAAAAAATGTTTATGACGTCATCACAATATGTGCTCCCACTGTCAATGAAATTTGTTGAATAAGTTTATTGCTACTGGAAATGTGGAAGATGCTCCACGATCTGGTAGGCCTGCTGTGAATGATGAAATATGTTTAGATATCCAAGACAGAATCCTTAAAAGTCCAGACAAGTCATTAAGAAAACTGTCGCAACAAGTGAACTTACCATTGAGCACATATTGTGATGACGTCATAAACATTTTTTTCAAATTGACCTAGATACCAAGTGTAGTGAGACTTTATAAACACCCTATACTTTGTGATTGTAAACACAATATGATGCGACCAAAATGACGGTTGTTTTATTTTCGGAGTGTAGTTTGTGTGATTAAAGTCTGAGCTGTCTATACACCATCTTGGGCCCCTGGGCATAGAAATAGTGTTGGGTCCCTGGGCATAGAAATAGTGTTGGGCCCCTGGGCATAGAAATAGTGTTGGGCCCCTGGGCATAGAAATAGTGTTGGGCCCCTGGGCATAGAAATAGTGTTGGGCCCCTGGGCATAGAAATAGTGTTGGGCCCCTGGGCATAGAAATAGTGTTGGGCCCCTAGGCATAGAAATAGTGTTGGGCCCCTGGGCATAGAAATAGTGTTGGGCCCCTGGGCATAGAAATAGTGTTGGGCCCCTGGGCATAGAAATAGTGTTGGGCCCCTGGGCATAGAAATAGTGTTGGGCCCCTGGGCATAGAAATAGTGTTGGGCCCCTGGGCATAGAAATAGTGTTGGGCCCCTGGGCAAAGAAAGAGTGCTTGCGCCCCCCCCCCCCCAGGAATAAAAAATAAATGGTTGATAATATTGCTTGCTTTCGTTCACCCGATGACTAAAGTATTCTAGAATTATGAATTAGACTGTAGAATTCCCCTTCGTCATCCGCCCTTAAAAAGACGTTAAGTTGACGTCTGTGCGTTGTGTTGTGGTTTGCAGTGTAACACTGTTATATTTGCGCCTTTCGGCCCAACACATCCGACTTCAGCACGACATTTTTGAGTACCGGGTTGTCTTCCCTCTTAGATCCCTGCTCGCTTGGCTAGGCTAGTCAGGCTAGTCTGTTACTAGAGGCACCACGGAGAGGTGGAGCAGGGTCTGGATGGTTCTGGTTCACCGATCCTGGCGCAAGCCATCAGCTGTGGATCGCTGACAACTTCCAGCTCTGGTGCTGGGAGGCGCGCCTTAGCCTCCGTTGATAATATTAAAAATGATGTATTGTTTATTTTATTGTCACTAATTTCAACAAAATTGTTGTTAAAACATCTGTACAGCTGCACCAATAATCAACATTAAACATGAAAAACAGAGAAAAGAGATTCTATTTGCATGTTTTAAAGTATTACACATGATATTTATAAAAACAACAAAATGTACACACAAAAACATATATTTATATATGTTTTTTTTTTTTAATAATAAGCAGCATAATATATTACATCTATTACACAAGGTCAAACAAAAGGTATTAAAATTCGTAATGGAAAAAAAATACTTAGATTAGAACATTTTCAGTACGGTACTAACAAGCGTTTGCGACATTTTTTTTCAGAAAATTGTTTTATTATCGGCTTGAAGTCAATGGTCTTCAGGATGTCATTTTCTATGCTCATGAGTGAAAGCCACTTCAAACGATGCTGTTCCATTGAACTACGAAGCTGATTTTTTATAACTTTAAGTCTTGAAAAGGAACGTTCTCCTGTACAGTTGCTCCCCATCATGCACATGAACACTCTGAGTGCAATTTCAATGTTCGGAAAAACAGATTTTAAATTGTCCGAAATTATTTTTCTGTACAGGGCCTGAGAGAGAGAGTTGGAAGTAATTGATAAACTTAAAAGGCCCGTTCGCATATAAACACAAAATTATGAGATTTTTATAAAATAATACTAAATTTTATACGGGTTTTCCGAAACCCTACAACATATTCGCATGGGGCCCCTATGATCGTGGGCCCCCGGGCAAATGCCCAACGGGCCTATGCGTTTAGGCGGCACTGATTAAAGTGATTGAATATAGTGTTTGTAAAGGATTCTAATTTGTAAAAAGTTGTGTAAAGTTTTCTATCAAGGAGATAGGATAAGATCCGATAAGTACTTTTTTAAATGTAAACACATACAATTTATAGTTATAGCTTGTTTCATAACTCGTGCCTAACTTTTACAATCGATAGCTTTTTAACCGCTTGTTATAAGTTGTTCAAAATTTGCATGTAAAGTTATAATGATTAGAACCCAACAGGGAATTAATTTCATTTAAAAAAAACATTTGGTTATTATTGTTGCTTATTTGATTTATATAAATTTATAACGACTCATTGATGTAGTCAAAACTTAATGTTTACAGTATTTTAAGTTAAAAATAGCGAGTAAAAATCCATACACGGTAAAATTGACGTGTTTGCACGCTTTCACCGTGTTTTTTGACACAATTAGACACTTGTAAAAAACACGAGAAATTGTGTGTTCCATTTCCGTTCATTCATAGGTGTAGACGTGGAACGATAACATTTATGATGAGTATTAAAATGAAATTCTGCAGTTTACAAAACATCGCAATAAAAATGTATGACTATTTTTGCAAAGAGGCTAAACGAGGAAGATTATTTCATTCTTTAGAAAACCCTGAGAATAGGACAAGACACACAAGCACGTGACCGTCAATATTCAAAATATACAAAATCACGAGGAAGAGCAAAAATGTTGGATAATTTCGACAGTGAACTTATTACAAGTGAAATTCGCAAAATGTTGGGTATGAATGAAACTGTTGAAATGAACAGTATTGAAATATCAAAGTCTACATTATGGAGGAATGTGAGAGCTGCAGGCTTTACATTCAGAAAGTATTCCAATGGACGAAACATCATCTGTGAGAAGCCACATATAGTAGTCATGAGAAGCAAGTACTTACGTGAAGTAAAAGAGGTGCGCAAGCAAGGTTATGATATTGTGTACTTGGATGAAACATGGATCAATGCTCACCACACTAACCAAAGGGAATGGCAGTCATCAGATGGAAAGATTAAGAGATTAATACCTAGCAGCAAAGGACAGCGCTTGATAATTGCTCATGCAGGTAGTCGACAACATGGACTAATACAGAATGCAGAGCTCAATTTTCTTTCAAAATACATAGACAATCGGGATTATCACTCTGAGATGAATGGTCACATATTTAGACATTGGATTGAAAATTCTGTTCTCCCATCACTAGATCGACCATCTTGCCTAATAATGGACAATGCAGCGTACCACAAAATTGTTGCACTTGAAGATAAAGTCCCGACGTCATCCAGTACAAAAGATGCTATTAAGATATGGCTCACAAAGGAGCACATACAATTTAATAACATGTACTTAAAACCTTAATTACTATTTCTAGTAAAGCAAAAACAAAGGACAACGTTTTTTCAAATAGATAAGAGTATCCAAGAGCACGGTCATATAAGTTTGAGGCTGCCACCTTACCATGCTCATTTAAATCCAATAGAACTAATCTGGTCAAAATTAAAAGGACAAGTGGCAGATGAAAATACAACATTCAAAATATGCGATGTAAAGACTCTTGCTAATCTCGCTTTATTAAATATAGACAAAGATTATTGGGCTAAATGTGAAGACCACGTCTTAAAACAGGAAGAGGAATATTGGAAAAATGATGGTTTGTGGAATGTTCAACCCCAAACAGTTATTAATCTTTTAGACTCGTCTGATTCAGAATGACAGTATATAGCCCCCACAATGTATGCCCCCTATATTACCTTAAATTAATTCAACAAACGGTCCTTATCAGGACCACACAACTATGAAAATTGGACATACAGGTATACCTTGATATTATCGTCCGTCCTCGAACTGAGAAGACAATAATTCTCCTGGTGTTTTGTCTTATTATGTTATTTCCCCATTACGGCCACGCCTTCACCTAGTGAAAATTAATCATAGACCAGCAACTACGGTAATTTCTATTATTTAGGGGTTCACAATTTACAATTTTGACAAACATCAAAGAAATTCGCCGCTTTAAGAAAACTGCAGCTGCAAGATATTTGTTAAATATACATTTAAAGGGTCTTTTGCATTCTAATAACATTTGGAAAATTTCAACAGTTTTTAACAAACGGTTACTGAGTAATAGCGTTTTGAAGTTGGGCACGTGATTTTAAACGAGCTATAGATCGAAAGGATCGCATGTGAGACCTTAGCGATCAAACACGTTGAGGAAACATCAGCCGGGAAAAACCCCCAACGTGTGTTTACTTAAGTTAGGCCCTTAACTTACGACTGAATCAACAGGTCGGTAAGGGATACATGTTTTATGCTCAGAGAAATTACAGAAGATGGAGATAGATAAATATAAAGCAACAACGATCAATATATGCGAAATAAAAAAATAAAGAAGTCGAACTTATAGAAGAAAAACAACAGATAAAATGGTTTGGCCACGCGACAAGGCAGAAAGATTAAAACACAATACAACGAGCCTTCAGCAAACGTTGTGAGAATACCAGACCCAAGGGTCGACCACGAAAAAGATGGATGGATGGATGGAATATTTGAAGCACTTGGAAACATAACAGCAGCAGAGGCGAACAGAAGAGCAAAAGACCGCACATTATAGCTCCCTTCGACGCTAAATGCAAATGAAAAAAGAAAGAAGAAGAAGGATACTTTGTGCTGAGAAACACAACTATTTGCTTGGACACCACTATCACCAGCGGTTCAGCTGGCATTAATGCTCAGAATAAACAAGATGACAGTGAAGGACTGCCTACATCGATGGACAGCAGACAATGAATTGAGCTCCATGCAAGAGACACACCATAGAGCAAAGGTTCTCAACGAAAAAACCGGCACTATTGCGCCAGCCACGTGTTTTCTTGGTGTCCGGGAAATTCCAATCTCAATCCAACCAGTGACGTCATTTATTGTCCGGCATTCAGATAACCGAAAGTTTCAGAGAGAAAAGAAAATAAGGATGAACGTGACCTTCTTTCCTTCCCAGTGAACAGAAGCGATAACCGTCGACATCAAATGGTCATATAGGTGACTGGTTGGTCTCGAGGCAAGACGCCGGTCAAGATAGGTTGTGAGTTCAAATCCCGGCTACATCAGGTGGGATTTTTATTTATGATTTCTATCTGTGGCAACTACCCCTGATCTCAGCAGCGAGGCCCGGTTTGAAACGTCAATTACTCATCGACAGTAAAACTATGAGTACCTCTGAAGACCGAGTTTTCTGCTTTTTAAGGAGAGGAACGCTATGCACACGGCTGCCAGGGAAAAACGGATTAACACGCAAAATTCAGTTCCTAGTCTCTAGGGACTTTGATAGAGGTGAAAGCTGGCGAGCACACAAAAAAAAAGAAAAAAAAAAAAACAGTCAATGAAAGCAGGTTTAGTGGTTGAAATTAGACTTGTTGTGGTATCTTGAAGGGCTTGAGCAGAACTGAACGCGAATATAAATAAATTATACGTCCCCAATTTTGAAGATCTAGCAGTAAAAATGAATGCCAAGAATCGCATTAGTTCAGTGCAGCTTTTTTTCTTAATGCTCATTTTGCTGTCTATCTTCAGAAGGTATGTACTTATTTGTATGGTATGAGACCGTGGTTTATATTTATTTTTCTACCAAAATGGAATCACAATAACCGTGCGACGAGCTACAAGCTGTGTTATAGAGATGGGCAGCCGTTGTTAATAATAAATCTGGACACTGGCGCCCTCGGTTCTTTGGAAAATTTCCAGTGCGCCCACGGGCACAAAAAGGCTGAGAACCACTGCCATATAGCATGGATCCGATTACTCCATTTTAACATGAATCTGAAAGGCAACAGTGACGCAATTAAAGGTAAACAATTTACATTTCTTAAAATGGTCAGTTAAACCACGACCTTCTTCATTCAAGAAGTCAAGAAGTTCTAGACTGACCTTGTGACGTCTTGATGCAATATTGCGGAGCACGGTAGAGCCTGCATGAATTAAGACGTGGTTAAACTGCCTCTACAACAACGATAGTGTACGGTGGCATTGTTACCTTGATATCGGTTATTATCGATCGCACATTTAGCAAAATATCTATAATCTCCCCACCGCCCACTTCAAAGCGGAGAATATAAACGTTTGACGGAATTGAAATTGACTAATACCTTGACGGAATTGAAATTGACTAATACCTTGACGGAATTGAAATTGACTAATACCTTGACGGAATTGAAATTGACTAATACCTTGACGGAATTGAAATTGACTAATACCTTGACGGAATTGAAATTGACTAATACCTTG
Organism: Megaustenia siamemsis; assembly: GCA_032433765.1. Classification (NCBI taxonomy): domain Eukaryota; kingdom Metazoa; phylum Mollusca; class Gastropoda; order Stylommatophora; family Ariophantidae; genus Megaustenia; species Megaustenia siamemsis. The sequence goes on along the minus strand of JAVIAB010000106.1, from coordinate 14,814,666 downwards.
ACGGAATTGAAATTGACTAATACCTTGACGGAATTGAAATTGACTAATACCTTGACGGAATTGAAATTGACTAATACCTTGACGGAATTGAAATTGACTGATACCTTGACGGAATTGAAATTGACTGATACCTTGACGAAATTGAAATTGGCTAATACCTTGATGGAATTGAAATTGACTAATACCTTGACGGAATTGAAATTGACTGATACCTTGACGGAATTGAAATTGACTGATACCTTGACGGAATTGAAATTGACTAATACCTTGACGGAATTGAAATTAACTAATACCTTGACGGAATTGAAATTGACTAATACCTTGACGGAGTTGAAATTGACTAATACCTTGACGGAATTGAAATTGACTAATACCTTGACGGAATTGAAATTGACTAATACCTTGGTAACTACAAGCAGCTTCGAAACGAACACGATCATGATGTGGATTTTTATTTTTTTTAAAAATACCTTGAGCGTGTGGAATTAACCTATTCAAATGTTCTCGTCAAGCGATAAGAGGATCATAATGTCGTTGTGTTGCCTGAGAACTGAAAGCTACATAACGGTATTCTAATCTCTTCGGATTCACACTCGGGTTCAAGAAGGCAGACACAGAACTTCATTAACTTTTGACGTTTAATTTTGACTCATTCTCCAAGTTTCTTTTTTTTTCTTTAGTCTTCTTCTTCTACTTCTTCTTCTGCCTCTTCTTCTTCCTCTTCTTCTCCTTTGTCTTCTTCGTCTTCTTCTTCTTCTTCTTCTTCGTCTTCTTCTTCCTCTTCTTCTTCCTCTTCTTCTTCCTCTTCTTCTCCTTCGTCTTCTTCTTCGTCTTCTTCTCCTTTGTCTTCTTCGTCTTCTTCTTCTTCTTCTTCTTCGTCTTCTTCTTCCTCTTCTTCTTCCTCTTCTTCTTCCTCTTCTTCTCCTTCGTCTTCTTCTTCGTCTTCTTCTCCTTTGTCTTCTTCGTCTTCTTCTTCTTCTTCTTCTTCTTCTTCTTCTTCTTCCTCTTCTCCTTCTTCTTCTTCTTCTTCCTCTTCTCCTTCTTCTTCTTCTTCTTCCTCTTCTCCTTCTTCTTCTTCTTCTGCCTCTTCTTCTTCCTCTTCTCCTCTTCCTCTTCTTCTTCTCTTCTTCGTCCTCTTCTTCTCCTTCCTCTTCTTCTTCCTCTTCTTCGTCGTCTTCTTCCTCTTCTTCTTCCTCTTCTTCCTCTTCTTCTTCCTCTTCTTCGTCGTCTTCTTCCTCTTCTTCTTCCTCTTCTTCTTCGTCGTCTACTCCGTCTTCTTCTTCATCTTCTTCTCCTTTTCAATTCCCCGTAGAGCATACGTCTTCTTAAAGCACATTCCAAGCCGCTCTGTTTCTTGCCAATCACTTAAGATCGCTCCATATCTTACCCGCCCACTTCATATCTGCTTCAATTTATCTTCATAAGTATGTTTTGGCCTTACCCTCAAGTCTCCTCTTATGTCTTCTCCCAGTTTGTGCCCAACAAATTCATCAGAGTTGACTCCCTTACACCTTTAACGTTACAGTCACGTTTTGTTGACGTCATTGAGGTCAACGTCGTGACTTTTCATTTCTTAAATAGTGCTTTTTAAAAACACACACACAAACATACACACACGCGCGCATACACACACACACACACACACGCGCGCACACACATATCTATATATATATAAACATGTAGGACAGCTCGGGAAAGTCGTAGCCCTAAATTTATTTCTGTCAACAGCAGATAATGTTGATTTTTAGGTGAAGTAGGTTTATTAAAGTGAGCAGTGAGTAAACAAGACTTTGGATGTATTTCATTCCATACCCGATAAGACTAGGCGCTTCTTCTTTCTTATTAGCGCTCACCCGTGACGTGGACGTGGTCACCTTGTGTCAGTAGTTTGCGGCTAAGCCGTGATATCTGCGCCTTTCGGCCCGTGTTTGGCATTTACTTAACAAATTTGGCCTGGGCAAAGGCCTTTTTGGCCTACTCCCTTCGATTTGTAACTGCCTGGGGTTCTTTAACGTGCGCTAGTGCACACAGGAACTTCTTTTTGTGCCGTTATCCGAGAGGGCCTGACATAAGATCTCACTACCCAGACACCGAGTAAATCCACGAAAAAACCATGGATTTCAAGTAAAAAATTCCCACCGCCTTTAGCGGGATTCGAACCAGGGTCCTTCTTGTCCAGACGCCGACGTTTTACTTCAAGACCATCCAGTCCTCCAGGCGCTTCATCTGACCAACCTAAGATCGATGTACATGGTGAATCATTTCCTCGAGGAAGCGAACCCACGCCTGTGAGTTAGGGGCAGAGCAAGGCACCTGCATGCTGTTACAGATGTTCACAATATAGGTCTCGGTGTGTTTTCTTGTGATTTCTCAATCAAATTAAACCCTTTGGAATAATATTTAGTATAGGTAATCCAGTGATAGAAATTGTAAAACTGAAATAAACAAATAGAAATAAAGAATAGGCATGGTAAAAAGTAATTTTAATGTCATGAAAAATATACTAACATCAAAACAAATAACACCAGGGCTAAAACTAAGAGGGAGCCGCAATAGCTCAGTGGTTAGTGAACTGGATTACAAAGGACAAGAGGTAGGGTTCGATCCCAACCAACGGCTCCCGGGTCACCCAGCCTTTAATGGGTACCGGATTATTTTCTGGGAAAGTAAAGCGGCTACCGACCACATTACCCCAAAAATCATGTGCTGAAGGTCTGTAAAATTTATGGTCACTAACACCATATTCTCTATACGCCACTTGGCGTGACGAGTCACTAACACCATATTCTCTATACGCCACTTGGCATGACGAGTCACTAACACCATATTCCCTATACGCCACTTGGCGTGACAGGTCACTAACACCATATTCTCTATACGCCACTTGGCGTGACGAGTCACTAACACCATATTCCCTATACGCCACTTGGCGTGACGGGTCACTAACACCATATTCCCTATACGCCACTTGGCGTGACGGGTCACTAACACCATATTCCCTATACGCCACTTGGCGTGACGGGTCACTAACACCATATTCCCTATACGCCACTTTGTGACGGGTCACTAACACCATATTCCCTATACGCCACATGGCGTGACGGGTCACTAACACCATATTCCCTATACGCCACTTGGCGTGACGAGTCACTAACACCATATTCCCTATACGCCACTTGGCGTGACGAGTCACTAACACCATATTCCCTATACGCCACTTGGCGTGACGGGGCTACTTTACTTTTTACTAAAACTAAGAATAGCAAAATGTTACATCTTCTCAATATTCCTGTATGGTGCAGAAACATGGACATTAGACAAGAAAACAGAACAGAAAATTGAAGAATTTGAAATGTGGATATATAGAAGAAAAGGTAGAATTGGATGGAAAGAAAAGAAAACAAACGATGAAGTCTTAAAACAACTAAAAATGAAAAGAGAACTACTAAACACAATTCAAACAAGACAAATGAGATTTTGGGGGCATGTTAAAAGACACAACAGCCTGCAAAAAGTGATCTTGGAAGAAAAAATACAATGTAAAAGAGGGAGACCAAGACTAACATGGACAAGTAACATAAAAAGATGGACAAGTCAGCCTATGACCACCTGCACCATCAAAGCAAGAGACAGAGCAGAATGGCGCTCCATGGTAGCCAAGCTTTGTTGCGGAGATGGCACTCGATGATGATGATGATAGGTAATCATGCTGTAGGCATGTTTTAAGGATGTACATTTGTAACTTCATAACACTTCGTTGTGCACCCTACGAGAAGGAACTTTACGAGAAGGAGACGTGTTATCTCTAGACCTCCAAGTCTTGTGGACCTGGTGGTCTAGAGATAACACGTCGGCCTCTGGGTAAGACGGTCCGGTCCGGGGTTCAATTTCCGCCACAGACAGTGGCAAATAATTTTTTTTTTTTATCTGAAGTCAGAGAATATTTGCCTGTATGGCGTGGGACACCTGAGTACAAGGATGCCGATGTCAAAAATAGGAAAATTGATATTCACGTAAAATGCAGTACCTCGGAACTTCACTAGAGGTTATAAAACTGGCGAACGCGAACAAGCAACTGAACTTCTTCAGTATTTGGAAATAAGACCAGTGCTTTTTTCTTGTTTTTGTCCTTAACAAACAAACAAACCTAACAGGCTGGAATGTGTACGATTCGGCCTTAATGAAATGTTAATTGTATCGTGCTTCTAACCAGTGTCAATCACAAACAAGAGAAAAGTGTGGGAAAAATATTGAAAATTTAAAAAAAAAAAAGAACAAGTGGTATGGTAACAATGTTATCACCATCTTCATCGAATACCTTGCCTGCTGGCGTAGGTGATCATGTCTCTCCACAACTTTCGATCTCGACAGCTATTTATCGTTTCTGTTGTTGACCTTCTGCCAAGCCATTCTTCTAAGCTGTGTGGTATCTTTTATCTTTGCTTCCCTCTATCTCTTCGTCCCTCAATTTTTCCCAGTTGTCACAATATATTCCAGCTGATCCATTCTCATTACATGGCCAAAAAGTGATGTTTGTTTTTTTCCTAATATTGGATATCAGCTCTCTTCTTCGTGCTGAAGTCGGATGTGTTGGGCCGAAAGGCGCAAATATAACAGTTATACTGCAAACCACAACACAACGCAGACACGAACACTTAACGCCCTTTTAAGGACGGATGACGACGAGGAATTCTACAGTCTACGAATACTCTAGAATACTTTAGTCATCGGGCGAATGCAAGCAAGCAAGCTCTCTTCTTGATTTGGCCTCTTTCAGACCGTTTCAATTACTCTTCTTATCTGTCCGTGGTATTCTCAATATTCTTCTGTAAAACCACATTTCTACTGCCTCCAGTGATTTTCTTGTCTGTTGTCCTGTTGTCCTTGATTCACATCCATATGTTAAGACTGGCTCTACATAACATATGCAAACTCTTTTTCTTGTTTCTATTATCAAAATGGATTGCACAGTATCTTCCTAATATTTTGGAAAGCTACATTTGCCTGGGCCATTTTACATCTCCCCTCTGTTCGACATCTATCATCTGAGGTTAACAATGTTCCTAAGATAAATTCATTAACCTGTTTTAATATTGTTCCGGTGATGATCAGAAGCTATGGAAGACATGGAATGATCTTAAAAGAATTGCAAAAAACAGAACGACTTGGAAAGTGTTTGTTGAAGACCTATGCTCCATTGGGAGCTAAAAGGTAAAAGAATATTTTCCGCTTGTCTTTATTGTGCGTTGTGGTGTTGCCTTTTTTTTTGTTACCATTACTTCTGTCTTTTTGCTATGAAGGCTTGAGTCCTTTGTTTTTGCTTTCTTTCACTTTAAGTTCCCGATATAAATCTTTAATTACGCCCTTGTCGGATAAAATTACCGCTGAACTGAAAACAAACATCTGCTCAAATTTTGACAATCGATATTTTTGTTTGTTTAATTTGTTGTTGTTTATTATTGTATTTTATTGGTTCTTTCTTTGTTCTCGTAGAGCTTAAAGCCTGGAACATATTTTGTAAATAGTGAGCTGTTCAAAGATGGGAAATAGACCGAAGATGCAACAAAGTTTGTCCAATCATCGAGCCGATGGCATCACCACCGCCCAATAAAGAAATAACCGTAAATGCAAAGCAGGCACTCTACAACAAAACCTTCATTCCAACGTTGTGTTTGCAACACCAGACTTGGATACTAGGCTAAAGAACAGTTATAAAAATGATCAGTGCATAGAAGTAGCCATTCTCAGAGTGCAATGATAATGACCCCCAAATAATTAAATAACTCAATGTATTAGCCGCGTGGCAGGAAACAGCCAGAAAGATTAAATTAGAAGTGAAAAAATTATTGTTTTAAAAAAAAGTTATGAGCAGTTCCCACCATTGAATAATAAAACAACATATTAAAAAAATGACCACTAGATAGGACAGAAAGACTAAAACACAACACGAGCAGCCTTCAATAAACGCTACGTGAACACCAGACCCAAGGGCCGACCAAGGAGAAGATGGATTGATGGAATATTTGAAACTCTAAAAAAACAACAACAAAAAAACCAGTAACAGAAGAGAAACCAACAGAAAGGCAAAAGACCACAAACTATATCATCCCACGACGCTGAAGGACAAATGACAAGTAAAGCTGAAGAAGAAGATTAAAGATATAAGATCCAAAACATGATCCACAAAGAAAAACATTTGCTGATTTGAGTCCGCTACGATGACTTGCTGTGATTCATTGGGCCACTTGTCTCGTCTCTAATGTGTACCCTGTGAGTTTAACAGACTACTGAACGAAGACTAATTTCATGAATTTCATGAAAATCATGAATTTCAATATAACAAAGAAGACATAGCTTGAGGGTGAACTGAGTATGCCTCAACAAAATTAGGGGGGAATAAAACCTAAACTAATAATTATTTTACTTTCTTCATTTCAACTCCTCTTCTTTTATTATTTCCTTTTCCCTCTTCCTTCACTAATCGACAGCATATCCGCCTTTTTAAACATTCACTGCCTGTTCCCTCTTTATACTTTTTTACCCATTTTACTTTTTGCATGTTTCCTCTTCATATCGAGCCGCAATAGCTCAGTGGTTAGGGAACTGGACTACAAAGGACAAGAGGTAGGGTTCGATCCCAACCGACGGCTCTGGGTTCACCCAGCCTTTAATGAGTACCTGATTTTTTTTCTGGGAAAGTAAATCGGCACGGGCGTTATACCGACCACATTACCTCAAAAATCATGTGCCGAAGGTCTGTAAAATGTATGGTCACTAACACCATATTCCGTATACACCACTTGGCGTGACGGGGGTACTTTACTTTTTTTTTTTTTACTCTTCCTATCGCACCACTCCCCTCTATTTGTATGCACTTTCTTTTTTTCTACATTCCCTCTGTTGTTTTCTTCTTCGTCTTCATCATCATCATCATCAGGTGCCATCACGGTTTCCGTAGGCAATCAATCATCTCTCTCCACATCACTCGGTCCTTCATACATGTCATAATTTCAGTCGTTGATCTTTTATTATGCAATTTAGTTTACCTATTCAATTTTTCTCTCTCTTGATTTTTCTCTGATCTTCTTTTCATTCATTCTGTCCATTGTTATATTATTCTCGATACCTTCTTTTCACATCACGTGCCCAATAAATGTAGATAGTATTTTTCTTATGATTCTGATATTTCTCGTTTCTCCAGCTTTTTTTTTATAACATTCTTCATTAGTAATTGTTGCTATTCATGCAATTCATAGTTATAGTTAGTCGAAGACCCCGGTATCACTGCAAACGAATGAAAATCCATAATTGCTCAACCGCCCGTGAAAGTGGAATCATCCGAAATAACATCTCATCGAATATCCAAGCAAAGAAAGGCAGCTGCAGTCCCCATCATAGCCGCTACAGCACACACCAGAAGACAAAAAGCCATGCGGCACCGAAAGTGAACGCAAATGAACTGTCCTTCGCCATTCGACATTACCATTCATCGTAAGCAATCTGAATATAGAAGCACCATCCGGATGAAAGGCACAGCTCATTGTGTGTACTAAACACAGTAGCTGCGGCAGCAAGCCGGACTTGGAATATGAGGAAACTGCAACAATGAACACTTTTCAGACAGTGCCTCAACAGTTCCTGTCGTCTATCCGCCATATTGACCGGTAGTCGCATTCGTAACATTCTTCTGATAAACCACATCTCTTGTCTTACCATACATATACTTTTCCTATCTATACTTTCTATTTGTAGCCATATTAAGTGCTGCCTGAATATTTCCACAAAATGGTATGTTTGTAGGTATCAATCTCACGACTGCGTCTGCGTGGTTAATGGGCCTCAAACAGAAAGTGCACTTCTCCTTCCTCTAATTGAGAAAAAGACGATGGTCATATGTTGGGCATGTGATGAGAAGAGATAATAACCGAATAGCAAAGCAAGCCCTCATATGGGAAACAACAGGTAAGAGAAAAAGAGGAAGACCCAGTGAGACACTGAGAAGAACATTGATGAGAGAGGCAAGAGCAACAGGATTCGGCTCCCTCAATGAGATAGAGCTGCTTGCACAGAACAGAGACAAATGGCGAGATTTGATAAAATATCTTTAAAAGAAAACTGCTAGAACACAAATTCAGATATGAGAAGGTGTATCTTGGTCTACGCCCTATGGGCCGGCATCGGCTCGAAAGATCAATAGATAGATAGATAGATAGATAGATAGATAGATAGATAGATAGATAGATAGATAGATAGATAGATAGATAGATAGATAGATAGATAGATAGATAGATAGATAGATAGATAGATAGATAGATAGATAGATAGATAGATAGATAGATAGATAGATAGATAGATAGATAGATAGATAGATAGATAGATAGATAGATAGATAGATAGATAGATAGATAGATAGATAGATAGATAGATAGATAGATAGATAGATAGATAGATAGATAGATAGATAGATAGATAGATAGATAGATAGATAGATAGATAGATAGATAGATAGATAGATAGATAGATAGATAGATAGATAGATAGATAGATAGATAGATAGATAGATATTTAGACCAACCTGTAAATGTGTACCTAATTTTCACGCCATGGGAAATATCAAATCGCAATAGTTACAATGTAACAATGGCTTCTCTTAGCACTTACATTTACAGCATTAACGATAAATCGAGGCTAAGGTCAGATGAAAAGCTCAACTAATGCATCAATTATTTTCATTATTCTAATTTGTTATTCCTTCATCGTTCTCTCCTGCTGGGAATTGTAGTCACTGGTGTCGGTTTTCGTTTATACTTTACTGTTCAGACTGCATGAATATCATGTCGAGCTGGGAGACGCCAGGCGGAGGAGGGCTACGCAGGAAGGCAGCGAAGACTTGTCCACCATCATAATAGACGTGTAAGTTAGTCGCTGCACGTTGAGGGATATACTACGAGGGAGCTCTGGGTACTTATGGACTTGTTCGATGTGCAATAAGGATGACCTGACTAAACTAAACTAAACTAAACTAAACTAAACTAAACTAAACTAAACTAAACTAAACTAAACTAACTAAACTAAACTAAACTAAACTAAACTAAACTAACTAAACTAAACTAAACTAAACTAAACTAAACTTTATTATGTTTTACTGCTTCTAAAATAATACCGAACGTTTTGTCCTGCAGAATCGTCTCAGTAGACCAGATATTTTCTCGCATTGAACTAATTCTTCTTCTGCGATCACGTATCTTGTCAGAGTAAGATTCGTGACTGTCCCACGAAGGCTTCTGTCTGTTTAAAATGAATTAATTATTCTTCTAATTATCGTTGTCTTTATCTGCTGCTGTTACTGTTTCGTTTGGCACAAAAAAGGTGCCACGTTTTGCACGTTGTGCACCCAACGAGAAAAAATTCCTACGTCAAACCAAGATCCAGCCTGCCGAAGACGGAGTGTGTCAGCCACAGCGCAGGTTTAGGGCAAACATCAGGACACTCACGCATGTACGAGTACTGACCATGAGACCAGCTCATCGTGTGTCGTGTTGTTTTTACCTCTATACACGGGTGCTGACCGTGAGACCAGCTCGTGTGTCATGTTGTTTTTACCTCTATATACGGGTGCTGACCGTAAGACCAGCTCGTGTGTCATGTTGTTTTTACCTCTATACACGAGTGCTGACCGTGAGATCAGCTCATCGTGTGTCATGTTGTTTTTACCTCTATACACGAGTGCTGACCGTGAGACCAGCTCGTGTGTCGTGTTGTTTTTACCTCTATACACGGGTGCTGACCGT